>VXAZ01003348.1:830869-875486 GCA_013399875.1 Gymnorhina tibicen | reverse complement strand
GGGGCTTGGAGCAGCCTGGGACAGTGGAAGGTGTCCCTGCCCATGGCAGGAGGTGGAGTGGGCTGGTCTTCAGGTCCCCTTCCAACCCAAACCATCCTGGGATTCCATGATTTTATGATTCTCCCCAAGGGATGCCACACACAAACAGCCACCAGCTGCACCTTGGGCTGTGGGCAACCTCCTTTTCCATCTGACAGCTCAGCAGATTTCCCGTGCACCTTGTAGCCAAATTGGGAGCTACGAAGGAAATGGATAGAGTACACGGAAATAACGGTGGGAGATCAAGTGGAAGTGGTGCAGGGGTGGGTGGAAAACCTTGCTGAAGTTGAGGTAAGTGCCACCCAGTGCTCTCTCAGCCTTCCCAGAGCAGGGCAGGTCATCCACCTGCCAGAGGCAGTCCGGGTAGCATTGCCATAATCTTTTAACTAGGCATCATTAGGCCTTGCACTGATCCTAGCCACTTTCCTCAGCATCCTTGGAGATATCCAAGGTCCTGGGGACTTCTCTGTCCCAAACTGATTTAATTAGTGCTTATTTTCTGTGCTCTATTGGCAGTAGGATCTGTCTCCCCAAACTCTGCTACTCAGCAATGCATTGAGCTGAATGATTCTGATATTCCAATTATTCTGAGTTTGGAGTTGGAAGAAAAACCCTTCTCAAAAGATGGCCCATGTAAATTGAAGCAGATTATTAAACTAGACTAGAACTTACTGCCCTTTGCTTTTCTAAGCACAGTGAAGTGAAAATCAAGAATGAGGGCATTTATCTCCAGTGTGTATTTTTCTGGATTACAAACTTTGGCAGGTGTGGTGCAGAGCGGTATTTCTTGGCGAACTGGCATGTTTGAAAGACTGGCTGTAGAGAAATGAGTCTCTTTTAAACAGAGCTAAATATAAAAGCAAACCAGCTCTCCCTCTGTTTAAGTCTCTCTTATCTGCTGATACGAGTTCAGATTAGAGTGCCTGACTTAAATGTCTTGAATCCACCCATCCTGCTGCTGCATCGACTCCCAGCTCGGCACTTGAAATCCAGGGCTCGACAGGAGCAGGGAGCCCTGTGCTGGTATTTCAGTAGCAGTTGTCTTTTTGCTGCTCTCTGGCTCCAGAAGCAGCCCCTCCAGTTTTCCAGGGGATTAGACTCCTTTTTTTTTAATCAGTAACTGGTGAGTAAGTAAAAATGTGGATGGGATTTGCCGCTTTTCCTAAGCTCGCTCTGCCCTTCTGGCCTTCTGCTGGCATCCTCCAAGTGGGAAAGTTATTCTAAGGATACAGTGGAAGTGATGTCAAGGGGAGGTGTGGCCAGGGGTGACTTTCAGAATCCTGATGTGTGTCACTTGTCTTTCCTGGGGGCTGAGCCAACAGGATGTTCCTGGAGAAAGGATGATGCCCAGCTTTGCCAGTTTAATGATTTCCTCGCTTTTCTTGCCTCTTGAGTTCTCACTTATATCCTGCCTGAACAAAACCAAGGTGGCCCTGTGGGACATTTAATACTCTGGAGTTTGAAGAACCCTCTAATTTTAGAAATTCTTTGCACACCTGGAGACATTGAGTCCTTGTGTGTTTTTCCATGGAGTTTTCCTGGGGGGATGTTTTCCTGTGGTGGATATGTGCAAGGTGCTGCTGAAGCACATGGCCCTTTTCACCTTCTTCCTTAAAAGCTCCTTCCCCTCCAGACTGGCCAAAGCCATTGCTGGTGATTCCCAACAATTCCAATTCTACCACCAGTTTGCCAGAGTTTTACGAGCGTGCTGGGGATGGGTCTTTAGCAGGAGGAACTCAGGAGCTGGAAGCAGCCCTGGGAGCCTTTCCCTCCTGAGCATCATCAGTGTTTGGGGAATCCAGGGATGAATTCCTGCTGGTGTTACCCTTCTTGCTCCATGCCAGTTCTCCTGGCTGTGTCCTGCATTTCCTAACTCCAGGGTGAAGCTTTCCCTGGGAGCTTCCCTCCTCCTGTGCTGCCTGTTCCCGATGCTGAGCTCCCTGGGGTGTGCCAGTCCAGCTCTCCCAGGGCCATCTGGTGAACCAGATCAGCAAACCCAAATTATTTTTAACCTGGATCCCCTCCCTAGTCCGGGTCTCTGTACAGCTCTGGGGCCGTCCTGGTGGCACAAAGGCAACTGCCAGTTTTTAAGGAGAGGGAAGACGGGAAGGAGCTTCCAGCCAGGAACGACCCTGTGGTTTCCTGCCGTGTTCTCTGCCTTCCAAAATTATTTCTTTCCATGCCTTTATTTCCTGCTAGGTATTTGCATGGATATTTTCACTTCCAGTTGCTCCAGGTGGATTGGATAGGTTTTTTTGCCAATAACTCTGGTTTCTCAAGATTTCAGCTTCTTAATTTTTTTTTAAAATGTGCCCGGAACAGAATGGAATTCGGATCCGTTCTGGATAATCTGTGTATATTCATTAGCATTTTGCCCTGTTCTTCCAGAATTTAGGTCCTAAATGCATTAGGCTCTGTGACAAATGTCTCTGGTATCCTCTCTGTGGTGTCTCCTTGCTCATAGCTCAACACCACACCCTTCACTATTGCCTTTAAATTCTGTGCCTTTAATTCTATTCCCTGTGTGAGTAAAGGTGTCTGAATTAACCTTCACAATGAACCTGCCAGGGCTTTTCCCAGTGTCCAGATAGATTCTCATTAATCCCTCTTTTGTAATGCCGGGAAGGGTTGTGTTGGAGTGTTTTGCTTCGATTTTATTATTTTTTTCAGTGGAGGAAAAGGTCACACTGAGGCTGCTCTCGCTGAAAGGTTTATTTTTACTTCTAAGACAACGGCTGCATATAATTTTTAATGCTGCACTTTCTGGAGGTTGACTGTTGTTAGTAGTACAGTTAATATTTCCTTCAACTGACAATAATCTTAGATAATGAAATTGTTTTCTTTTCATTTCAAAGTTGTTTGTGACTTCGAAACCCCGAGGTGCCTTATAATATATAAATTGCACAAGTGAGAATAATTATTCCAGAGTCAATTCCAGAAGAAGTTTGGGAAAATTGTTGAAAACAGGCAGTAAAGAAATTGAGCGTTGACTTTTGGGGACCTTTTCCCTTTCCGTTTTGTGGGGTTTGGTTACTCAGAGGGCTAAACCCAAAACATTGTGGAATAGGATTTGACCCTGTAGAATGTCAGACATTTGCTGAATGTTTATATCTTCATATGATAAGCAGTTGTGGAGTGTATTTTTATGCTACCACTATTTTGTCAGACCCCTCTGCAATCTACCAGTTGGTGTTTCAATCACCACATCCTGATTAACTCAATCTATTTTATAATCCATCTACCCAGCTCCTACCACTGGAGTCCAATTTTATGGAAAGAAGAATGAAAACAATGGATAAAAAAGGAGAAATACAGAAGAAGAATAATTGTAATAAGATCATCATTAAAGTGTAGCTACTAAAACAAAAGAAGAAAACTAAATTTGGGGCCTAGGAGGGAAGATAGAATTAAAAATCCTGTTTTGCTGCTTGAAATAGCACATGGAGTTGATGAAGATATTAGGGAACAAGCTTCTCTACTTAGTAGCTGCAGTAATCTTAGGAAATATTAAAGGATTTAATCTTTTTCACAGCAAGGAGGAAGAGGGAAGGGAAGGGAAGGGAAGGGAAGGGAAGGGAAAGGAAGGGAAAGGAAGGGAAAGGAAAGGAAGGGAAAGGAAGGGAAAGGAAGGGAAAGGAAGGGAAAGGAAGGGAAAGGAAGGGAAGGGAGAATTCTGGGCTGCAGGAACCTGCTTTGGTTTCTTTGCTTAACTTCACAAGAAAGATGGAGAGGGACTTTCTGTGGGAGCTTGTAGTGACAGGACACAAGGAATGGTTTCCCACTGCCAGAGGGCAAAGTTAGATGGGATGTTGGGAAGGAATTCGTGGCTGCGAGGGTGGTGAGCGTCGTTTTTTCTGTGTTCTTGAAGTTTTCCCTGCCTGTAATCTGGGACTTAATCCCAGATCACACTCTTGATGAACAAGGTTGTGCTGACAGGACTTCCCAACGTTGTGCTATTTCCCTAAATTTTCCAAATTAATGCCTCCTCACAAATTCGTTTGGTTTTTCTCGTTCTTTAATGAATGTCTTTGCACTTCCACTCAAAGACACTGATTGGGGCTGATTGTTTTTCTGCAAGTACATCCAAATTTGGTCAATCCTGACTGTTCCCTGCTGGTTTTTGAGCAGTGGCAGAGGGCAGGGATGTGTGTTGGCAGCTGGACAGCCTCCTTCTCTGCAGCTCGTCACAGCTTCTCTCTGCAGCAGCAGCATCCACTCACTCTGAACTGAATCATTTTCACTTCTGGTCGAGAAAAAACAGAAAAGGAGCCAAAAAAGATCCAAAAAAGGGTGAATCTGCTGAGTGACAGCACAATGCAAGCAGGTATTGATGCTGTTGCAGCTAAAGAAAGATCCACTGCTAAGGTTAATGAGAGGTGGGGACTGTTCTCCTCTCTGTAGCAGCCAGAGCCAAACAAAAGGGGGAATGTTTGGAGAATCCCTCGGCATTAAAGGTTGTGGCAGTGCTGTCCTCCTGCCAAATCCTGGAAACCCTCCGGACATTCAGCGCCGTTGGACACGCACCTTTAGTGTTTGTAAGCAAGAGCCTCAGGACTTCCTCGGTTTATACAAACATAAGGATGTAAAAAATATTCCAAAATGGGGACTTGGAGCAAACTGAGCTATCAAAGCAGCTCTGAAATGAAATAATAATGATAAAGGGGTGGGGATTGAGGCGTGAAAGCAGCAGAAGGAGCGGCTGGTGATCCCGCGGTTGATGCTGAGCCTGGTGCAGCAGGCAAGGCTTGCTTTCCCGAAATCCAAGGGGGGAGGAAGATGTGGGGGAGGTGGTTTTCTCCCCCATTTGCTTGAACTTATTTTCAGCTTCGTTCTTGCCACAAAAGGAGTAATTTGTTTAATTTTACAAAATGTTACTGAAGCTGTTGGAAGTGGAGCTGCAGCCCACGTCTTCTTGATAAATGAGTGTGTGTATTCCTGGAAGGAAGTTAAAATGGGGCTGTGTTATATTTGGTACCTCCTGAAGCACTGAGGCTACTTTGAGTACAGAATGTGCTCAGAGAGAGACTAATTTGCCACTGCAGAGCTTGATGGGATGAGATTTGTCAAGTCCTTGTCTCTGCTGAAATTCACTTACGCTTCCCTCTCTCTCCTGAAGATATTTTAGAGTTCTATCTTTGAATTGAAGGGCCATAAAAACAAGGCAAAAAGACTGAAACCAGAATTAAATTCCAAGCAATGAATATGCTTCTTATAATGTAGAAATTCAGAAGTCAAGCACCCTTGGAAGCAGCAGGTGGAGATGCTTCTGACCCGTTTCCCTGAGTGTGCTCATGCTCCTGGTAGCACCAGTGTTGGGATTGTTTGGACATTGGAGCCATCAGCAGGGTGGGTTTTGACTTCTCTGCAAGGATGCCATCTCTGATGGCAGGTGGTGGCTTCCTGCAGGAGGCAGGAAAAAGAAAGATTCAGTAAAAATGAAGATTTTACTGTTTTCTGTTCATTTGCAAATTCATGCTGTTTCATTAGCTGGCTTGAAGGGTCTCGTGGTGTAATTCTACAGGGAAAGGTGGGATGTGCCAGCACTCCCGAAGAAAACCTCAGTTGTTCTACTGGATTCAGTGTTTTCTGCCTCCTGCTTTCTCCCCCAGAGTGTTTTTTGAGTGAATGTAAACTAATACAGGATCAGTGGTTAGAAACCATGAAAAAATATTTAATGTAAACCTTTTGGTACTGGGTTGATTAAAATAAACAACTGTTCCGAGGAGCTGGTCCTGCTTTGGGAACAGTAGGGTTTCTGTTCCTCCCTGTAATGCATAAAGCATGTGGAGTGCCCTGAGAGCTTTTTTTGGGTGCTGTACTTTATTTTGAGGGATTTCATTTTCAGTTCTCTGAGTTTTTGTGTCAGCTGGGAAGGGAGGATGTAGGAGTAACATGTAAAACTCAGGCTAAAACCTGTTTAGTCCCAAATCCTGACAAATAGCTGGTAAACAAGTATTTAAATGAAAGCTTGGACTTTGTTTTCTCCCTCTGGGAAGCTGGGAAGGCCTTGGTCTTACTGCCAGCTCCAGTATCCCTTCCCTCTCCTCTTATCCTGCGTCTCCAGCGCTCCTCCTGTTTTTGCCTGCATTTCTTACATGTCCCATTTCTCCTTCTGCTCCAGTGGAGGTGAAGAGCACTCTGAGCTGGGAAGAGCCGTGTTTTCTTCCGGCAGGTTTTCCACAGAGCCTCACGGGTGTTTCTCTCTCTCTCTGTCCTTGCTGCCGCAGAGCTCTGGAATGCTGTGAAGACTCCCTGCCCAGGCACACTCCTCTCCGGATTATCTCCATCCCAAGGAAGCTCATATCCAAGAGGTACCAATTCATCCTGTCTTTGTGCCCTTCAGTTGTAGCACTTGAGTTTAGCTACAGCTCCCAAAACCTTTTCCCTGCTCCCTCCAGACAGGAAAGCCTTGGATGCCGGGGAGATTGCAGGTGTTGCTGTTTGATATGGTTTGGACTCTTCTTTCTATTAAATGAACTTTGCTGCAGAAGCACTTTACATTTTAAAATGAGAAGTGATTTCTGGGTCAAGAAATGCACAAGCTGAAGCTCCAGCAACACTCTGTGCCTGGTGTATTTTATTGTGTTGATGTAGAAAGTTAATAGCATCAGGTCTTCAGCAGCCTGAGTAAAACACACAGTACTTACGTGCTGCTCCTGTAAACAATTGCGAGAGGGTTTCTTTTTTTAGTGTTTATTAGTCTTAATATCTGCCTAGTAAATAATACATTTTTGTTTTATATTAAAAAGGAGACTTGTGTTCATTAGCTGGGTCAAAATCCCCGGGTTGGCACGGACATGATTCCTGATAGAAACTTCTGTCGTTTGCCTGGAGACAGGCAAATTGTTTTCTAATAGTTTCTATTTCTTGGGAGAAGAAAGCTGGAAACAATGTTTTTAAATAGAAACTTTGCAGTGTAATTTGGTTGGAGCAGGTTCTATCTTAACTCTTTATTTTGTTTTGTAGTGCCCAGCATGATGAGAGCTGAGCAGGTCAAGCCCTCTAAGCATGTATATATATATATATATATGTAAGAGAACAGACTATGCTATAACAGTGTGAGAACATGATCTACAGGAGCTGTGAAACAGGATTATAGCTCCTCAGGAAATCCCTCTGGGAAGCATGCTGGGAAAATGTCCCTGTGTGCCTGCCCTTCAGTTTTCCCTTAGGGATTCACACTTCCCTGTTGGGCAGAGAAGACGCAGGGGTGGCTGAGGTGTCTGTCTGACCCCATCCAGCTGTTCTTGTGCAGGAATATGGAAAAACTAGCATTGACTGTGTGGTTTTTTCCATTTTATATGTTTTGCTGCTCACTTAATGACATGAACTTTAAATGTCAGCTGCTCTTGGGCCCGCTGCACTGCATCGGGATCAAACTTTTGGGCACACTCTGACCCTTATCCTCACAATACTTTAGCACTCCAGCTCTGCTTTGGGAAAAGCTGCCCTAAATCAATGCCTTCTCTTTGGGGACAGACAAAATCTGGGTATTTCTTCCTCTCCCACCCTCAGCAACTCACCCCAGCCTAGGTGGGATGGGACAGAAAATGCCAAGGATTTCAGAAAAGCTTTTCCTTGCTTGTGCCAGCCTTGAGGCAACAACAGTGATCCCCTGTCCATCTCCTGCTTCCCCTTTTTTCCCTCTTCATGCTAGGAAAAAGGATAACTTTGAAAAAAAAAAAGGGACTTTGATGCTGCTCCTGTCCCTTTTTTCTGCATGGTTTCCCCTGTTGGGGCTGTGCAGTTCTTTTGGGGTCTGAGAAGCAGAAATCCAGGACTGTGGAAGGGGAGAGGCAAAGCCAGGGGTGGGTTTGATGGGTGGGGAGGTGGGAGAAGGGAGACAAAGTAAGGCTGGAACTGATGGGAGACCCAGAGAACAAGATGGTGTTTCAAGTGGGAGTATGTGAAGCGTTGGCTTTGCATGAGAAATATCCTGCTCCAAGGGCTCCTGGTCCAATCCAGCTCCAGATTTAGAAATTTTCATCTCAAGAGTGGAATTGATGGAGCCTGTGGAGACTTGGCTGACCAAGCAGATCGGGGTTGCTCTCCAGGCCGTGATTGCCCTGCTGGGGATCTCCAGCAGCCACTTCAGATATTTACTTCTGGATGACTTTATCTTGAGTTGAAGCCCTCCCTGTTAGACTCAGTGTTCATTCAGAAATCAAAAGGAGGAAGAAATTGAGTTAAACTTGAATGTGTGAATGCTCCATGTCTTAACTCAGTTTACTTAGGTTGTTTCCTGCTTGGGAAGTACCCTACTCCCCCACATCCTGATTGAAATTCCAGCAATTAAATAGTTAAACACCGTGTGTGTGTAAAACCCATGTGTGTCTATAAATACCTCTCTTATCTCTGTAATAGTTTGGTTTGATGTAAATATTTTTAAATGTGCTTTTACATTAGGCTGGTTTTTATCCAGTGTGTGTGAGTGGAATTTGGAACTGGGCCTGGACTTAATGCTTCTGCTCCTCAGCGTTTCTGAACTCATATGGAAAATTTCTGGACTTTAGTCTCCTGAGCTTTTCTGCCAGTTTGGTGGGGTCTTCACTGGGCTGGGAATGCACCGAAGCCAGAGCTGAAGTGGAGCATTTTGCCAGCAGCTCTTGGACACTTCCATGCTGTTGGGAACATCATTTAGTGAATTTTTTTAGTGCGGGAGCAAATCCTTTGTTCACAGATCTGAAGTTTTCCTGCATTGCCAGCTCTGTTTTGGAGAACAAAATTCCTTTCAGAGAACATGTGATATGGAAAATGATTTCTGTCAAGCCAAGTTATGAGCTGCATCCAGCTCTGGGGCCCCCAACATCAGGAGGACCTGGAGCTGCTGGAGAGAGTCCAGAGAGGCCCTGGAGCTGCTCCCAGGGCTGGAGCCCCTCTGCTCTGGAGCCAGGCTGGGAGAGCTGGGGGTGCTCACCTGGAGAGGAGAAGGCTCCAGGGAGAGCTCAGAGCCCCTGGCAGGGCCTAAAGGGGCTCCAGGAGAGCTGGAGAGGGAGCTCGGAGTGACAAGACAAGGAGGAATGGCTTCCCACTGCCAGAGGGCAGGGTTAGATGGGATTTCGGGAAGAAACTGTGGCAAAAACACTTTAAGAGGGGATTTTTTTAGAGGAGTGGATCTGACTAAGAAAAGTATTTCCAAGAGGGTTACTTAGGATGAAATCCTGGGTCATTTATCTTTATAAATTCAACGCCTTATACAAGGAAGAAGTTTCCCTCTGTGATATAGTACAGCGTATTTAGGTACATCATAGAATCCCCAAATGGTTTGGGGGGAAAGGACCTTAAAGCCCATCCAGTCCCACCCCCTGCCATGGGCAGGGACACCTTCCACTGTCCCAGGCTGCTCCAGCCTGGCCTGGAATACTCCCATTGATGGGGCAGCCACAGATGTGGGACAGACACAGTCTGTGCCAAGGCCTCCCCACCCTCACAGGGAAGGATTTCTTCTTAAGATCCAATCTAAACCTGTCAGTTTGAGAGCAGGCTTCATTCCCCCTTGTCCTGTCACTCCAGGCCCTTGTAAAGAGTCTCTCTCCATCTTTCTTGTAGGTTCCCTTCGCGTCCTGGAAGGTCACAATTAGGTCGCCCCAAAGCTTTTCTTTTCCAGGCTGAACAATCCCAATTCCCTCTGCCTTTCCTCGCAGCGGAGCTGCTCCATCCCTCTGCTCAACTTGGTGCCTCGTCTGGAACTGCTCCAACAGCTCAGCAGCAGCAGCGTGCTCCGTTCAAGCACTCTGTGGCTGAGGTGAGGTTCTGGGAAACATCCTCCCTGTTCCCTCCACCTTTCCGCAGCGCCTTCCCGCAGTGTGCTCCACATTCCTGCCCTCACAAAAGCCATGCTGGAAGCAGGGGCCTTTCTCTCAGATGTATAATTCAGCCCCTCTTCCCGGTGTGCCAGCCTTGTTTGTGTTGATGAATGAATGTTCCCTGTGTACAGCCTGCAGATTACCCTGCTCCTGGAGTAGAGTCCTGCTCAATGTACCTGGTTCTGATTAAGTGCATTTGAATTTGGGAGTGTGCTTAATGAGCTACACCTTTCACAGATTCTTTTGTTAATTCAGAAAAGCTGCCTGCTCTGATTTATGGCGCCAAAAGGGGTAAACTGCCATTAAAAGCATTAATTAGTCTTGGTTGACTGCACAAAGAATAGAGTTGGTGTGAGCCAGTTTTTGATTTAGCCCTTTGATTTTTGCCTAAGCTTGTTAGAGGGTCTGTATCTCTGGCTGTCTCATGCTGGATTGTATAATTGGAATTTTGTGTGAAATTCTTGGGCTGAAGGAGCAAGAGCCAATTACAATCAATAAAGTTGTAAAGCAATTGGGCAGAACTTTGCAGATATTTTAGTACAGAAATGTTCCTTTTTAACATGTGGAAGGGATAACTTGGGATTGTCAGACTGTCAGGAACAATATCCCGAGGATTTGTTGTGAGCCCTGGGCACCCTTGGTAAACCTCAGGAAGGAAAATATTCTCAGGAGCCTTGGATTTGCCCGTCGTGCAGTGCTTCAGCTGCACATGGATCCCAGAATCCCAGAATGGCTGGGGTTGGAAGGGACACCAGAGGTCATCTAGTCCAACCTCCCTGCTCAAGCAGGATCCCCAAGAGCAGCTAACTCAGGATTGTGTCCACAATTTGTGGGATTGTGGGGTTTGACTGTCCCCAGGAAAGGGGACTCCACACCCCCTCTGGGCAGCCTGTTCCAGTGCACGGTCAGCTCACGGTAAAGTTCTTCCTCTCGCTCAGGTGGAACTTCCTTCACTCCAGTTTCTTCCCATTGCCTCTCGTCCTGTTGTACCACCCAGCAGAGCCAGGTGCTAGCACTGGTGGTTTTTTTTTTTCTTTTCCTCTGCATCTTTATCCATCTTCTACAGGCTAACAGGAAAAAAACCAAAACCGCCTAAACCCTGGAACACTGTCTGTGTTGTATCCTTGGAAATCCTGTATTACAGCATTGATGGGTGTGTTTCAGTGTATGGTAGTTCCTGTACCTCCCAATTCTGACCGTCAATTCTCCACACAAAAGTTTGAAAAATAACTGAAATGCAAATCATAGCCTAAGCTTTCTTTCCGATAGACTTTCCCTAATTATGCTTGACTGCAAAAACACAATTCCATTGCTATGATTTTGGTGATTGCCTGTGGTCTGCTTGAGAATTAAGATTTCCCTCTGTCTGTATAAAGTTTCCTTTTCTTGTGGATATTATCACACTAACTGCTCCATAAAAAGAAGGTTGGATTGGGTTTCCATCCCAACTTGTCCTTAAGGAGCCAGCAGTTGCATTCTCCAGCTCTGCCTTCATTTCCTGGCAGAACCAGAAGGTTCCTTCTCCCTTCCTTCTTCCTGCACGCCTGGAGAGGTGGTGGTGGTACCAGAGGACTTTGGAGTATTGAACTGGAAATACCCTCTGGATATTCAGAGAAATGGGAACTGCCTTTAAAGCGCATTTTTAGCAAAAATTGGTTCCTAACAGCAGCACAGATCTGAAATGACAAATATCTTCAGAGGCACGGAGGTATCTAAGAGCTGTATTCCCTCCTGCCTTCCCTGAACACATCCAAGTCCTTGGGGCTGTGAGTTTCCAGCGTCTGCTGTGTTTGGCAAATGGATTTTTGGGGAAGAGTGACAGCCTTTGAGCTTCTGTTTAGTTTTTCACTCTCAGTCAGCGCATCCTCGGACAGAAGTCCATCGTGTTGGAAGCACTGGAATAGCCAGGGAAGTTTGAGCCCCCCGTGTCTTTACAGCCACAGCCTGGGCTTGGTTATTCCCAGCTCCCACAAATGTTCCCGGCTTTGAATCTCCATTATTTGTTTTCCTTTCCCACTGAAGGAAGTGGTTCTTCCCAGTATGAGAAGCATTAAATTGACTTAAATGCTTTGTTTGCCAAAGTAGCTCTTTGAAGTGGATCTTTCAAGTTTCTTATGTGAGCTGGGATTCGATGAGACACATTTTAACCCAGCAATCTCACAGTGAGGAAGGAGGGGAGGAAGGGATGCAGGGAGAAAGGGAGGATGGAAGGAAGAGAAGGAACTTTCTAGTTCTGCCAGTTTTGATCCTAACTCGCACAGTTTTCAAGATTCCCTTTTAACACTTGACTTGTGCTGGCGCATCCAGACGTTACGGGGTCATCCGTGGGATCAGCAGGATCTCACTGGTCAGCTTTTCCAAGCATGTCTCCAGCATTAAGTCTCAAACTGGAAAGGTAATCCCCTCGGGAGGCTTGACCTACTCTTCAAATTACTTTCTCCTGCTCTTTGGAGCCTTTGGGTTTTATCCGGATGGTTTTTTCCTCCTCATCAAGGCAGCTCGTTTAATTGCTGTGACTGCCAGGCAGAAACCTCACTCTCAGTCTTACAGACCTCCTTTTCTTCAGCTCCTTCATAATAAAGTGGTTTCTGGAACAGGGCCAGGCCTTTAGCCCAAAGTGTCTTCTGGTTTCATATCAAACAAGGGACAGCACAGCCAGATTGCTTCCCTAATCCCTCTTCCCAAAGACAAAGGTGTCAGCACTGTCTAGACATTGGTGTTCCATGTGCTCATTCAAGGCTGAGGGTTCCCTCTCTCTCCTTTTTATCCCACATAATTGTCCTCAAAGCCTCCTAATCTGCCATTGCTCAGTGGGTGAAATCCCCCATACAATTTGGGATGGATGTGCCCAATTTGGGAGTAGGTGGTCTCTGCCCCTTTGGAGCAGAGTCAATGAAACAGGATGGGTGAGTTCTTGTTGCTGTACACACCAAGCATTTAAAAATCTCTTTTTTTCCCGTATTGATGCTGTATCCAGTCAGGAAATATTACACAGCAGCTGTTCTTAAACTTTTATACTTCTTTTATGGTTACTGGGCCAAATGGTTGAAGGAGCCCCTTTCCCTGGGTCCATGTTGTGCAGCTCTTCCATGGGGGAGTGGATCCTTACAAGCTACAGATTTGGAGTAGAAAAAGTAACAATTTAGCTGGTTTCCTGCTCCTTTGAAATTTTCCTTCTAGTGAGGGCAGATTTTGACCTCTTCTTTCTTTGGAAGTGTTCTGCTGGGAAGTTTATCTAGTGGAAGATCATTAGGATCCTGTTTAGCCTTGGATGTGGTCTGGTTGTGTAATGGAGAGCAGGTTAGGTACAAAAAACTTGGGAAAACTGAAGACAAACTGATAGCAGAGCAAAATCACAAATTCTTTCTGCCCAAAGTTTGCTCTCGTTTTGGAGCTGGGTTCCTTACACACATTTATTGTCCATTTCTTGTATTAAAGTGTGAAAACAGTGTTCTCCACCTCAACCAAAACAATCAATGGATCCTCTCACAGGTGTAAAATGCTTTTCCCAGTTTGTCAACATCCATGAGGAATTGATGTCAGATCCATGAAGGTGCTGGCCATGCTCAGCCCCACACTGAGCCCCGTGGCTGGCACGGATCTGCAAATAGGTGAGATGCTGCTCAGAGCCACATCCACATGGCTTTTAAATCCCTCTGGGGATGGGGACTCCACCCCTGCCCTGGGCAGCTGTGCCAGGGCTGGACAACACTTTTGGGGAAGAAATCTTCCCTGGCAGCAGAGCCTGACCCCCCCGGCTGCCCCCTCCTGTCAGGGAGTTGTGCAGAGCCACAAGGGCCCCCCTGAGCCTCCTTTTCTCCAGGCTGAGCCCCTTTCCCAGCTCCCTCAGCTGCTCCTGGGGCTCCAGCCCCTTCCCTCAGCCTTTTTGGGAAGGCCTCCAGGACTGGAGGTGCCCCAGCAGTGCCAGCACAGGCCACTGCCTGTTGGACACTGTGGCTGATAATTCCTTGGCGCTTCGGCGTGCTCCTCATGTCTGTCAGTCTTTCTGGCTGTCACAGCTGGGAACAAGGAGAATCGTTGTGTTTTGTGTGTTCTATACAGCTGAGTGTGTCATTTCAAGTTAAAAATAAGACATCTTAATGTCAAGATTGCAAGTTCAAAAAGCAGAACGGGGCTGGAAGTCAGTAACTGCACTTTCAGTTTGTTCTATATTTATGTGAGACCTTATCAGTAGGATTTCTGTCCGGGATTCTCTCCCTAAAAAGTTGTTCATCCATGAAAGGTGTCTTGGTCTGAGGGCTATGGCAATTGGGGGATAATTAATTACTTATAACTTCAGCCATCTAAAAGTGCAGCTCCTTGTTTCTTCTCTAGGCTCTTCTCGGAGTTCAGCCTGGTCTAGTGGAAGGTGTCCCTGCTCGTGGAAAGGGATGGGAATGAGATGGGCTTTAAGGTCCCTTCCAACCCAAACCACTCTGGGATTCTATGGAAACAAGCGTCACTCTACATTGGTGGAGCTGCTGTTGCCTTGTCTTTGGGTAGGTCAGGTTTGAAAGGTGTTTCTTCAGCAAAGGTGCCTGGAAAAGAGCTGGTTGTTCATCAGAAGTTAAAAATAAAGGGGTTTGCTGTTGTTCCCAGGTACTGCTCGAGGATTATCTTTGTCAGTTCATTAAAGGCTTGGATAAGGATTTACAAGCTGATAGCTTTGGTTCCTCTGGTGGACTCGGGCTGGAGCCCCTAAATATTTTGCATTTAATGTTGAAATACTGTGGGATTTTGGAGTGAGGAGCCAATTCTCTTGTTGGTTTAAAAAGGATTACAGGCAGAGAATTTGCAGACTGGGGACAGTAACTGAGTGTAACTGTGCTGTATGGGAAGACCACTGCAGCTTATTCACTGTGATTCCTCCCCTCCATTTATTCTCTTCTTGGGGTGGAACGATGACCCCGGAATGTCACCGGTGCACCCTTGGGCTCCCTTCCCCCAGCTGCCAGAGTGCGGGAATGGCAAATTCCCGTCCCCACGGTGCCAGTGGCCTCCCAGAGCATCTCACTGCAGTTCAGTTGTGAATCCCTGCTGTATTTGTCGCGTGCAGCTCCGGCGGGCCGGGCCGGAGAGCCTTCCGTCGGAATTCGCGGCGCTCTGCCAAGGCGCTGCATTGTTGTCGGAGCCCCTGCGCTGATAAAACACATCCCGACTGCACAGTGGTGCATCCACGGCACTGCATTCCTGCATGGGAGCTAATTAACAAGCCTAGGAGTTTGTTGGCTTCAGCCCTGGGGGGTTACAGAGTGGGTGCGGGTGTTCCAAACTGTTAATCCATAGATTTTCCTGTTTGAAAACTTCATTTTCCTGCGGGTTATTTGGCACCGCAAGTGCATCAGCGGGATCTCTGTAGTGCAATCAGAATATCTTCCACACAAGAGGAAATGTGTGTATTCTTTTCCCTCAAATAAAAAGACAACTTGCTTTAAGAGGAAAAACATTTCCTTTCTCGACCTTAAAATAATTCGTTGGGGGAAAAAAAAAGCTTTTTGTTTTATGAAGGCTTTGTAGGACCCCGGCTGAATGCCATGTAGGAATTGACTGGTCCTAATGCTGATTTGAAAAAAAATCAGAATTGCTTGGGCATGGCAGGTTATCAGTCAAATATTGCTTAGAGAAATGGTTGTGGTGTGCTGCCTTTAACACCTCAGCGAGGCGTGGGGATGGGCAATAATGTGAGCAGAGTGGGAAAGATAAGATCATCACTTTTCTCCTGATAATTTAACTAAATCAGTTTATAATAGGAATATCTGTTGGTAAAATGAGAGGAGAAAATTATCCTTCTGCATACGTTGTCCTTGTTCTCATTCCCCTGCTCCAGAGCTTCCTGCCAGTGCAGGGAGAGCGTTGCAGGATTCCCTGTGGCTCTGCCTTCCACTGTGTGTGTTTTTATAGAGTTCCTCCTCTTTTCTGCTCCTTTGATTCTGCTTTTTCCTCAGAAAGCCACACACAGAGCTGAACCTTCAGTTCTCGTCACCGTTGTCATCTTTTGTGCCATTTTCTTTATCCTTTTCCAGTCCCACCTGTGAAATAGGTATGGTTTAGAAAAGAAAACCCGAATGCCAGGTTTCTGATCCGGTTTTTGTAGTGCTCTGCTGTGGCTCACAAATGAGGGTCGGCCTCAGAACGGACACAAATGGGTTTTAGTGGCTCTTAAATGTTTTTGCAGGCTGATGAATTTAAAGCAGAGGGAATTAAAATGTAAAGGTGCATGTGGGAAAGGGTGTCCCATATCTGCTCTGTGGGGCCCAGCAGTGGGACTAGAGGAACGGGCAGGAACTGATGCCCAGGAAGTTCCACCTGGACATGGGGCAGAGCTTCTTCCCTGGGCAGTGACCACACATGGAACAAATCACCCAGAGAGGTGTGGGGTCTCCTCCCTGGGGATTGTCCAGAACCATCTGGATGCAATCCACGTGCTCTGGGGTGACCCTGCCTTTGCAGGGAGCTGGGACCAGATGAGCCACTGTGGGCCCTTCCAGCCTGACCCATCCTGGAATTCTGTGACCTGGAAGATTCCAGAGCTGAGCTCCAGGTGATTTTTTAAGAACCAAACCAGTTTCAAATGCTGCTCTTCCCTCAGACCGTTTTTTTCAGTGGTGCCACCTGATCAGAGTAACACACCAAACCACCTCACCCGTGGATTTTAGAGAATCCCAGGATTGTTTGGGTTGGAAGGGACCTTAAAAACCATGCAGTTCCACCCCCTGCCATGGGCAGGGACACCTTCCACTATCCCAGGCTGCTCCACGCCCCATCCAGCCTGGCCTTGGGCACTGCCAGGGATCCAGGGGCAGCCACAGCTGCTCTGGGCACCCTGTGCCAGGACCTCCCCACCCTCACAGAGAACAATTCCTTCCCAATATCCCATCTATCCCTGCCCTCTGGCAGTGGGAAGCCATTCCCTGTGTCCTGTCCCTCCAGGCCCTTGTCCCAAGTCCCTCTCCTGCTCTCCTGGAGCTCTAGAATTTAACTCAGAAATGCTGGCCCTGGAATTTAACTCAGAAATGCTGGCAATTTAGGGGGAAAAAATTAAATGCAGTGTTTAATGCATTTTTTTAATCATTTGGCCGTTTGGTTTTCATTGCATGGATACAAAAATTACAGCATTCAATCAAGCATTCCAGAAGCCCCATCACAAATGATTTTTGGATTGCCAAAAATTGCTTCTAGGGGATCTTTCTAAAACATCAGCCACTGCAGTAGGAGCAGGATTTATTATTTTATTCAGCATGCACACGTTACCTTGCATCTCTCAGCAGGTGATTTCACTCTCTGCACTTCTCTCAGGGCTCTCTGAATCTCCCAACTTAATTATGACTATTATGAATAATTTAATGTCCACAAACATTGCTTTTTCTCTCCTGTCTCTTTCCCAGTTTCAGCTGCTGGTCCCTGTAAAGGCTCTGGGAGCACCTTGCAGTGGGAGTCTGAAAATCCCATGTTTAATACCAAGCTGTTTCCTATTGCTTAGCTGCTCCCTAATCCATAACATTCCCTTTTCCTATTGTCCTACAACTTTAATTTTTTAATGGCGTCTCGCTGGGGCTTTTGTAAGTAGCTTTTTGAGGTGGTTTATTCCCCAGTTCTGGACTCTTTAGCCACAATTGAAGGATTTGGGTTGAGTTATTTTGCTTCCCATGCTGTGTCTGTTTATCTGAGTGAGGGCACTGCAGCATTCCAGCCACTTTGCTTCATGGGAAAGGAGACACTGGCTAATTCCATGATAATCCTTAGGACACTTGTTAAAGATAAGGCCGAGTCTTCTGCTGTTACACAGTGAGCGATTTGAATGTGATAAAGGATTTTCAAACACATCATGGACAGGGCATTCTAAGCTTTTCCTGGCTTTTAAATGAAACAATATTTGGTTTTATTGACTTCACTATATATTTGCTTTCTCTTCCCTCATGAAGTTCTCTGGAAATTCCCAGTCTTTCCATACTTGTAAAGGAATAAACACGGAGCAGATCCCTATTTGCTATTTGTACTCTCTAGCTTGTTTAAGGTATTCTGGTAGTTTTGTTTAAGCTCTTCTTGGCTGGGATTTTGACTCATTTGCTTCCCATTATTTTGTTTTCCAGTGAGCATCCTCCTCCCTGCTCTCCTGTTCTCCCATTGGAGGTTCTCTCACATTCCCCAAGCAGACCGCAGGCAGAGTCTGTTGCCTTTAATTTTCCCACCTTTGGACTTTTCTTACATGAAATGATCCATATTTTAAACCCTCCTGTGGACAGATGCAGATTGCCATGTCACCCTACCCATTTTAGAGAACGCTGGCTTTTTCCCTGTCCCAAATAAGATTTTATTCTTGGCAGGGAAGAGCTGAAGTGCTGTTTGTTTGCAGAATTTCCGGATGACTGACGGCACGCTCAGCCCTCGGAGTCCTCATGGTAAACACAGCTCTTGCTATTGGAAAAGTACATCAGAAATCCCAAAATGAAGCAGGGAATGTACAGTATTCCCAAGTCAGGAACACCACGTGTGGCTTTTGATGGCAGTTTATTTGATTCTGGGATGTAGGAGAAGTGATATCTTTCAGATGCCTTTCAGGGAGAGCCAGAACATCTTTTTTTTCCTTTTCCTACTCATCCGGAAACACTTAGGAATGAGCAATTCCACCTATTTGTCTTGTTGATGGCTGTTTTCTCCTGGTATAAGGAAATACCTTCCACTTGTATTAGACCATTATCTCACACGGATGTGGGGCAGATTTCCATTTGCTGCTCTTGGCTGGGAAGGACATCGTGAGAGAAATCTGCGGGCAGTTGGGGAAAGAAAAAGAGAATTTGAAGTTCCTTAAGCAACTGAACTGAGTGGTCTGGCTTCGCCTTAAAATTCCTCATTTTTGGGGTTACTGTGGTGAGGATAACTAAGGAAAATGCCACTGATGGGGGTTAGTGCTGCTGTATTAACAATTTTATTTGGGGCTGGCAAAGCCTCTTGGTGCCAGTTGGATGCTGAACCTCAGGATGTTGGGATGTCTTTTGTAACTCTACCGGTGCTAAATCCCTCTCCCGGAATAACTCCCAGCTCTTTCACCTGTGCTGCAGGAAACCTTTGAAAAGGGAGTTGTCAGGTCAGATTGTCTTTCTTTAATAAGTAGAAATCCCGTGGAATTTCTTGGTAAATACCCTGTAGGACGTGCTCCTGGTACAGGGACCCAGCAAACTCTGGCCTTGGAATAGCTCAAAAGCCATAAGTAAATATGTTCTTGGAATTACATTTTAAAATTGGTTTTCATCTTTAACTCATTTTGAAGTTAAAACCTAATTATGAATATTAAACTCAGGTTAAAGAATCCAATTTTCTTGTAGTTCTGCATTAAATGAGCTGCCAGAACTCACCTGGTGGTGACAGGTTGGGAAGGAACATTCTCTGAGGTGGCATCACTAAACTGCAGACTCTAGCCTAAAAGTGTATTTTAAACATTAATTTGCATAGAAGCAGGTCCTGTCTTTCAGAAAAAAATTTAATTACCTCTCCCCCCGCTGGCCCTATCTAAGATGAGACTGCAGTGGAAAAGCAGGATTCATGCTTTGGAAAAAGGGGTGTTTGCCAGATTCTCATCTGAATTGTAAAGAGCAGCTTTGGCTTTGAAATCAGCCGTGAGTTCACGGTGCCCTTCTATGGCTGAGTGAATGAAAGATGGATTTGGGCAGTGTTGTCTGTTTTTCTGGTGGTTTGTGTGACACGGGCAACTGCTGAACATAAAATCCAGTGGAAAATTCCTTCATGTGTTTTGTGTTGCTGGAAGTTCAGGTTGTGCTGGTTGATTTTGGAGTGGACATTGAAACACGTGTTGGCAGCAGTTAAAAATGATGGTGTTTTCTGGTCATCCCAGGAAACATCAACTGTTTATGCTGCTCAAACCCCTGGAACACTTCTGGAACAGAGGGGCTCTTGCAGCTGTCCCAAACTGGCATCTCGGTGAAGCACAAAGAAACTTTACCCTGTCCAAGGTGCTTTGGATATCATGCAGAAATCGAAGTGATCAGGCAGAGTGAATTCCAACAAAGCTGGGACAGCCACGAGCCCTTTCTCAAACTGTAGCTGGTTTCTGGGCCAGGGAACTCCTAAGTGGTGCAGTTGGCTGATTTAGTATGTTTTGGTCTTGTTTTGCTGCTCTGAACCAAGATCACTTTGAAGAGAATGAGAATTAATTGTACCACCATTGGATTAATTGTACACTGGGGTTCCTGCCATCAGATTTGCTAAAAGTTTGTCTGGATTAGCCCAGGAGCAGTGCAACAGTCCAGTGGCATCCCTGTGGTCCCAAAGGCATTTTAGCAGAGGATTATTTCTCCACGTGTGGAAAAGCTTTGGGATTTTGAAAAAAAAGTGAAAAGGAAACAGACACACTCAGCATATAAATACTTTACCCAGTGTGCATCCTTGCTGCAGTCATTGAATACCTTGAAAAGATCCCTTCTGTGGATGATTCTGTGGTCCTGATAATGAGGAATGGTCAACTCTGCAGTTAATTACAAAATCCGATGGAAGCTGAATTGGTGTGATCTGATTGACCATCTTAGCTGCCTGAAAAGTTTCATCCCTTCATTCCAAGTCTCCTGAAGGCAGTTATTCTGGAGTCACTTAGTTGTGACGTGACCTGGCTTGTCTCAAAATGACACTTTTCAACAAGTTGCCAAATAGAGCCATCTGTTTTCTCATACTCTAATTGCTCATTCAGCCCAAACAGCTCCATGGATCCGAGGAAAGCAGGGAGTGAGAGGGGCCAAGTGTTGATGGGCTGTTCTGAAGCTCTCGGTGTGGATTAAGACTCCATGGCTCAATATCCCATCTGTCCCTGCCCTCTGGCAGTGGGAAGCCATTCCCTGTGTCTTGTCCCTCCATCCCTTGTCCCCAGTCCCTCTCCAGCTCTCCTGGAGCCCCTTTAGGCCCTGCAAGGGGCTCTGAGCTCTCCCTGGAGCCTTCTCCTCTCCAGGTGAGCACCCCCAGCTCTCCCAGCCTGGCTCCAGAGCAGAGGGGCTCCAGCCCTGGAGCAGCTCCGGGGCCTCCTCCTATCATTCAGGAATAGCCAGATTTCTGCATTTTTCAAAGCAGATCTCTGTAATTTCTTCTGAGTTTTAAGTTTCTGAATATTTTTAATGTGGTTTCAATGCTGTGAACAAGAACTTTTTACTTGCTAACCTGTGAATTTGCAGTGAACATTGAGAGAGGTGTGAAAAGCAAAGTAAATCACACTTATACTAAAAGAGGGTGGATTCTGACCAGATACTGGAAACAAATTCTTCCCTGTGAGGGTGGGCAGGCCCTGGCACAGGGTGCCCAGAGCAGCTGTGGCTACCCCTGGATCTCTGGAAGTGTCCAAGGCCAGGCTGGACAGGGCTTGGAGCCACCTGGGATAGTGGAAGGTGTCCCTGCCCATGGCAGAGGTGAAACTGGATGAGCTCTAAAGTGCCTTCCAATCCAAACCATCCTGGAATTCTATAGCTCTCCTTGTCCTCTTACTGAGGCCAGGCCTGGAAATGTCTTTGTAGCATCTCTGGGTGAAATACTTGCTCTTGGCATGGTACTGCTGATCCAGCCAGCCAAAAGTTATGGCAGAGTGGAGCTGGAAAAATGATCCCTTGTTCTGCAAGTCTGGGGATCCACAGTGATTCATCTTCAGGCTGTTTGCAGCTGAGGGAGCAGAGCAAGCCCTGACAGCTGCTGACGGTGAGAGTGGGGGAGCTGCCAAGGCACAGGCAGTGGCATTCCCTGGATTCCCTGGCTGGAAGGCTTTCCTCAGCCTCCCTGCTGAAGAGAGGAATCAGTTTTTAGATGCTTGAAGGGCCTGCTCAGTACATCTCTCCCGACTTCCTCTCAACCAGATCTGGGACTTCATGTATAATGTCACCTTCAGGTGTGTCGCTTCCAGTTAAGCCAGAGCTTGTGCTTCACTGGAATTCATATTCCTGATTTATTGCATAGGTTTTCCCCAGGAAAGGTTTAATGAGATCAGGAATCTGCACAAGTTTAAGTCTATGGAGCAGCTTTGGATTAACCCGAAACCTCTGGTAGTTGATGTTTTTGTGTCGATTGGGGATGGCTCCGTCAGGAGATTATGCAGACCCATATGAAGTCTCCAGCTAATGTCAGGAATATGTAGGATATAGGGGATATGGACCAGCAGATCACCTTATTAATCCAATCACCCCAAAATCCTGGTCAGGAGGGAGCCAAACCCACCCCAGCTGCAGCACAGCTTCCAGCCCTCTCCTGGGAAGCAGGATGTGGGCACAGACATCAGGTTACGCCAAACCAGAGCAGGGTGGGGTGTGTGATTGCTGCAAGGCTGATGCTGAGAAAGAAGTGACATGCTGCCACAATTAACAGCCATAATTAACAATGGAGTGATTTGCCCAGGTTGTGTGGGATACAAAGCAGGATGTGTGGAGAACACCCAGCGAAGGAGCTTTGCAGGAAATGATCCGAGGTCGTGGGCAGAAGCTGCTGGAGCAGCTGTGAGCCTCTTTTTCTGGGAATGTTGAGAGTTCCCAAACCTTTCCAGGGCTGCACATACTCCCTGTTCTCATCACCCCTGGGAAAGTAAACCCCGGAGTTCCTGCTGTTCATCTGAAGCCCTACTTTGTTTTTTGAGCAAACAGTGCACAGCCTTTAAAAGCCCAACAGAACAGGATGCTTTTTCTTTCCTGATGAAAGCAAGTGTTAAATACTGGATTACAAGATGGGAAATGGAGTTGTATTTTTATGTGGCTCTTTTGTAATTCCAGGATTATGTTTAACAAAGATCCTCTTCAGCTACACCAGTATTTCATTCCCTTTGGATGCTGGTGACCCCAGGGCTTTCCTTACCACGTTAAACTCTCCGAGATGGAGCTCTTCGTTCTATATTCAAGATGGAATTTCCTTTTTCTGCTTCTTAGTATTTTGTTAACCTATTTTAGGAATGATTCCTCTGGATTTATACCAAATATAGCTGCCATGACTCAGCCTCTGTTCCTGGTTTTGGACTCAGAGATGCACTTGCTGCTTTTGCATTCCCTCCGCCTCTGTAATTTCCCCCTCTAAGTTTCTAATCCGGTCCCCCTGCATTCCTTAAGGAGCTTTCTTCAGTTTACATGGCTTTCCTATTGATCCCAGGATTTTCAAGATTGTCACAATATTTTATAAACTGGCATCAGAAGAAGAATTCAGCACAGGGGATAGGACAAGGGGGAATGGTTTTAAACTGAAGGAGGGTGAATTTAGATTAGAAATTGGGAAGGAATTCCTGTCTCTGAGGGTGGGGAGGCCCTGGCACAGGGTGCCCAGAGAAGCTGTGGCTGCCCCTGGATCCCTGGCAGTGTTCCAGGCCAGGTTGGACAGGGTTTGGAGCAACCTGGGATAGCGGAAGCCTTCCTTGCCCATGGCAGGGGGTGGCACTGGATGAGCTTTAAGTCTTTTCCAACCCAAAGTCTGGGATTCCGTAATGCACCGTATCCAAATGGCTGTTAGACTGTCACAGAGCCCTGAGCTGGCATTTTAAAGTACAAGTGACAGATCTGGAGCTGCAGCGTTCTTCTGGTGGCTCTGGAGCTCTAGGGAGATCCTGCTCCTCCACGTGGCACCTGTGGAGCAAAGTTCCTCGGGAGCTTCCTGCCCGGGACGGACTGTCCTCTGCTGGAGCCGTGGTGAGGGCTGTGGCCTGGCTGGAATCAGGAACTCACGGTGCACATTGTCCAAGAGCCATGGGATGAGACAGGCTGCGCACAGCGGGGTGCAGAAGGCTGGAGAGGCACGGGAAGCTTGTCAGTGATGCCAGCTCTGAATTCCAAGGTGGTTCAGGGGCTGATGAGGATTTTTTTGAGTGCCCTCTTAATTGCTGGTAATTGGCAGCACAGCCTGAGCAGTTCTGTCTCATGTTCAGTTCTCTGTTCCCCTGCTCTGATGTCTGCAGAAGATTTTCAGGATCAGATGGCAGCAGTGAATTGCAAATCAGGAGGATTAGCATTTGTATCAAACATGCTCCAGCAGAAGGAGATTACAAGTCCTGGGTCAGCAAGAGCTCAGGAGCGGAGCTGTGGAGCTGGTGCTGTGGTGGGGATGGGAATTCTGCTCCATTCCTTCTACAAGGCTGCCTTGACAGATCATAGAATCATGGAACATCCCAAGCTGGAAAGAACCCACGAGGACACAGACACCCCAGCAATCCCACCCTGTGCCTGAAAGCGTTGTCCAGATGCTCCAGGAGCTCCGGAGCTCTGGCAGCCTTGGGGCCGTGCCCATTCCCTGGGGAGCCTGGTCAGTTCTCCGTCTGGGTGTAGAATCTTTTCCTAGTAATTATTTTGCTCCTGCCAAGATGTTGTATTCTCCTGTGAAAATGCAGAATAAAATCTTTCCAAAATGTCGTCCTGTCCTTCAGTATCAGACCTCCCTTTCTCTTTTCAGCCAGTGACAGGTATTTTACATCAGATAAAAGACCAGGAGAGGTGCAGGCACACGTTTCATGTTTTTAGAGCTGCTTTCAGTGTTGGCTGAGCTGAACAAAGGAGGGATGTGAGAGCATCAATGGCAGCTTCACCTCAGCTCATCCACACCGAGTTGGAAATACCTGCAGGCTTGTGTTCATTTAAAAACGAAGAGTGGGAGCAGGGGGAAACCTGGGCTTCCTCTGCCAAGGGCTTAACCACCCACAGAACACACACATGAACTGCTGCCTGTGGCAAACAGGCTGCCTGAGGGGGAAATTAGAAGTACCACCCTAAAACCCTTTGTAATTACATTTCCGTAGCCCTCAGCCACACTGGGAGGACAAATCTGACACTGTTGTGCTGATACCGAAATCTGGGCACAGCTGGGTTTTAATTTCCAGAGAAAATGGAGGGGTGTGAAGTGCACCTTCCTCTCCTTGTTTTGTGTATCTTCCATCTTCCTTTGGAATTGCACTAGGGGTGTCTTGCACATTGAGGGATGCTGGTGGGATAGCACGGCCCCAGTAATGCAGGGACACCTGTGCCCTGGGAAATTTATATGGAAATACTTTAGGGAGTGTCATTCACTGTGCTCTGATTCTAAATACAGGCACCATTCTGTTTAAATTTGTGTAGGTGAAGAAATGAAAACATGAAATATATATTACAAATGTGATTAAATGCATATTATTAACTGAAAAGGAGTAACCAGGTTATTTTATAGTTATTGAAGGAAGTCAATTTGGGAAAAAAATATAGAGAAAGGGGGGACCTTGGGGAAGTGTCTTGCTGTGTAACATTTGTTCTTTCTGAAGTGTTTATTCCCAGGCTCCCCAGATCGTAGAGGTCGTGGCCACTCTCACAATTTGCCCTCCTTTTCTTTCCCTCAAGGACATTTTTTTCGCTCCTGTTGCCTGGCAATTCCTGTGAAGATTGCCCAGGCCCTGCCCTGTGCTTTCCCTGTGTTCCCTGTGCCGGTCACATTGTCCAACATCTTAGGACTGCACTCCAGAGGATGCACATCCAGCCTGGTTTCTGTCTTACCCGCAGCGTGTGCTGCCTACTGGGCTGCTAATTGTATATTTAATTCCTTCTAGATCCCCTGTTAGTTCTTCCTTGCTGTTGGAATCATCTCTTAAAGCTGAATTAATCATTGAACAGAAACCAGGAACTCGGTTTCTGTTGTTTATTAAGGAAATAAAAAACATGCCACCAGTATTTCACAAAACATCTTCTGGGAATACTGAGTTTATTTTCCAAGCATGGAAAAAAACTTGTGAATTCATTAAAAAGTAGAGCGAATCTTACCAAAATTAGTCCCCTACCAGACTGGAGGTTTTATCACAGTTATTATCAATTTGGGCATTGTCAGAGGACAGAGAAATCTGGAGAAAGGAAATCTGTCTCTTGAGTAGGTGATGTGCACCTGTTGTATGATTGATAGAGTTCATTTAAGATGAAAATTGAATTGTTATGGAGAAATGATGGCAGAAAAAAGCCTTATTATGTACAGAGATGAGGCTTATCAGCATGAAAAGAAATGTGTCACAAATTGGTTGCAAATCAAAGGCCTGATTTTTTTCTTCTTTTTCAAAAAGGCACAAATAAGAGTGTGCACTGTAAATCATGGAATTGCTGTGTAATGTGTGCTGGGATCTTTTGTGCAATATAAAAAAACTTTTTCTCTGTAGAGTTTATAATATGAAGCTGTGAGGCTACAGACAACTCTGTGTGCTTAAACCAGGTGGGTTTATTCTAGCTGCACCTGAGTGTGTTGTAAAATCAACACTGAATTCTAAGAATAATTAAATTATCAGTCATAGGTGCAGTCATGGAGTTGTTAAAGTTGGAAACAGCCTCCAAGAACATTGAGTCCAAATGTTCCCCTGGCACTGCACCAAGAGAGCTGGAGAGGGACTGGGGACAAGGCATGGAGGGACAGGACACAGGGAATGGCTTCCAGTGTCAGAGGGCAGGGATGGAGGGGATATTGGGAAGGAATTTCTGGCTGTGAGGGTGGGGAGGCCCTGGCACAGGGTGCCCAGAGCAGCTGTGGCTGCCCCTGGATCCCTGGCAGTGCCCAAGGCCAGGTTGGATGGGGCTTGGAGCAGCGTGGCCTAGTGGAAGGTGTCCCTGCCCATGGAATGGGTGGAATGGGATGGGTTCAAGGTTCCTCCCAACCCAAACCATTCCATGATTTTGTGATTGTTTAACCTACACATGGATGCTGAAGCCCTGGTTGTTCAAGGGCCTCCTTGGCTCCTTGACCTTGCAGCCAGGAGGAATGGATCTGAGATGAGTACAAATGTTCATGTGTGATCTCCAATATTTGCTTGGCTGCTTCAGCCTGAGCTTTTCCTTTTAAACATTTCTGAGAGACTTCCAGGACTTTTTAAAGTGTTTTTTTGCTGTCAGCACTCACTGTTGTTTTAAGGAAGAAGGGAGTGGCTGCTCTGCAATTTCTGCCATGCCATTCATTCCCCTAACCAGTCTTATCCCCCTGATGGAAAACAAGGAAGCAAAGCTGGGTTTTCCGGCCATCATAGGTTGGGGATTTAGTAGCTCTTTTCTTCCTGATATAAACTGCAAGCTGTAAGCTCCTTCAAACTTTTCTTCCCACTCCTTGGGAAGGAATGTCCAGAAATCTGTGAAGAGTGTCAATTGTTGACTTGCTGTGGCCTTTCAGCCCTTTCCTTTGTGCTGCTGCAAAAGCATTCCTGGTTTTGGCCTCCTGGGCTGGGTGTATTCACTGGAAACCTGAACGAGTGTTTAGGTGAATAAAAGCACTGCAAAATCCTCTGTAATGGCAGGCTGGGAAATTCTTGGCTTTAACAGTGGTTATGAAATGAATATGCTAATTGAGTGCGTATTGCATGTGTTAGAGAATCGTGCCATACATGCACTGATCATTGGCCCCTGTCTCCTACACAGCCTCTGCCACTAACCTCTGGTAATTCATGTGTGGAATGTCGGGCTTGTGTTTGAGGCCCAGGACAGCTTTAGAGACATCCGTAGCCTTCATGTAAAGATTTCTATCATGGTCATCTGTGCAAGCTTGCTTTCTGTTGTGCTGGCTATGTGTTGTCTTACTGTGTATGTCTGCAGGATTAGGCTCAGAGTCTATGAAAGAAATGCCAAGTAGGACAGAATTCCAACAGGATGTGAGTTGGATAAATACTAGAGCAGTAGGGCATAGGTGCAGAATCATGGAATCCCAGCCTGGTTTGGGTTGGAAGGGACCTTAAAGCTCATCCATTGCCACCCCCTGCCATGAGCAGGACACCTTCCACTGGCCCAGGTTTCTCTGTGCCCCCTCCAGCCTCGCCTGGAAAGATGTCAGCATTCCTGGTAGGGAGAAGGATGCTGAAAGATGGTTCTTCCTCCCAGGAGCACGGCACAGGTTGGTCATG
The DNA here is from genome assembly GCA_013399875.1 of Gymnorhina tibicen. Classification (NCBI taxonomy): domain Eukaryota; kingdom Metazoa; phylum Chordata; class Aves; order Passeriformes; family Artamidae; genus Gymnorhina; species Gymnorhina tibicen. The sequence continues at coordinate 847,805 of VXAZ01003348.1, read as the reverse complement.
GAGACCCTTGGATTTGGGATGTGGTGAGCAGGCAATGATCCCCACCAGCACTGCTTAACCTTCGGGAAAATGGTGCCAAGCTGCTGTGGGCACCGAGCTGTAAAACACCTGATCTCCCACTCCACTTCAATCTTTGAGAGCTGGAAGTGATGAAGTGAGTCTTTAACATTTAAACCGACTATTTAATTTCATCTCTTCAGTTTGAGCAATCCTTATTTTGAAGGCTTGTAATAATAATTGCAACGCCAATGCCTTTGGGTGCACGTCCCTATTTTTTTTAAGCCTGTGCTATCCCATATTTCCTTAGGAAGTTAAACCCCTGCCTGAGCTCTGCCTATGATTGTTGTGAAATTCTTAATTTCTTAATTTGAGTTCTGTTTGTTCATGACTTGGCAGCTTTCCCCCCAAAAGTCAGCAGCTTCTTTTGCTTACTTTTCAAGTGGTACCGAGTTGCCCCATATATTTTCTGGGTTTTGGTGGTCCTTAATAGCACGGGGCACATCAAGCCCAGCATAAATCTGGAGTCTGTTTTTCTCCTTCCATGTAGCTTGGTTTCCAAATGGAATGAGGGAATGCCAGTGTCTGCCTGTCCTATGGATGGGAAAGACTCTCAGGCTCCTGGGCTTGTTAACACAGTGCCTCTTGCCAACACGAAATTACAAAAAGACGATGATAAACAAACTTCTTGCCAAAGCTCCCTTTCTGCTGACAGATTTAGCCTGGGCCCTCCTTCATCTTCCCTGGTACTGCTTTGTTTCAGAACAAAGATTCCAAAATATTTAAGGAAGAAGGGACTATTAGGGAGGATTGATCCCCTCCGTTTGCACTGTTCATCTTCCTGTTTCCCAGTCTCTAAACCCCATCTGGGTCCATCGGTCAGCGTGAGCAAAGGAAGACAAGAGGACAGGGAGAGATTTGCTGTGCTGCCTGATGGGAAAGTGGGGCTGGAGCTGCTCCTCAACCCTGCCTTGGCTTTCCAGTCTTGACCAGAGAAGAAATCCCAGAAGTGACCAGAAAACAGAACCTGGGAGAAGACTGTTAGAGAACAATGAGGAACAGCCATGGCTAGAAGTGACAAATTATAGCCGAAACCTGCAGCACAGTGAATTTGACCACATAAAGCCCAGGGAAGCCTGACCCATCTGTCATTAAAAAGACATCTCTGCCCTCATCTGATTTTAATTCCAGGAATATTATATTGCTGATGCACCAACTTTGTATGGTGTGATCGACTCCCAGACAAATGTAGATCTTTATCCTGTTGCAATCCATGGGAAGGAGTGATGTTTTCAATATTTGGGATATGGCTGCAAAGGGATTCTCCCATTTCAGGGGGACTAATTATAAAAATGGAGGGAGGGTAATAAGTGGTAGTGGTTGGAAATTTTGGAGGAAACATAAATTAAAGCTTGTCTTTGAGGATAATGTGATGGAAAATATGTATTACACCTGAATCTTGGTCCTGCCAGTATGGTCTGGTTCACCTTAGAATCATGGAATCATTTAGATCGGAAAAGTCCTCTGAGACCATTGAGTCCAACTGTGAACCCGGCCCTGCCAAGGCCACCACTGACCCGTGTTCCCTGAACGCTTCCAGGGATGGTTATTCCACCTATTCCAGTGCTTCCAGAGAGCTCACGCTTGAGCCCATTGCTCTCCTGCATCTTCTCTGCATCTGTAAAACAAAACCAAAGAGGTGATCAATGATTTCATATTTTTAAAGAGCTTCGCGGAGGGGAAGATTATATTTATTAGTGTCATAAATTGTCTTTTTATGGATATTACTTTTGTGTCTGGTTGTTCTGTCTGACTCCTACAGTGCAGGTTCTCTTAGGAGGAGCAATGGTTGGCTGGGAGAAAGGTCTGAAGCAGCTCGAGAAGGCTCAGATAAGAAAGATAACTCAGAATATTTTGTTTGGTTTTTTGTAGTGACTGGGTGATGTTGTGGGATAGATGTTTATAATCCAGGCTTTTCCTGATGGCCAACCCAAATCTCCCAAGGCAGTGCTTGTGGAAAGGAAGGAACAGAGAGAAGTGTCTTCAAGCTGCGTGTTCCAGGAAGCTTTTTCAGCAGAACATAATGAAGTAGGTAGGGAAGATAAAAGAATGGAGATAATCAGCTGGAGGAGGCCGTGGCTCAGTCGGAGAGCACTGTGTACAAGAGTACAGCAGGGCTCATCTCCAAAGGGAAAGTCAGCAAGGCCTCAAGTTAGAGAAGTTAATAGGAATACATCAAGGAAGTCGTTTGAGAACTGCTGAGAATGGTTTGGGACACACTGGGGCAGATATGTTAGATCTTTTAAAAAATACATGTATTTATTGGTTACCTGCTGGTGAAACCCATCAGACTTGCAGATAAAAAGCCGGGAATTTGCAGCACGGAATTCATCTGCGCTAAGACATTTTCTTCTCTGGAAACAAGTTAATGTAACCCCAGCTGTGCCAGAATCTTTTGGTTTTTCTCATTCTGAAATTTCTTGTGGGGGAACTGGTTCAAGGCCAGGTTGAGCGGGGCTTCGAATAACGTGGTCGGGTGGAAGGTGTCCCTGCCCATGGCAGGGGGTTGGAACTGGATGAGCTTTAATGTCCCTCCCAGCCCAAACCAGTCTGAGAGTCTATGATTCAATAATTTCTCATTTATTTAGGCTCAAAGGAGTGTTCGTGTAAGCTCTGCCTAATTGAAATAGGCAAACACAATGTGCAGGTATTTTACCACCCATGTTCAGGTTCACCTGTGCAACAAGTGACCCCATCTTCCTAGTCCTTTTCAGGGAGGACAGGGATTTCCTTTACTGTATTTCAATATGCAGTCTAGCATATTAAATGGAATTAATAACTGAATTATAATTTTTTGATCCTCTGGCTTTGAAGCAGATCGTAAACTTCAGCAAATGAAAGGTCGAGATTTTTCCTGCCTCAGCATTTATTTTTTGGGCAGTCTGAGGTCAGCAAATTCCAAAGTCAGGAGCTGCTTTGTGCTTATAAATTATCCATTTCATTTTTCATACAATGAAGACAAAAGGGCTCGTTGCTGTTAGAGATGTCAGGCTTTTCTCGATTGGAAGTGTGCGGGTTTATTTAATTCTTTATCTCAGAGGAGGCAATAGGTGGTGGGAATGTGGCTCCTTAGGGTTTTGTCTCCCAGGACACTCTGCTGCGTCTCCTCAGTGAAGAGCTGAGTGCTCCTGTCCTGGTTTGGAGGTGGATCTGATGGAAGATGCTGTAGACTGTAAATTTTCAGGATCAGCTTTGTTTTCCCTTTGCTGGTTTTTGAGATCAGGAAGGTCAAGTTCTCCAGTGAAATCCCTCACTCCAAGGCATTTCCATGGGATTACTTCTTTCCCTCCGCTGGGGAGGTTGACATCAGCTGGGAGAGCTGGGGGTGTTCACCTGGAGAAGAGAAGGCAACCTGGGATAGTGGAAGGTGTCCCTGCCTGTGGCAGGGGTTGGAGCTGGATGATTTTCAAGGTCCTTCCCACCCAAACCAGTCTGGGTTTCCATGTGTCAACCTGATGTGTTCACATTATATAAAAACCTGTTACGTTTCTATAACAAGTTCAATATTTTGTTTCACGTGAGAGATGCTCAATCAACTCCGAGTGAAGGTGTTGCTAAAAATAAGAAGAAGCTGTTCACTGTGGAAACAAATCTCCAAGCTTGTGCCTACTGTCCCGGACTTTTTTGGGGAAAGGTGGGATATACCCTTGTAACTTGCCTAAATTAACCTTTAACAGATGAATTGGAAGGTAATTTAATTATTGTTTGGAGGATCCCAAGTGAGGGTCAAGCTTCAAACGACTTAAGTGAAAAATTGTCAGAAAATTAGTGGAATTTGCATGGAGTGTAAGGTCAGGAGGCCTTTTCATGTTCAAGGAGACTTTAGCTGAATATTATTAGCATGCAATTTGTATAAAATTCATTTAAAGAGGTGATGTGCAGGTCAAGGAAGAAACGTATCTCTTTTCTTTGTTCGCACTCTCTCATGTTGGTTCTGTGCCACCTGATGTGAAATAAATGACTTTTTGCACATAAAGAAAATACCATCTCTCTCCAAAGTGTAAGGAATGGTTCTCTCAAAAGCAATTGCATCCCAGTGCCACAAAAAACAAGGCAATGGGAGTTTAAAGGGAAAATCACCTTGACACCATGAGTGACATGAACCAAGATGGAAAAATATCTGTTCTCCAGAACAGTTCCCATTTCCATTGTTTACTCTTTTCTTTTCAAGTTCAGAGCTACTATTTAATTTTTGGAGAGCCTGAAAGACTCCCCTGTCCATGTCACTGTTTTAAAAACCCTGTAAAATAGATTTATTTCTCTGTTTGTAAAGATTTCATTCCTTAATTCTGAAAAGATAATGATAATAACTTCGTTAATTTCCTGAATTTTCCATGCCAGCTTTATTATTTTAGGTTTTGTATTCTGTCAGATGTTGGACTTGATGATCTTGTGAGATCTTTTCCAGCCATAATGATGGGGCTTGCAAACCCCGCTATGGAGACAAGGGGATCTGGGCATGGTGTTTCCAAAAGCGCAAAGTAAACCAGTGATGGAGGAAAACAACGGGATGAGATGTTCCTGGTGTCCTGTGTCTGTAGCAGTTTGGAGATGTGGTGATTCCTGATTCCCAGGGGTTGGGGACACACCGATAGAATCGCAGAATCATTAAGGTTGGCAAAGCCCTCCAAGGTCCTGAGTCCAACCGCTCCCCAGCACTGCCAAGGCCACACTGACCCATGTCCCCAAGTGCCACATCCGCACAGCTTCAAATCCCTCTGGGGATGGGGACTCACCGCTGCCCTGGGCAGCCTGTTCCAATGCCTGACCACCCTTTCGGTGAAGACATTTTCCCAGTATCCAACCAAAACATTCCGTGGGGCAGCTGGAGGCCGTTTCCTGTTGTCCCCTTGCTTGCCAGCATTGGGAGAGCGCTACTCCAGAGCACGAATCCCAACGCTGCTCTGAGTCGAGACCATCCCAGAGTAGCTCTGCAACCACTTCACAGCTCACCAAGTTCAAGCTGAGCATTCCCAGCACAGACATTTCCATTCCCCTTCCCGTGCTGCCTGGAAAATCCCCGGCACAGGCGCGGTTTGCTGGGCGCTTGTCCCGCCGCCGGAGCGGTGGCAGCGCCATTCCCGACCTCCCTTGTGGCTCTGTTCGCCCTTGGTGTGGAGCGGTTCCCTCGTGCGATGGGAGCGCGTCCTGCACTTTCACAGGAAAGATAAAATAGATGAAAACGTAACCAGGTTACGGCCACAAAGTATCCCGAGACTGTTTGCTAGCGGCTTATTCCCATAGCATTCCTGCTGGAGTTACTCCTTGCTGGAGTCTCTCCGAGCAACTGAGCGTCGCTGTCTCAGGGATTAGGAAGCACTGGAAGCTCCTGCAATAGAGCAAACGCTGGTGTTTGTCTGTTTATAATTAATTTTTAGTAGTCTTTTTGTTGGGATTCATGGCCACAAGCAAACGCTGCAGGTTCTGGCAGTGCAGGAGGTTTAATTTTGCTAATCCTGTTTTATTCCCATTTCAGTGTAGCTGTTTCAATGCCACAACATGGTGCCTGCAATGAATTTCAAATGTATTTTCAGATGGCATTGTCTTGCAGAATGGGAGAGAAAATCATCCCTCCCAAATGCCGTTTGCAGGGGCTCTTTCCTGCTGTCTGGAAATGCCACCCTGCATACAAAGCAGGGAGGAAGCACAAACCTCTTCCTCACAAGCTCTCAAGCCCCCACCACGATTACAACCTTTTTATCTGGGATGAAAAGCATTTTCTTTCATCCTTCTCAATAAGAGTGTTTTGCTTTTACCGTTTGGTACGACACCTAATGCGAGCCGCACATACACGGTCATTTTTTTTCCCAAATTATGACTTTTTGGTACTTTTTACGCACACAAGACTACAAACACAATGATGCTGGCATTGAAAAGGCACTTTAGAAAAGCAGCCGTGACTCCAGCCCTGCTGGGAGCAGGTCCAGCTGCCACTGAGTGGTTTCTGGGGAGGAACAACTGAAAGGTGAAGAGTGACCCTCATAAATTTTATTTCATAAAATCACAGAATGATTTGGGCTGGAAGGGACCTTAAATCTCATCCAGTCTCACCCCTGCCATGGGTAGGGTCACCTTCCACTAGACCAGGATGCTCCAAGCCCCATCCAAAGTGGCCTTGGGCACTTCCAGGGATGGGGCAGCCACAGCTTCTGTGGACAGCCTGGTCTTACACTGATTTTCCTAAAGATCTTTTTAATGCTCTGCTGTGCATTAGAGAAGCCACTGATGGAATTCCGTGTCTCCCTGCAGCCTTCTCCTCCCACTTGCTTTATAACCCTGATTTCCTTTGCTTTGAGAATGGCTCCTTCAGTGCTAACTTGGGGGTGGAGGGACAGCTAATTAATTAAGCACTAATTATTGTCAAGTCAATCGGTGCTAACATTTAACGTTTAACTTGTTTACTCTCCGAAGGTAAAGTGAAAGGAGTTAATGATCTAACAAATTGTGTGTCCATCATGAGGGACTTGTTTGGAGAGAATGGTGTTATTTATGAACTGTAAAATAACACATTTTATCAAAACCCCCAGATTTTGAAGCAAGATGGGCTTGGTTCTGGTGTGAAATTACCACTAGATAGCTGTGGAGACAAATGCGTAGCCTAATAAAGCTTAATGACTGATTTTCCCATTAATCAGAATTGAGAATGTGCTTCATTAAGATAATTAACTGAGCCACTTGCTTAACTGACAGTTAGGAGACACAAATTCCCAAGTTACTTGCTTTCCTTTTAATAAAACCCACAAGAAGCTGACCTGGCTTCATCATCTTTATTGGAGAGAGGAGCGCAAGGGCTGACGAAAACTCCTTGCTCACGTAAGCTCTGTGACAGAGTCTCCCTGTGGGACACGGGTGGGATGTGGGGGTGGCCCTGCCCAGCCCCACGCAGGATCCAAGCCTCGGCCTCCAGGTTTTCACAGTCAGCTCACGCTGAAAGCTCACCAATGCTTGCCCTTCTCCCTCTCGCCAGCAGCAAATGGCCTTTTATCTGCTGCTTTCAGAAAGGTCAGGTCTGCGCCGGGGTTGGTTTGTCACCCAAGAACTGTTCGCTCTTCCAAGGGGGAGAATTCCTTGCCTGACTTTGTGGCTCCTCCTCTTTGTTCATCGCAAGCTGGAAGTGGGGTCATGAGTCCCGAGCCCCCCTGGAGCAGGGATGTGGAAGATGAATCTGCTCCAGGTACATTTGTAGGCAGAATATGCAGCGCCGGAGAAGTTGTGGGAATTAACGGAGAGATCCAAAACTTGAATTATTAAATATGCTATCTGGTTGTAATGCCTGGTTGTAAATCCCTTCCTTCGCAGCTGTCTGTGTCTGGAATTCTAACAGGGTGATGCTATCAGGTCTCTGCACAGACGGCGACTCGGGAGCCAACGTAAGGCAACCGTCTCAACTCAACTGCTTTTCTTTTGTCCTCAGAGTTCCTGGTCTTCCACCATGAATCCTGTTTACAGCCCCGTCCAGCCTGGGGCTCCCTACGGAAACCCGAAGAACATGGCCTATACAGGTAGGACGGGGGTTGGTGGCTTTTTCCTGGATGTCTGTGTGGTGGTGGTTAATCCCTTAAGGAGGGAGAAAGATTTCACATCAGGGAGCCGGATGGGAACGTGACTCGCAGGAAAAACCTTCAGCAAAGCCAGTGCAGCGAGGGTGGTGAGAAGAGTTGGACCTGAATTCATGCAAAGAGAATGCCCTGGAAATCCTAAGGAAAAGTATCTGAAGGGGTTTTCTTTAGATTAACAAAACATACAAGAAGGTGCTGGGACAGTCCGTGGGAGGGCTCCCCTCTGGAGCTGCACTGCGTGACTTGGATGCACATGCTGGAATAATCCAGCTGTGGAAATGAGAATCCCACAGCCAAGAGCCCCTTGTTTGGATAACGCCCGGTTATTGTGATAGATGCTGACTTAAGCTACATCATTGACTGATTTTTTTTTTATTTCAAGTTGTGCTTTGGTTGAGTTAATCTTATGTTGAAGAGCAGGTCTGAAGTCTGTTTGAAACCTTCTTTAGAACTGACTTGTCTAAAAATGTCATCCTTAATACTTGAAAAAAGCCTTGAAAGGTGTTTACCATAATTATGTAACTAGTGGGGAACTAAAGTGTACTGATGTGGAAAGAATTCAGCTGGGAGAGAAATGATGCTTTGGAAAAAGAAAATCCCACCTTAGGTGTATCTGGTTTTCCCTGTGGATTACCTTGAGTTGTTCTGATCTTGTAACCCGCTTACAGAATCAGCCCTGGAAAACTCCTTTTTATACCATTTTGGGGATTGCAGTCAGCTATTGGGTGTCATGTTGGGTTAGGACTTCCTGCTTTCTATTTGCGTTGCCAGTTGGATGTGTTGGCTTTCACCTGCTGTGTGGAATTACTTGGGAATGTGCTTTTGTGGAGGAGGGTGGTCACCAGCAAATGGGAATGAACATCAGATACTCTCAGGTGCTTTGTGCATGGAATATTCTGGTTGAGTTTGGCAGCTCTTCCAGCTGGTGGATCAGCAGGGCTGGGACGGGCCCTGTCTGAGACTCTGCAGAGCAGAGAGTTCCTCAAAGGCGTTTTGCCCCATTTTTATTCATCCTTTCTTTTTCCCTTTCCAATTTATGCAGCTGCTTTGTTGGAGGTACTGTAGCTTGGGGGAACTTTGGTCTCACAGTCAAAGCATGAGAGGCTTTAAAAAAAAATCTCTGTGAAAAAGTCTCTTCAAAAATCTCCCCATTGTGAGAGGACTGTGGACTCCAGCAGCGCTTGGGTGATAGAACGAGCTCATAAGTGCACAGTTATTTTCCTACTCTGGAAATAACAGGAATTTTGTGGCTTTCCAGCACAAGAGGCTACTTCTCTCCCACTTTACTTTGATTTTTTTTTGGCATGTGGTTAAAGCTCCACCTTAATATCCATTCAATGTACATTTCTGTATCTGCTTTCATACAATCCTGAGTGTCTTAGAAGCTGCTTTCTGGCACTTGGTAAGACAATTTTATTTAAATATTGAGGTGCAGATTGGTCAGAAGTTGCACCTTGACCTTTCTAGAAGAATTTCAGAGGGGGAATTCTGCTTTGGGAATTCATGGAATCCCAGAATGGTTTGGGGTGGAAATGACCTTAAAGGTCATCTCATTCCACCCTCTGTAATGGGCAGGAACACCTTCCATAGACCAGGTTGCTCTAAGCCCCATCCAGCCTGGGCTTGAACACATGAATTCTGCAGGACTGCATTTGGAATTAGTCAAGTTCCAACATTAATGGGATGTTGTCTTCTAAAATAACCTGCTGTTTGATCACTGTGAAGTTTCTACTGTGCACTTAAATCTGTAAAATTTGACTTGGCCAACTTGGGCCAGCTCTGATCCATGCAGGGATCATGATGAGGTGGCCCCCACAGACTGGTTTAATCCCAAACCATCCTTCAGGCATTTGTCTTCCACAATTTGTGGCACGTGCACGGAAGTCAGTGGTGGATGTGCAGGATAATCTTGGAGGAAAAAGCTGGAGGCAGATCAGACTGCAAAAAATCAAAACAAGGTCCTCGGTCATGTCAGTGGTAAAACAAAGAAACGAATGTAGGACAGCACAGCAGGAATATTCCTGCTGGATTGTTCCATTGCCCAGGTGGAAGAAGGTACGGAGTCAGTGGGCTGAACTCTTACAGTGGAGTCCCAAAATAGAAGTTAAAAAGCATTTAACAGAATAGCTTTTTTTTCTTTCCTGGGCAAATAGTATTACAAACCCTTTTAAATCTGAATTTGTTTGAATATGTAATGAAAGACCCAAAGTTCTATAGCAAAGGAGGAGGAGAAAATTTAAATTTTATCCTCTGTAGAGAAAAGACAGGCAGCTCCTGAGGGTGGTCTCAGCTGCTATGAAAAGAGCTGTGGAATAAAACTCAGGTGGGATAGAGGCAGAAAGAAAGCAGGGATGGGTAACCAGGATACTGGCAGGTGAATTCTATGCTTTTGTAGGGCTTTTTTTGTGCTAAATGTGAGTGCTTTATACTACTTAATATTTTGTTAATTATTTTTATTTATATGGTAGCTTTAGGCGAAAATAATGAGTTTTAATCTGATTTTCTTCTCATTCTCGTTTTTGCGTTGTTTTCTGGTGGAGTAGGGAGAGAGGTCCATTGCAAGATAAATAATCCAATTTTTTCTGCCAGATTGGCTGTTAGGGAAAATAGGAAATCCTTGTGTTAGGGAGAATGGGAAATCCTTGGCACATACTCAAGTACTTGATGAACCATCCGTTCATTCAGATTCTTCATTTTTCCATTTTGATCTTCCTTAATGGAAGTGTGAAGGACAGTTACTTCCTAAATCATGTTTCAAGTGCGGTCCGGATTAGCTGGATTTTTATGGGAAATAATAATAAAGTTTAAAAAAGGAAGTTTTAAAATACAGTTATTTGGTGAGATAAAATCAGAATTGTTCAGTTCATAGGAGAAATGTTTATGAAAACAATCCCTGTGTTTGAACTAAGGGATTTATTAAGCACTGGTGGCTTCTCCTGTGTCTCATTTTTGGGGTCCTTAGAAGCTCCAGATCTGTTGAATTGCACCCTCCTTCCCGTTTTCCATCGGAAACTGAAAGAGGAGGAGAATAACTTCTGCTGACAGTGTTCCTTGCTGCTGGATGAGCAGCTGTTGAGCTGAGGGAAGGTGACATGGGGAGAATATTCCAGCTGCAGACAGAGCTACATCTGCCCAATGCCAGGTTTGTGCTCCAGGTCCTGGCTCCTCGCGCCCGGCTGGTGACGGCTTCCACTCCGCTAATTCCATGGATTTTGGAACAGCAGCAGCAGTGTTTCAGTGTTGTTTACTATTCCATTAAATCAGACTGTAATTAAGTTGGATCTTCATATAAGCTGTTGTTCTAATTGAGGCTAATTTAAAAATGTATTTAAGGCCTCCAGTTTGCTTTTTTTATTCTTGGTAGAATTCCCTTTACCTGCCCCAAATGGGAGCTGCTGAACCACCTGGTTTTCCTTTGGCACGTTACCCTTCCCATTTCCTTGCACCCACTGCAGGAAGGCACCAGTGCTGCAGTAAATAGATTAGCCCATTGGTGTGGAATCAGGGGTGAAGAATCGGTCTCTCCTGGAGCTTGTTTGACTTCAAGCGTGAAACTATAAAGTGTTTGTGATAGCTCACACCATTTTCCCTCTCCCTCCCAGGAGCTGATTAATATGCTGATAAGATGCTGTGATTCATGAACCTCTGCTAGGCTGACTCTGTGTTCGGCGGAGTTATTCCTAAATAATAAATGGTAATAAAATCCAAGAGCCCAAACATGCGGAGCTGGTTGGGAAATCTCCAAGGGGTTTGTGTCACGTCGCTCCAGCGCACGGCATTTCTCAGGTCGTGCTGTGGCTCGGGAGAGATGCTCACAGAATCCTGGAATGGTTTCTGGAAGGGACCTGGAAGAATATCCCATTCCAATCCCCAGCCATGGGCAGGGACACCTTCCACTATCCCAGGCTGCTCCAAACCCCATCCAGCCTGGCCTTGGACACTGCCAGGGATCCAGGGGCAGCCACAGCTGCTCTGGGCACCCTGTGCCAGGGCCTCCTCACCCTCCCAGGGAACAATTCCTTCCCAATATCCCATCTATCCCTGCCCTCTGGCAGTGGGAAGCCATTCCCTGTGTCCTTTCCCTCCATCCCCTGTCCCCAGTCCCTCTCCAGCTCTCCTGGAGCCCCTTTAGGCCCTGCAAGGGGCTCTGAGCTCTCCCTGGAGCCTTCTCCTCTCCAGGTGGGCACCCCCAGCTCTCCCAGCCTGGCTCCAGAGCAGAGAGACTTTCCTTGCATAGGACCCCTGCACACTTGTGAAGAGCAAGACACATCCCTGAGTTGGGCTGTTTGCAGCACTCCCAAGTTTAAAATTCCCAGGTTTTGTCGTTTTTTCTTCCCCAAGGTGAAACGACAACATTTGTTTGGACATAATGATGAACAGAGGGAATCTGTGCCCTGTGGCCGTTGGTTTTGTTGGCAGGACAGGAGGTGAAGGATTCTCACGTGTGTTCCTGTCCTAATCCCTGTCATTTGTATTCATTGTTGAACCTCAGACACAACTGCACGTGTGAAGAGTGACCTCATTTACTCCTGACAGTTCCTTTAATTTATTGGGATGTTGAAAGTCAGTGGCCTTCGATGTTGTAGAAGATGGAAGGATGTTCCGATAGGATTTCTGCTGTCAGCTTTTAATCCTCCTTTGCATACTTCTTGTGGGACAAAGATAGTTCTAGGCATGATTTCAGCCTTCCTTATTAACTTGCAATTATAATTTGGTGGTATTATTCTCGGAAATGCTGGGCCTTTGATGGCAGATCAGATCTTTGGCCTCACAAACCAAGTTCTTTCACAACTACTCTGTCAAAGAGGATGAACTTTACATTTTTGCCCTTACTTTTTGGCATTCCTCAGCATTTTCATGGGGAGCACCGAGGAACACGAGGCAAATGGCAGGGTTGAGGTGCCGTCTCCGTACTTTTCCTTCTGCTCTAAGATGTGCGTGCACATCAGCCCCTTCCATTGATTGGGAAATGCCACTCCTGGATTTAATTAGGTGATCCATCTCTTACCGGGTCTGTAAAACAGGAATTCTAAACCATGTTCAGGGTGTTGAATTGATTTCAGGGTGATTAAAAATGTATGAAGTGGATACAGTGAATATTTTTCCTCTGGCGTTTCTTCATGTTTATTAATTGGTGTGTATAGAGCAGACAGGAAAATCCTACTTGACTGGGAGAAGAATGAGCTGTGACTTGCGTGGACTCTCATTGTTTTTATGCTGAAATGCGTGGTTTTCGTATGGGAATACTTCCAAACAACTTGCTGAATTCCTCAGTTTTGGAAGCTGCTGAGTTTCAGCAGTGAGATCAGCGATGGCTAAGTCACCATCTTCATCGTGAATTAACTCAGGGACTTTCTTGAGGTTGTAGAAAGCATAAAACCACTAAGGGAAGGAGGGAGGAGTAGTTTTTTGTTTGGGCAGAAGGAAACAGAGGGGGTTTGGGTCAGATTAAGGATGTTTGTGAGTGGCAGAGGTTGCTCAGGGCAATGGTGGAATCACCATCCCTGGAACTGTTCCAAAGCCATGTGGATGTGGCACTTGGGGACGTGGGGCAGTGGTGGCCTTGCTAGTGCTGGGGAACAATTGGACTCAATGGTCTTGGAGGGCTTTTCCATCTTTAATGACTCCGTGGTTCTAAAATAATCCGTGACATCCACTCGGCTCGTTTGGAGATTGGTCCGACTGATGCCAGCCTTCCAAGGAGTTCGTAGAAACTTTGGGAAACATCCCTCACACCTTGTTTTGTAACTCTTTGGAGAAGGTTTTACAGGCTTTTGAGTTTCCCTGTGTTGTAAAGAAGCAGAATAATCTCAGATCTTAAAAGCAAACAAAACTCATGTTCTGTTTTCCCAAATGACCTCATTGTGGGCCCTCTCCTCCTCCAGGCTCGGGTCAGTCTGTGCAACTGGTTTATTTCTGCCTCATTTCTTGGCTGCAATATTGATTTTGGTTTTCCTCACGGTGGAAAAGAAATAAAAAGATTAAATGGCCACGCTTGAAGAGGGCTGGGGAAAAATTGTGAGGCAGAGAAGCAAAAAAACGTGGGTGGGAAAAAAAAAAAGACAGCCTCGGAAACATGTTTTAAAGAGAAAAATAAAAGGTGAACAGAGAATTTTCTTGTGTCTCAATTGCTTTTATAGAGTACAGGCACATCTTGTGAAGTTCTTCACTCACTTGGGGGAAAGAGGAGCTTTATTTTTAAGCATGAGCCCTCCCAAATTTCTGTCTTAAATTGCAGATAGACAAATTATAGCCACTGCTTTTGGCTTTTAAATACACATTCAGTATTAAAATTGATAACTGAAGGGGTTCTTTGTTGTCTTCTTTCTTAGTGTTTGTGTATCACAGAATGAACCTGGGCTTTGGTAGCTTATTAATTTCTAGTGTGTTTCTGAGCCACCTCCTTTTTCTTTGTTTTAGCCATGGTCAATTGTTTTCCACCATTTAAAATTCTTTTTCTGCCTGTTCCCTTCCTGTTCCATATCTTTTCCTCTGAGTTCCTCTTACTCTGCTCCTGAACAAGGAGGCTCTGTGTAGGAAGTCAAAACCTCATTGGCCATTTCAGCCTCACAGAATCACTGAGGTTCGAAAAGATCTTTAACGTGATCCAAGTCCAGATGTCCCCCAGCACTGCCAAAGCCACCCCGACCCGTGTCCCCGAGTGCCGCATCCACACGGCTCTTAAATCCCTCCAGGCATGGGGAATTTGGGAACCTCTGCCACAGACTCCGTGGAGCTGGAAGGTGGACTTGTCGTTGTGTGAGTCGGAGATGGGGGTTGTTCACAAGCCAGGATGGAAACATCTCCTGGCCCTGGCACCCCACATTTCAGGGAACCTCTCATCCAGAGTTCACATCTCACCCTGTGTAAAATAAAGGCCTTTTCCTGCATGTTTCTTTCTGCCACGTGCAGTTCAAATTCATATCCTGGCTTGTTTTTCTCCGTGCATGTTTGCACCCCACACATTCAATACCTCTTAAATCCCCAGGTGCTTCAATTAAATGATTGCAAATAAGCTCCAAGGCTGCCTCGTGATCCGCTGAAAACCCTTAATATTTGCTGCCTTTCCTCCCCCCCGCACCTTTTTTTTCATCTTGCACAGAAAAATAAGTGGTCAGATCCTTGTTATGTTTCTTCAGGCTGAAGGTAATAAATTAAAATTTAGTGGCTTGACTTCTGCAAAAATGTTTTTAGATTAAATATTGAGTTTTTCTTCCCTCCTGGTGCACAATTATTTCTCACACCGGGCGCAGTCAATGTGATCCAGCACAGAGGTTTGTACAGACAGAAATGTGAGCTGGGCCAGGCTTGGAAAAGACTTTTATAAGCTTCAGAAATGATTCCCTGGTTTGTACCATATCTGTTAATTACCGAGTCTGTTTTCCTACTGTGCTTTATACCTAATATCTTATTTCTAATTTAATGAGGATCAGCTTTCCCAAAGCGGAGCGGTTAAGTTTATTAATCACAGAATCCCAGAATGGTTTGGGTTGGGAGGGACCTTAAAGATCATCCGGTTGCAGATCTGTTTTGCTGCNTCTTTGTTTTAGCCATGGTCAATTGTTTTCCACCATTTAAAATTCTTTTTCTGCCTGTTCCCTTCCTGTTCCATATCTTTTCCTCTGAGTTCCTCTTACTCTGCTCCTGAACAAGGAGGCTCTGTGTAGGAAGTCAAAACCTCATTGGCCATTTCAGCCTCACAGAATCACTGAGGTTCGAAAAGATCTTTAACGTGATCCAAGTCCAGATGTCCCCCAGCACTGCCAAAGCCACCCCGACCCGTGTCCCCGAGTGCCGCATCCACACGGCTCTTAAATCCCTCCAGGCATGGGGAATTTGGGAACCTCTGCCACAGACTCCGTGGAGCTGGAAGGTGGACTTGTCGTTGTGTGAGTCGGAGATGGGGGTTGTTCACAAGCCAGGATGGAAACATCTCCTGGCCCTGGCACCCCACATTTCAGGGAACCTCTCATCCAGAGTTCACATCTCACCCTGTGTAAAATAAAGGCCTTTTCCTGCATGTTTCTTTCTGCCACGTGCAGTTCAAATTCATATCCTGGCTTGTTTTTCTCCGTGCATGTTTGCACCCCACACATTCAATACCTCTTAAATCCCCAGGTGCTTCAATTAAATGATTGCAAATAAGCTCCAAGGCTGCCTCGTGATCCGCTGAAAACCCTTAATATTTGCTGCCTTTCCTCCCCCCCGCACCTTTTTTTTCATCTTGCACAGAAAAATAAGTGGTCAGATCCTTGTTATGTTTCTTCAGGCTGAAGGTAATAAATTAAAATTTAGTGGCTTGACTTCTGCAAAAATGTTTTTAGATTAAATATTGAGTTTTTCTTCCCTCCTGGTGCACAATTATTTCTCACACCGGGCGCAGTCAATGTGATCCGGCACAGAGGTTTGTACAGACAGAAATGTGAGCTGGGCCAGGCTTGGAAAAGACTTTTATAAGCTTCAGAAATGATTCCCTGGTTTGTACCATATCTGTTAATTACCGAGTCTGTTTTCCTACTGTGCTTTATACCTAATATCTTATTTCTAATTTAATGAGGATCAGCTTTCCCAAAGCGGAGCGGTTAAGTTTATTAATCACAGAATCCCAGAATGGTTTGGGTTGGGAGGGACCTTAAAGATCATCCGGTTGCAGATCTGTTTTGCTGCTCTGTTTCATTAGCTTTAGCCTGGTGTGAAGCCAAAATCAGGTGTTGCTTATATGCAAATGCATTCATATACTTATTTTAAAGTGTGTGTGGCTGCCCTTCCCTCTCCCTGCGCTCGCTGGCACTCAGCCTCGTTTCATCTGATGCAGTACTGGGCTAGAATTTTAATGTCTCTGCGGCCAGCGATGATTTATTAGATCCCAAAGCCCTGGCTCTGAGTGCAGGAAGAAAATATTGCAGCAGTGAGCTGCCTTGGCACTGCTCGAATAAATGAGTCCTGAAAGACTCTTTAGTGTTGCAGCCTTTTCTCCCTTCCCCTCCCCTCGCCCCCACCGCTCCTTCCCCCCGCCCCCGACCCCTGGATTTCTGCTGATGGTGAGAAGTGCTCGTTTCCTTGCGGGAATTGCCATCTCTGGGTCTTTTTACGGGAATGTATTTGTCAACAGGCTCTTCGTGGAAAGCCCTTTGAATTCCCAGAATGAGCTGCTATCCTTCATCTGGGAAAAAAACAGCTTTTGAGGCAGTGTGCAAGGCTTGGGCTCCTGGTGATGAACTGGAATTCCAGGATGGTTTGGGTTGGAAGGGACCTTAAAGGCTCCACCCTCTGCCATGAGCAGGGACACCTTCCACTATCCCAGGTGGCTCCAAGCCCCA
>VXAZ01003348.1:806935-830771 GCA_013399875.1 Gymnorhina tibicen | reverse complement strand
AGAATGGTTTGGGTTGGGAGGGACCTTAAAGATCATCCGGTTGCAGATCTGTTTTGCTGCTCTGTTTCATTAGCTTTAACCTGGTGTGAAGCCAAAATCAGGTGTTGCTTATATGCAAATGCATTCATATACTTATTTTAAAGTGTGTGTGGCTGCCCTTCCCTCTCCCTGCGCTCGCTGGCACTCAGCCTCGTTTCATCTGATGCAGTACTGGGCTAGAATTTTAATGTCTCTGCGGCCAGCGATGATTTATTAGATCCCAAAGCCCTGGCTCTGAGTGCAGGAAGAAAATATTGCAGCAGTGAGCTGCCTTGGCACTGCTCGAATAAATGAGTCCTGAAAGACTCTTTAGTGTTGCAGCCTTTTCTCNAGCTCTCCTGGAGCCCCTTTAGGCCCTGCCAGGGGCTCTGAGCTCTCCCTGGAGCCTTCTCCTCTCCAGGTGAGCACCCCCAGCTCTCCCAGCCTGGCTCCAGAGCAGAGGGGCTCCAGCCCTGGGCCTGCTCTGGAACTGCTCCATCAGAGCCATGTCTTTCCTGTTCTGAGGTCCTGTCTTAGCAGTGACCTGGGGAAAGAAGGCCAGGACTTCAGTATTCCCGGGAAGAGCAGCAGCGTGTGCTGGCCGTGCTCTCTGAAGCCTCTCCCCAGCCCTCCTTCCAGAGAACTGTCAGCCCAGCAGTCCTTCCCGGGAGCAGGTCTGAGTAGTTTCACTTCATCAACAAAATAATTTTCAGGTACAAGTAGAATAAAGAAGAAATTGGGCTGGAAGGATGAGCTCTCAGAAGACTGAGAGCAGTAAAGGGAAGGGTTTGGGAGGAGCAGTACAAAGAAGAAGCCCTGGAGTAATAACAGGTGGAGAAACTTCGGAGCTCATAGTTACAAAGTTCTCTTTAGTAAGTAACCACAGGAAGTGTCCACTTTATGCTTGATTCGTTGCCATCTATTTACACTTCAGAATGACATTTCTGTGCCTCATCATTAGAGACGTCATCATCAAAGAGCATCCGTCTCCGGGGAGAAGAGGTCGATTCCGTGGCATTCCCAGGAGATGCAAAGCACATGGTGACTGTAAATGGAGTCAGAGAGGGGAAAAACCTTAATTTTTACAGCTGAACAATGAAGAATTTAATTCGGAAAGATGAATGTGCGTAGGCATCAGAACTTCTGTTTACCTCTAGTTTGTTTTTATTTCAAATTAGGAACTCTGCTGAGGTGAAGACTGTTCTGTGCTGGGTTGAAGGTGTAAAGATGTGTGTTCTGTGCAGGCACTCTGTTGCCAGAATAGTTCTTCTCTCCCCTTAAAACAGTTAAGGAAACAGTAGTGTAGTGGTCTATCGTAGTAACTTCAGGGCGAGCAGAGCAATTTTCCCCAAAAATAACAATTATGTTGTCATTAAACAAGGCATGGTTTGCTCTGAGCCCATTAATATAATGAGGGTCTCGTTGAATGTGCGAGCAGCCCTTTGGTGACTTACACCCAACACCCCCAGCTCTCCCAGCCTGGCTCCAGAGCAGAGGGCCTCCAGCCCCTGGAGCATCCTCTGGACTGGAAATCCAGATTGTTTTCATCTAATTTGGGTGTCTTGAAAAACTGGACATTCTGTGATATTTAATGTGCTGTGAACTCTGGTTTGAGAAGAGATTGACAAGATGGGATTTGAGTCACAAAATCCCAGAATGGTTTGGGTTGGAAGGGACTTTAAAACCCATCCAGTCCCACCCCCTGCCACAGGCTGGGACACCTTCCACTGTCCCAGGGTGCTCCAAGCCCCATCCAACTCAGGACACTTCCAGGGATCCAGGGGCAGCCACAGCTGCTCTGGGCACCCTGTGCCAGGGCCTCCCCACCCTCACAGCCAGGAATTCCTTCCCAATATCCTTCATCTCTTGAAGGATTTTCATCCCTGTGTTCTTTTCCCTCCTGTTGCTGCTTCACTTTGGCTGTGGAGTTTTAAATTTTCTTTTAATCCCCACCATCCTTTATCCCTCCCTTGCTTCTCCCAAGCTCTCTGGTTCCTTGAAGGCACTAACGTGGAATTCTCCCATGGAGGATGTTGGATCCATTATGAATAAAGATGAAGTGGAAGTGGAGTGCTTTCCCATTAATTTAAAACTTTGGTTATCATGACAACAGGTTACAACTCCCTTCATTGCCATGACAATCTCCTGCAAAATTGTTAAAATGCCGGCTTATGGTTATTTTTAGTTTGTCCTCTATTCCCATGGAGACCAACTTTTCCTTGGAAGTGTTTGATGCTTTGTGCTCGGAGCCTTTAATGAGCCCCACAGAAGTCTGGAAGTCAGGAAAGGCAGAGGCCTCCGAGGTCAGCCCATCCCTCCGTCAGCCTTGAGGGATGCTCGGTGCAGTCGCTTTGCTGCTGCTTTTGTTGCATTGTGGGCACTTCTTTTTTGTTATCATTATCTTATCTCGTGTGATTTTTAACATTTACATTTCCTGTAGTGCCCGAGCTCTTGTATTCTTTGCCTATGACCCTATTTTTTATTGTACTCTTTGCATATGACTCTATTTTTTTGCATTAAATTCTGTCTGAAAACTTCACATTCTGCACAGGCCACTGGGGAAAAAAGGTCTACAAGGGGAAAATGAAAAACTACGGAGGAGCTTGAGCAGGACACATGAAGTGGTAATTTCTGGTTGCTGGGTTGTTTTGGGAAAAAACCCACACAGAAATTGACTTTTCTGACCGTCAATTTACAAGAGAGTTTTACTGGAGTGACATTTGCTCAGTCAGCTCAATGTTTACTGGCTTATAATCAATATATTACAAATTAATAAAATATTACAAATCACCTCTAGTGAAAAGGGTAATAAAACTTCTTTGTGATCCTCCTTTGTCCACGGGCTTTTATTTTCTCCCCAGGTCTTTCTGGAAGCTGGCTGAGACTCTGTAGGCCTTTCATTTGTATCCATCACACCTTGAGTGAGGGTTTTCACTGGACTTGGGAATTTTTTCCACATCTAGTAACTGTTACAGTTGTTCTGTAGTTTCTTAGACATCATAAATTGTTGTGTCATTAATACCAGCTGAACTCTGAGCTCAACTCAACCTTCCACTAGCCCAGGCTGCTCCAAGCCCTGTCCAACCTGGCCTTGGACACTTCAGGGATGGGGCAGCCACAGCCTCTCATACAGATAATATTTTATCAATAATTTTAAACCTCTAGAGAGGCTCAGGACCTTATCACTGATGGCAAAAATCTCTTTTTAAATGGTGTAAAATCTTTCTCTCTCTGGGATAATGAAATCTTTTTGCTGTTAGGGTGACTCTGAATCCTTTTACGGCTGATAAGAGCAATCAGAAGAGTTTTTAATGCCTCTTGCTTGCAGAATCTCAATGCTCATCAGAGTCCTTTGGCTCTCTGGTGTGTCTGAGTTTGCATTTTCCATGCAGACTCCAAATAAAACATGATTTCTGCATAGGCCAGCCCTCATCTCTGGGATTGTAAGGTTATTTTGGCAGCAGGATTTCCTGGGAAGGTCGATGGCCCAGTTCTACTCTGCAGGTACATGGGGGAGTATGAAATACGGTGGATTTTTGTAGCACTAACAGTGGTGGTAAGATTTTTATTGGGATGTTGCTCAGCATTCCGTGAGATGCAAGGAAGATAAATCCTGATACTGAGGATGGAGCACTTAATTGAAATAATAATCTATAAATCCCTGTAATTTTTTTTTTTTGTACTGCTACTTGTAGAGGACATGGCATAATTACCCGGATTTTATGTTGATGTTGATTGCGAGGTGTGTGGCTGTATTTAAGTGTTCCCACAGAAGTCTGGCCACGTGCTGTTCCCAGAATAATTCCTTTGCCCTTTCCATGTGTGGTTAAGAGGCCATTTGGTTTTCCCCAATCACTATTTTATTCTAATGGCTGTTAATTGGCAATGAAGGTTATAACTAATATAATATATGCAAGGTATTGATAACACTGCTTATGTTTTTGGGATGGAGTGGGTTTTGTTCCTTGGATTTTTGTTCTTTTCACATTATTTAGGATGGCATGGAATAGAATAGAACAGAACAGAATAGACTATTACTGTTGGAAGGGATCTCCAACAATCATCTCATCCATCTGCCTGCCTAATTCAGGGCTGATCATGTTATTAAGGGCATTATTATTTGGTTTTTATCTGCATTTCTGTGACCAGTGAATTAATTTTATGAGACAGTGTTGGTTATAAAATCCGCCATGATCTGTTCTTTCTCTAACTTTGGGACCAGCAGCTACAGGGAGGTGGAATGAGAAGTCTCCAGGCATGGAAAAATGGAGTTTCCTTCCACTTGCACATAGCAGAAAAATCAGGAGGTAATGTGATTTTGGAAGGCAGGGGGAATTTTTCAGATTTTCCCATGGGAGTTGCCCAGAGAAACTGTGGCTGCCCATCCCTGGGAATGTTCAAGGCCGGCTTGAACAGCTCAAAGCAGCCTGACCTAGTGGAAGGTCCCTTCCAATCCAAACCATTCCAGGATTCTTTAACTTCTCCTATATGCAGATGCTGCTCCAATGCCTTTGGAAGTAAACAATGACATAGGAACAAAAAAAATCTGTGCAAAATTTTTACGCATCCAGGAGATGTCCTCTCTATGATGAGACACACCAAAAAAGCAGGCTTGGTTTCCTCAGCCTATTTTGATACTTTAGCAAAACTACACTACATCAAATTTCCAGCTTGAGGGGATGTTTCCCATCCTTGGTTTTAACTGAATTTGGGGTCAGTTCTCCCAGGCGTCCTGAAGAAGCTCAGAATGAGGGACAACATCTTCACTTTCGTTTTTCCAGAGGGAAATTTGCTTCTCGCACTGGGAAGATACAAGGTGGTCTAAATCTCCGTGTATGTTCTTGTTTGAGGAGAGGAGCCTGTGTTCCTGTGAAAAAAGTCTTCGGGATCATAGCCCGGTGTAAAAAAGTGGGAAGAACTGGTGTGCAAGCAAAGGGAAATTCCGGAGGCATTTGTGTTAAGCTCGGGATCAAATCCTGCTGGGCACTGGCTCAACTGCCATCGATCCATCCCCTTGTTTGCCTTCCAGCTCTCACATTAAGCAATGGTTAAATCATCCCTGGAGCTCCCTGGGGCTCCCTTGACTAATTGACCGCTCAAGGTGGTCCAGGTGCTTCTCGGCAGGTCCATCTGGCAGCAGCTCCAACCCATCTGGCCCTGTTCTGGCCTTGGAGAAACCTCTGCTGGGAAGTTTATCCCAAAATGGTTGCTTTCAGAAGTGTTTAAGGAGCAAAGTGAGGTACTGCAACGACCAGGAATTCCTGTCAGTCTGCAGGTCTGGAATGGCTTTGACTGTGAACAAATGCACAAGGAACAACGGGAGCAAACGTCACCTGCTGGGAGAGCCCGACTCCCGGACATTCAGGGAGTGTGGATGTTAAGGCTTCTGATATATTCCTTCAGAGCAACTTTCCAAAGTAAATGGAAAGCCAGTCACCTTCAAAAGGCAGGGAATGTCACCCTGCATTTCTCTATCCACCTTCGCCAAGCGGGAGGAATTGGCATTCTCCGGAATGGGGAGATTTGATGGATGGCAGGACTTCTAATGTTGTTGGCAAGCGGCGCAGGTTCCGTAGGATTTGGCAATGTTAGAGTCTTTTATTTTATTGTTCCCTATTTTTAGAGGAATCTTTCAGTTTGTTCTCACTCCTGGTGTAAATCAAGAGCCTCCACAGGGAGGTGTCCAGGTATTTCCATGCATTGCACACATTCCATGTCCCCAGTTTACTGATCCAGGCGCTAACCACGAGCCTTTCCTTTCCTACTGTCAATCCCAACACATTTTTCCAGCGGAACCAAGGTCATTTCAATCCCTCAGGTGAGGAGAGGACCTGCCCACAGTTTAAAATCAATACTGGGAGCGAGATTATTTTTAGAATTAAGGTGAAGCCCTGACCCTGAGCCCCTACAGGTTTATCCCTGCCTTTGCTGTGTGGGGCTGGGATGACGCTCCGGCGGGGACCGCTGGGTTTCCTTCCGGCATCGCCCTCGTTATTCCCGAGTGCCTTCGGCTCGTCTGTCCGGGGAGCAGATTTATTCAGCTCGTGTGAGCTCCTGTATAATCATCCTTAGCTCTGCATTAATGTGCTGAGCAAGTGAAACTGGTTAATGAGAGGAGGAGAAAGGAATCTCTTTTTGCCCGTGCAATGCTCTTGTTCCTGGAAGCGGAGGGGAATAATTAACATTCCAGCCAGGAAGCCGGTTCCTTCGGCAGTGCCTATTGATGGAACGCGAGGGATACAGGTGAACTAATTCCAACCAGCCCCAGAGCTTGATGTTTAGCTCTGCCTTTGTTATATAACAAGTTTTTAGGTCTTCAAAAAAACCCATTTCTGGGCAGAAATGACCTTCAAGGAATGGTTAAAATAAGAAAGCCGACGTCCCTTTGGTTACCGGTGCACAAACTCATCACTTACATAAACAGGACAAAGGCTTTAATCTCCTTTTGAAGTTATTTGCATATTTATTGAGGCTTACAGTGCCTTTTTCTTTGGGATCTCACTGATCTGAAAGTGAAGGACACACATGGCTGGAAAACCCACCAGGTTTCCCTGAGGTTCACATCAAACTTGGTTGTTAGTCCTCGAGGTGGGACAAAGTGGCAGAATTCAGCTTTGCTGTGAAATCATTAAACCAGGAATTTCTTGGTATTTCTCTGCATTTTTTCTTGTTGTTCAACAACCTTCAAAATATTTTTTTCACCTGTATCCCTTGTTACTCTTTAAAAGAAGAAAACCTTCGGGGCTTTGATACTCATTTTGCTGTAGGTTCATTGAAATTCCTTTTCCTATGTGGGATTTCAGCCTTGCTGAGTGGCACGTGACCATCATAATTAGATTTATCAATAAAAATGACACCTCAAAGAGCTCTTTTGAGACAAATGCTGCTGCACGCTCAGAGAAGGTGTTTGGAGAAGTGGTGCTACTTTGTTCCCGTTGCTTTGTCATTAACCCCGCTGGGAAACTCCACATCCATAGGGTGGTTTCGTGGCTGAAGGTGAAGCAGGAACCAAGATCCTTCATGCTCCAGTGGTGCAGGCTGTCCTTGCTCATCCTGGATGGAGCAGCCAGCAGCACTTTTAAATGCTCATATTAAAAACCCCACAGACAAACCCCAAAACATTGCAGTTTTGTTAACCACATCTTGCCAGGATGGGAATTTTCCAGGCTGCAGGATGAGGAAGGTGCTATGGACAGCAAGGGGTGCCATGATCACATTGCACAGTGCAACTGAACACGGGCTATTGCAGTAATTAATGTTAAATGCAGGCCTGTAATTATAATCCAGCGATACTCCCAGCAGAAACCTTTGTGTGGAAGCAGCGAGGAGCTGTTCTGCATTGGTGACTTGGAAGTAGCTGGAAGAAATTCAAAACATCTTCATATAAATTACATTTTGGTCATGGTCTGCTCATCCCCAGGGCTTTGCAGGCACAAGTTTCCCTCCTCGACTCCTCCTGGCTCTGAGGCCTCTTTGTCAGCTCATCTTTCCCTTTTCCCATCCCCAGCAGCAGGATTTTCCTCATGGACAACAGCAAGTTGGGGTTCCCCACTTCCAATCCCCCTTAGATCCCATAGAGGGGCACCTGTCGTGGATTCTCACTCCAGGAAGGACCTTGAGGGGCTGGAGCGTGTCCAGGGAAGGGAATGGAGTTGGGGAAGGGGCTGGAGCCCCAGGAGTGGCTGAGGGAGCTGGGAAAGGGGCTCAGCCTGGAGAAAGGGAGGCTCAGGGGGGCCCTTGTGGCTCTGCACAAGTCCCTGACAGGAGGGAGCAGCCGGGGGGGGCAGGCTCTGCTCCCAGGGAACAGGGACAGGAGGAGAGGGAACGGCCTCAGGCTGGGCCAGGGGAAGGTCAGTTTGGATTTTGGGAAAATTTCTTCGTGGAAAGGGCTGTCCAGCCCTGGCACAGCTGCTCTGGGTCAGTGCTGGAGTCCCCATCCCTGGAGGGATCCTTGTGGGTCCCCTCCAGCTCAGGATATTCTGTGATTGTACCTTTCTATAAAACCTCATTTTTAAGCCTCATCCCAGGTCTTGCTTTGTGCTGCTCCAGGACTTTGCTCTACCGGGCAGGGATCAGGTGAAATCCTTGGCATTAATGTGTGCCCTCCACAGAACACTGGGGCAGTTTTCAAGGAAAACTCCACACCTCCCTTGCACAGGAACCATATTGAAATTATTTTCAGGAAGCGTTTGTCTGAATTTGAGCATTTCCCTGTTATTTTAATCATTGGCTCCTTTATGTCAGAATGTCAGAATCAGAACTGTGGCTGATTTAAAGCAGGCTTGAAAACTCGGTGCCTATCATAAAAAACCCGCAATGTTTATGGATCCCCATCTGTTTGACTGGAATACACCTGGCTTTTGGGACCAGACACATGCTCTGCCTAAATCCAAGGCTTTAGAGATAAAACATGACACTGGGATGCCTGACTAATCTCCTGCAGGGATGCTGCTGGGATAAGATAAGGAACTTGTTGGGAATGGTTATGATTGTCTGGGGGAGGGAGCTCGCAGGGCACGGGCTGCCAGGAACACCTGATAACGTCCTGCGAGCGTGGCACCCACAGCTCCTGCCCCGCTGGCACTCCGGGCTTCTCTGGGCCCCTCGGAAGATAAACGAGCATCTCCGATTGCAAACAATCCCACAGGACAGCAGTGCCTTCCTGGGTTTTGTTCCTGATCCAGGGACTCCCTGCAAGGGCAGCTGGGAAGTTCTCAGGAGTTTTCCTTTGCAAGCAATTCCAGGAAAATCATTAGGAGCTGTCATTGGGATGATATTTACATTCCTGTCCCTTCCTAATGCTCCTGTGCAGCCTTGCAGGTATTATTCCTTCCACTTCCATATCCACGCTGACATTCTCCTTATCTTTTAATCCCATTCACTGACTTTTTTTCCATTTATTTCCCTTCCCTGCTTGTGGATTTACATCACCTTTTATAAATATTGTATAAACCACGAATTTTTTTCTGTGTGAGCAAATAGGATTCTCTTAAGAACAGGGCACGACATCGTTTTAAAATTGAAATAGAGCGTTCCAAATTGGCTTTTTTCCTTTAAAAATGTTCCAGGTGTGTTCAGCAGGATGTGGAAAAAACATGAAAAATGTATCACAGGGTAAAAAAGAAAGAGAAGTCTTTGTGGTCGTGATGATTTTGGGAGGAAAAAGAAAGATATTTTTAATGGGTAAATAAATCTGTTTTAATTCCAGGCTGGGTGTTGAATAACTGGTGTCTGTAGTTGTTCCTAAACCCCAGAAGGTTTAGGAAAATCCCTCTCCACCTCCTTGAGCTGCTTCAGCAGCTTTTCCAGGCCTTCCTCGAGGTCTTAGCTCAGGACTGGGGTTCCTGCAACTCCCCACTTTGTCCCAGTTCAGCCCAGTTTTTTTCCTGCCTGTTCAGCTCAGGGTGTGACAGTGATGTTACATTTCATTTGGCAAATAAACGGAAAACATAAAACCCATTCCATTCTATTTAAGGAATAATTAATATTTATTCTTTCCTCAACACCCTGTTTGCCTGCCAGCCAGTCTGCTTGAGTTTAATACAAATTATTTCATTCAGCTCCAAATGTTTAATTTCGTTCATTTATGACGAAATTAAAGGAAGTGAAGAGGGAAGAGAGAAGCTAATTTTCATAAAATCACAGATTCCCAGAACGGTTCCTGCTCCGTTTTGGGTTAACACTGGAACAGGACCAGAGTCCAAATGAATGTCCAGGAAGTTCAGTCCTCAGGATATTTTTCCAGTTGAATTTGTCCCATAAATTTGAAGGAGAGTCACTGGGTAATTCAGGTTGGAAAGGACCTCTGGAAGCCATCAGGTCCAGCTGGGGTCAGGTTGGGCAGAGCCTTGTCCAGTGGACAGAAGTCAAGGAAGTTTCCCACTGCTTGGAGCCACGTGTGTGGCAGGTTTTCAAGCTTTGCTGAAGGAAGTTCTCCTGGCTCTGTTGCCAGGTTTCGAGAGCACAGGACTTCCAGAGGATCCAGGATGTTGTCCAGCTTTAGCTGGATATGTGCACTTTATATACGCAGCACCTCTGCCACGGAGCCAGGCTGGGAGAGCTGGGGGTGCTCACCTGGAGGGGAGAAGGCTCCAGGGAGAGCTCAGAGCCCCTTGCAGGGCCTGAAGGGGCTGCAGGAGAGCTGGAGAGGGACTGGGGACAAGGGATGGAGGGACAGGACAAGGGGGAACACAGAGAGCAGGAATTGGGTGAGCACTGTGGTGATCAAAGTGCAGCACTTCAAAACTGGCCCTACTTCCTCCTCCATGGCAGGACCAAAAGCTTCCTTTTAGTCCTTACAAATACACAATTCTTCCTTTTCATCCTTGCAAATTTCCTTGGAAAATTTTATGGCTTTTATGGGCAGATTCAGCATCCTTTGCTGCAGTAGCAGTCTGCACACTGGGTCACTTGATTTATTTTTTGTGGTGTTTTGTTTTTCCCCCAAAGTTTGCAGAATCTGTGGACACAAAGCTTTTGCAGCTGGTGCCACTTTTTCAATGGATTTCCACATCCTCCCAAATTCAGGGGGATGAGTCACCTGGCAGGAACAGGAAAGGAGCAGCGGCGCTGTCTCATCCCAAACACATCCTCATTCATAGCGATGCCTTGGGATGCTGCACGTTGTGTGTGAGGAACATTTGCTTTGTTTTGTTTTCCAAGGATGTGCAGTTAGTGGGGATACAAAAAGCTGGTGCTGCTCACAGTTTCTCACAGGGATAGCAAATGAAAGAGTAACAGCTGAGAGAAGGTGGGAATTGTAGTCGTGGAACTGTTTGGGTTGGAAGTGACATTTAAAGCTCATCTCATCCCACCCCCTGCCATGGGCAGGGACACCTTCCACTGTCCCAGACTGCTCCTAGCCCCGTCCAGCCTGGCCTTGGGCCAGCCCAGGAACCCAGGGGCAGCCACACCTGCTCTGGGCACCCTGTGCCAGGGCCTCCCCACCCTCACAGTGAAAAATTCCTTCCCAATATCCCACCTATCCCTGCCCTCTGGCAGTGGGAAGCCATTCCCTGTGTCCTGTCCCTCCATCCCTTGTCCCCAGTCCCTCTCCAGCTCTCCTGGAGCCCCTTTAGGCCCTGCAAGGGGCTCTGAGCTCTCCCTGGAGCCTTCTCCTCTCCAGGTGAGCACCCCCAGCTCTCCCAGCCTGGCTCCAGAGCAGAGGGGCTCCAGCCCTGGGAGCAGCTCCAGGGGCTCCTCTGGACTCTCTCCAGCAGCTCCAGGTCCTGCTGCTGTTGGCCCCAGGGCTGGGGCAGCTCTGCAGGTGGGGTCTCAGCTGAGCACAGGGGCACAGGGGCAGAATCCCCCCTTTCCTGCTGCCCATGCTGGGGGATAAGCCCAGCACATGGGGGGGTTCTGGGCTGCAGGGAATAAAGAAAGGAAAAAAAGCTGCAAGAAAAGCAGGATTTTCTCCCAGAGCCATCTCAGCTCTTTTTTGGGCCCCATCTCTGCTCTCTAGCAGAGCACCCTTATCCCAAGAGCACTGCCCAACTTTCTCCTACCTTTACTCAGTCCAAGGCACATTTTCTGGTCATCAGGGTGAATCAGGGCATCACTCAGCAAAAGCTCAGCTCAGTTTTCTTCCTGGAAAGCTGACTTGGTCTTGCAGTTGAGCTCGTCTGGACTTCAATTTCCTAATTAATGATCTTCTTCATAGGAAGCAAAGCACGAATCCAGGAAAACAGATGATGGTCATATCGTGTCCCTGTGCTGTCTGTCCCAAGTAGGACAGGGAAGGCTGGATCAGTGCACTGGGGTATTGTCTTGTGTGAAATTCTGCGTAAATTAAGAATAATTAGGAAGTGCTGCCCGCTCCTGTTAAAAATGCACATCCAGGGAGTGGTGAACGTGTCCCTGTCAGCTCCCAGCTTTTCCTTTCTCACCTGTGTTTATTCTCCTTATTCTTTATTTTCACAAGGTGAAATGGAAAAGGGAATAAGCAAATTCCAGAGCCTGATCTCACAGGAACAGGTGATACTGATGCACACAGGTGGAATCTTTGGTTTTCTGACCAGATTCCTTCTGCATATTCAACTTATTGCTTATGACTGAACCTTTGGGAAGCAAAGACCTTCTTGAATATTCATGGAATTAGTCCTTGGAACACCCTGAACTTGCATACCTAATCAGGTGATATATTTACCTTCTTAATCCCTCCTGACCTTCTTCCCTATGTAAATGAGACAATTTGAAAGCATCTACTTCAGCACTGGGTAGGAGATCCAGCTGATTCCTCTTACAGTAATTGCAGTGCCTCTTCCCAAAGCTTCTGGGAAAAATCTTCAATCTTAAATCTCACTTGGCTGTGCTATGCCCTTGACCACTAATAAATTAGTTTTAGCTCATTTCTGTTTCCTTTGAAAGGAATCTGCATCTGCATTTTTTGACTCAGTCAAAGGTCTGTACAAATTCCACCCAAAGGGTGATAGAAAATGGCTTTAAAGTATCTTCTGACAGGTAAGAGACCAGCTCTCAATCACACTCATCTTTTGGAGCTTTTTCCTTTCAATTCTTATGTGAAACATTGAGAGATTGTTCCAGTAGTTTCCCTGGACATCCCTAATGCCATATTTATTATCACAGAATGGTTTGGGTTGGAAGGGACCTTAAAGCTCATCCCATCCCACCCCCTGCCACGGGCAGGGACACCTTCCACTAACCCAGGCTGCTCCAAGCCCTGTCCAACCCTGGCCAGGGATCCAGGGTCAGCCACAGCTGCTCTGGGCACCCTGTGCCAGGGCCTGCCCACCCTCCCAGGGAACAATTCCTTCCCAATATCCCATCTGTCCCTGCCCTCTGGCAGTGGGAAGCCATTCCCTGTGTCCTGTCCCTCCATCCCTTGTCCCCAGTCCCTCTCCAGCTCTCCTGGAGCCCCTTTAGGCCCTGCAAGGGGTTCTCAGATCTCCTCGCAACTTCTCCTCTCCAGGTGAACACCCCCAGCTCACTATAATAGTTTTAGTAAATAAAAATAATAATTAAAAAAAAAATCAACTTGCAAAAATATGAACAGGAGACAAAATAGTTGTGGAATGATTGGTGCACGTTGAGATTTGGACTAAAAATGCCACATCTCAACCTACTTCAGGCGAGGTCTCGCTGTCATGGAGGATGAATTCAGCCCTGACACTGATTTGATTATCCACTCCAATAGAACAGGTTATTGACTTACACAGGTTATGGATGGTTGTAGGGGACAGGTACTGGGGGAACTGCAGCACTTCCTTCTTTTGCACTCTCCTGAGTGGGAATTGGAAACTGGAGTCATTTTTTGGTGCCCTTAATCATGAGAACACCCCTGAACTTGTGTACCTTGTTGCTCTGCTGAGATGTGATGATGGTGAGACAGAGCTTTGTTCCCAGCAGTACCTGAAACCATGTTGGGAGCATCTCCTCTTCTCTGTGAAGTAATCATGGAATCATCGGGGTTGGAAAAGCCCTCCAGTGTCATCGAGTCCAAACATTCCCCAGCACTGCCAAGGCCAACACTGACCCATGTCCCCAAGTGCCACATCCACACGGCTTTAAATCCCTCCAGGGATGGGACTCACCGCTGCCCTGGGCAGCTGTGCCAGGGCTGGACAACCCTTTTAGGGAAGGAATTTTCCCTGATATCCAGCTTAACTTCCTCTGGCACAGCTTGAGGCCATGTGTTTTGTCCTGTCCCTTGTTTTCTGGGAGCACAGCCTGACCCCCCCAGCTGCACCCTCCTCAGGCAGTTGGAGATTGGAATTCACTTCCTGTAACCCTGACAGTGTTGTACCTCATTCCAAGGGATGATCACCAGGCAGTGGCCAGTGGTAATTTTCTGCTGAAAAAGGCAGTGATTCCTTGAGCTGGGGAAGGATAAATTCCGTGAAAGGAGCTGGTGTCACCTGAGGTGGTTGGTCTGGAACATAAACTCCCTGAGCAAGCTGGAAGCTGACAATGCAATCACAGAGAACTCGGGGTGATGGTAAAAGGGAATGTTTGTTGAAAAAGTGGGATGAGAATCATTAAGACAAGTCAACAGGCTGCTGAGAGGGATTTTAGGAGGGTGGTTTGAGGATGAAGAGAGGTAAAATGGGAGGTTGGAAGTTTGGAAGGAAGATAAAGAACTGAAGTTGCAAAAAGCTAAATGAGGTAATTTGTGCCGTTTATAAAACTTCTGTGCTGTTGCAGAAGCTTTAGGAGGACTTTTTGATTCTGCTGAAGCGCTTCAGATCTTCACTTTCATGTTCTTTTTCATAATCTCTTTATCTTTTGATTTACCAACACCAAAAGGATCCTGCCAAGCTGTTTGAAACCATAAAGAAAGAAGTTGCTCTGTTTATTGACCTCTACTTGAAAGCTGGAAACCGTACTTGGATTTCTCAGATGTTTTCCTCATTTCACATCCTATGTTATTATAAACATTTGTCTTTCAAGCATGTGACAGCCTGACAGCTAAAGAATTACCAGCCTGGAGCAGGTCTTCAGAGTCCACCTGGTTCCTTCTCTCTGTGGCAGGAGCCGGGAAGTGTCCAAGGTCCATCCCAGAATGGTTTGGTTTGGAAGGGATCTTAAAGCCCATCCAGTCCCACCCCAGCCATGGGCAGGGACACCTTCCACTGTCCCAGGCTGCTCCAAGCCCCATCCAGCCTGGCCTTGGGCACTGCCAGGGATCCAGAGGCAGCCACAGCTTCTCTGGGCACCCTGTGCCAGGGCCTCCCCACCCTCCCAGGGAACAATTCCTTCCCAATATCCCGTCTATGCCTGCCTTTTGGCAGTGGGAAGCCATTCCCTGTGTCCTGCCCCTCCATGCCTTGTCCCAAGTCCCTCTCCAGCTCTCTTTGGAGTGTTTTTCCCAATATTTATTATTTTACACCTGTCACAAGTGGATTTTGTTGGCTGTCATTTTGCTTATTCGCCAACTTTGTGCAGGTGGTTTTTCCCCTTATATTCCTTGTGCTCTCTCTGGCCTGGCTGGTGTTATTAATACCTTTAACTGGCAGGTTTGCTCTTTTCCTCCTCACTTTTCATTATTAATCCATATGTCAGACAATTCTGATGGGTTTGGTTTTCTCCCATAAGTTAATAGAGATGTGGTGCTGCCCTGGATTAACACAGAATTTATGGAGTGTCCTCCCCGAGCCAAGGGATCGCTGATGTCACAGCACCAGCACAAATCAGCTGCAGTGGGAGACAGACAGAACACCCTGTCCAGGACATCGAGCCCAGGTCAGCTCAGGCAAGGAGCCTTTTCCCCCTGTTTAAACCAGCAGGGAGCTGATAGCTTTTCATGGAAGTGCCCAGTGATAGCAGCAGCAGTGTCTGGAACATTCGGTGGCTGGATCCCATGGGAAGGGATGAGGGTCCTGCAGAGGGCAGATTCATCAGTTTGGAGTTTAACTCTTCTCCCCTTGTTTTGCCTCTCATTCCTTTATCCCCTGCCAAAGATGAATTTAAATACATTCTCATTGCGCTCTGGTTTTATTTTTTTTCCTGCCAGACTGTCTATGCTCAATTCCCAGTTAATTTTCCAGAGTATCTGCAGCTTCTTGGACAGGGAGAAGAACTCTTCTGATGTTCAGTTCTTGCACTGAAATCCTTAAGCTCCGTTTTGTGTAATTTTCTGGCAGATGTAACTCACTGTGGGAACTGTGTTTGTGGTTTGGGTCCTTGGGTCTGAGACAGCCCTTTCCTATAAATCATTAGGAAAGGATACAGAAGCTCTGGCTCTGACTGACAGCTCAGCCCCTCTCTCATTACTCCACTCTGGTTTATTTACCTTTTTCGTTAAGCTTAAGGGGAGAACTGCCCAGATAAACAAAACATTAAGAGTGAATTAGCTTCAACAGGAGTGATTAAAGCTATTCCCAAATTCTAATTTATCCCCTATTAGCAGACAAATGAGCACATGCTGACTCTATGCTCTTCATCCACCACACTCTTCATTCCCAGTGTCACTTCCAATAACGGGAGGTCCTTGACACCACTGAGAGCACAGTGCCCAGAATGAATCCAGCACCTCTGAGTGCCCAAACTCAGGTGGAAAATATATTTCTATCTCATATAGATAAATCTGTGCTTGTTGTAATTGCAAATACGGAACAAAAAGACACCATTCCAGGGGAGAGGAGACAGAAACAGCAGGATCTGAAGTGCAGAAGAGGAGTAGAGAAAGCATAAAATAGCAATTATTGAATAATTCTGTGTCAGAAACTCTCTGGGTAGTAAGTACCAGAATAATTTGGTTTGGAAGGTTGTGGTTTCCAGAAGGATTTGCCTCGTGAATTTCTGTGCAGGGAGCGAGGCTGACTGGGCTGGCATTTCCCTTGTTGAAGGTGGGTGTGATGTTGCCCTTTTTGCAATCACCAGGGACATTCCCCATCTCCGTGAGCGTTCAGAGGTGACAGAGTGGCAGTGACACCAGCCAGCTCCCTTGGCACCCTCAGGCCCATCTCGTCTGGCACCATGCACTTGTGTATGTGCACATTGTTTAAATGGTCTGGAATTCATGCGGCCTTTATCAACACTTGTGCTTCATTCTCCAGACTCTGCTCTCACAGACCCGGGGACAGCTTTCCACAGGATCCCACTGATCCCTTGAATAAGCCAAAGTCTGTTGAACTGGAAATTCACATATTCCTCATTTTTGTGCCTCTCTCTCTTTCCATGGTCGCATGCCATTCCTCCTTTTTCCCAGAGCCAGTCCTATAGTGTTGCCTACACCATCAAATAACTTCACTCCCTGCTTCTCCTCCGGGTTCTCCTCCAGATGCATGGCATCCGTTCAGCCTGCACGTGCCACCACCCTGGGACACTGAAGTGTGACAGGAATTGCACTCCTGTCCCAGGAGAAAGCACCGGTGTCGGCACATTTGTCTCTGGATTACTTGGAGCCATTGGATTTCCTGCTCCCTACGGTGTTGATCTTTTGCCCTTTGAACTCTTGAGACGTCCAGTAATGTGGGTGGTGAAGTTCCATGGGAGAGGAGGTCAGGGAAGGCGTCCAAGAGAGGCAGGGAAGGTGAGATGGGTGGAGAAGGTGAACGTGAAACTGCACGAGGGATAAACAGTGTGAGGGTTGCTCTGATCCAGACTTGGATGAGCATTTTAGTCATGTGAAAAATGCAGGTTTGGGTGAAGTAGAGGGAGGATGTGGTGGAGCTTGGCCAGAAAATTGCTACTGACAGGAAAAGCTCTCTGGGGCTATTTAAAGATGCAGGTTTGCGTTCCTCTGTTTTTCACTATTTTGTGGTGTTAATTTGTTTTGCTGTTGATGCCTGACTGATGTCTCGCAACGCCTACTCCAGAGATTCTCAAATTAATTCCTAGTAGGATTTGTTTCACAGAATCACAGACTGGTTTGGGCTGGGAGGGGCCTTAAAGCCATCCAGTGCCACCCCCTGCCATGGGCAGGGACACCTTCCACTGTCCCAGGCTGCTCCAAGCCCCAGTGTCCAGCCTGGCCTTGGGCACTGCCAGGGATCCAGGGGCAGCCACAGCTGCTCTGGGCACCCTGTGCCAGGGCCTCCCCACCCTCACAGGGAACAATTCCTTCCCAATATCCCACCTATCCCTGCCCTCTGGCAGTGGGAAGCCATTCCCTGTGTCCTGTCCCTCCATCCCTTGTCCCCAGTCCCTCTCCAGCTCTCCTGGAGCCCCTTCAGGCCCTGCAAGGGGCTCTGAGCTCTCCCTGGAGCCTTCTCCCCTCCAGGTGAGCACCCCCAGCTCTCCCAGCCTGGCTCCAGAGCAGAGGGGCTCCAGCCCTGGGAGCAGCTCCAGGGCCTCCTCTGGACTCTCTCCAGCAGCTCCAGGTCCTCCTGATGTTGTTTATCATAGATGGGTGATGTTGGGATGTACTTCTAGTAAGTGTCGAGGCTGGCATGTGTTGATCTTGTCCCATCAAATAATATCATCTTTCCAGACATGTGTTTTCCTTGAGGGTTCTCTAGATGTGGGAAGCTTCAGCTTCTCCACTGACTTTTTGAGAGTTTTTTTCCTTCCTTCCTGAGAAAACTTTCCAGCAGTGGAGCACAGAAGACCACGGAAGGCAGACTAGTGTTCGCTGTGTTCAGTCCATTTGCTGGAAGCACCCGGCGGCCACTTAGAGAAAGGGATAAACGCAGCAACTTCTGTCAAGCCCGAAAGGAAACACGATTAAGGCAGAATTGACAACTCCTGTTTCTCCAGCCATCGTTTGTCATCATGCTTTGGTGAACAACATCAAGAGGAAAATACTTTGTTGTGATGTGGATAGAGATATTATTTCTTTATACTGGCACAGAGTGGCTTCAGCTGCGTGAAAACACAGCGAGATGAATCAGGCCTGTTGTTTAACTCCTTCCCAGCTGTTCCCAAGGATTAGACAATTAAATTTTTTATTAAATTGAGAATTTGATTGAGTTTATTAGCTTCAGGGGGGGTGGATAAACAAAGTTTATTGGTCCTACGTGGGAAACATGGGGTGATGTACAGTGAAATGAGGGGCTCATGGATTGCACAGTCCACTGCCCATCACTGCAGCGGTGCTGTTCTAAAAACCCACCAGGAATTCCATGTAAAGTCTGAATTCAAACCATTTTTTTAAAAAAAGCAGAATATTAAAACCCAAGAAAAACTCCAAACCTGTCATTTTGTCTTAACATGGAGCCTTTTTGCATGAAGGAAGCTGGTGGCTCCTCCTTGAATTATCTGGCTCTTTGGAGTAGGGAATTAAAGCAGCATCTGCTACCTATTAACATTTTTCCCATTGTGATATCACTGAATTAGTCCGAAGGATTTTTTTTTTGGAGAAATCACGAACTTTTGGAAGACATCCCTGCCAGAATCTGCTCTGTGTCTTTGTTCCAAGAAAACTCAAATTTCTGGTCTGTGCTTATCCCAGGAAAGCACCAGGTGAGGTCTGGTTTGGGTTTGGCTTTTGCCAACGTTTCCGAGCAGTTCCCTCTCTCCATCTCCAAGGTCACGTGCCTCAAAGATGGAGCTGCAGGACATGGATGTCTTACATGAATGAGAATAATCTCACAGATGGGGGAAGGCTGGCAGTGAGATAAAAATTACAGTATTAATTTTTTTTTTTCCTTAATTCTGAAGGACGACGGAACTTCATTATCCAATCTGCTTAAAATTGAACGACCTAATGAAATTTCACACCCACTAAATTTAATCATGGATTACTCATGTGGGATTTGAATCAGATAAAAAGGATACTTCAGATATTTGGTAGCAATTGCATAAGGTAATAAAAAATCTGCAGTGTTCTTTGTGCTTTTCAGCACATGTGAATTGCTTGACCTACTTTCCTTTTCTTTACTTTTTTTCCCTTTTTTTTTCTTTTCTTTTTTTTTTGGTATTCATGACCCCGACTTCCTCCTGGGCATCACTGAACAGTCAGTCCCACGCTCGTGTACAAACCAATGGATCTCAGGAGTGCTTCCTCCTGGGTGTTGGGGATGGAGGTGGATTATTGCTTTTGCTGCAGCAGTTGGAGGCTGGGAAAAGAAAGAAATATTTTACAGTCAGTATCTTAGCTCGTGTATTAAAAGGCCAGGCTGGTAAGAGGATCTTGTTTGGGGCAGGTGGGGGTGGATGGTGGATTAAGGTTCTGCTCAGGGCTTTGGTTGTGGCTGCTGAATGAGCTTTTGCAGGTCACTTTACCCCTCCAAACCTTCCCTGCATGGGACCTTCCTGCATGGATTTTACCCCTCTAAACCTTGCCTGTATGGATTTAAGTGGTGTTTGACTCACAGGGGTGTTCTGACCCCCCCCAGAACTGGCAGTGCCTCTAGGAACCTTGACACAACACACGCTCTGTGCTTACAACCTGTGTTTTTCCCCCCCTTCACTGTGTTCCTGCAGAGCCAGCCAAAGGGTGTGGAGGGTTCTGGAAACAGCAGCTCTCCTGTATTTTTAGTGGGACCTTGGGATTTGGGGCTATTCCTCAACATCTACTTCAGGCAGCACCCCAAGCACAGAGCAAACCCAGGCCTTGCCCTAGAGCCTCAGAGAAGTGGAGCCTGGAGCCACTTTTGGAAAGTGCACAGTCAAAGGAGCCTTTGGAAGAGATGTTAGATATTTAGAAGGACTTCTGGATTTTCCTACTGAGAAATGGAGCACACAAAGTTGCTTTTGTGATGTGCCCTGAGAGAGCGGCACAAGCAAGGCTGGGGTGCTGGGGGGACCAAGGAGTTGGTGCCTCGCTGTGGAAAAAGGGAGGCTGAGTGAGGATTAGGTGATGGAGAACCTTGAGATAAGCACAAATTCCTTACTTTTGGTAGAGGAAAGAGAGTCGAGTTGGGTAAAGGGAGAAAGGCGTGTGCTAAGGAAAGGTTCTTTCCAGCAGTACTTGGAGTACCCAGTGGTGGAATAGCAAAGCCTTAGCCAAGATTGAAGGAAAAGCTCTTGTGATAGTGGAGATGTGAGAGGCTCTGGCTCCTGGATGGATGGGGAAGGCTGTGTTTAAGGATGTTACACACAAAGAGTTTGGAATCCCCCACCAGCACCTGAAGACAGGGATGAAGTTGTAAGTGCAAGTGACAGGGAAGATGCTGGAAGTTGATGGAGAAGTAACAAGAGCTTGTGGAGAAAACTCCTGTACTCCTACTCCCTGAGAGCTTCAGCTGATGGACTGGCATCCCTGATGTCCGTGAAGAGATGAACGCTAGCTGAAATATTGTTTGGACAGGATGGCTCAGGTCTGGAGGAGACACCACTCAAGTTTTCTGTCAGGCAATAAAGAGCTTTAAATTCCCCTTCAGGAAAAGCTGAAGTTGGAGAAACCGCTCCTTGATTTGGAGCCTGACTGTCCAGAGTACAAAAAGCCAGTGGAGGAATGGCTCAAGAAGGAGAGAGAAACAGCCTTTGTTGTCAGATCTTTCCTGCTTTTGGCAGAATGATTATTCCGAAGCTTGCGCAGTCCCTGCCGGGTGTCCACTGGGTGCCCTTCATCCTCAAAAAAACCCCAGGAAAAAAGCAGCTTCAGACATATAAAGGGATCCATCAACAGACTGAACAGCAGCTTCAAATGTCTCATCAAGGAGTAGGAAATCTCATCACAGCTGGATTACCCACGAGCTTCAGGGTTCTTTAAGGTCAAAAAGTAGTTAAATTGTAGGGAACAGCAGGAAACAAGGGCACTGAGGCCTCCTCTCGAGGCTGCTGGGTTTGAGTCCTGGCTTCCACACGTGGCCCACAACATTTTTGTTCCTATAATCCCTTCCCATGACCACTTTGCAGGCTTAGAGGGGTGGTTTTTTTGCCAGTCTTTGCACACAGCCAGAACTGAGGGAATGTTCTGTCTAAAAGGTGTTCTGTGGTCTTTGCAAACACTTTGATGTTCCTGGATGGTGGTGAGAGCTTTTACCACAATTCTTCATCACCCTGCAGGGTGATGCCGGGGCATTTTTTAATGGAAATCTGTGATTTTTGTTGGCATTTGTATGTGCACATCTGGGAATGGTGGCCATGGCGGGCAGGAAGGGTTTCTGGCCATATTTATCCAGGGATGTGCGTCTCCTGCTGCAGCAACTGTGATTAGGTGAGTTCCACCACGGTATCAGGAATTTGGAGTGACTGGAGCATGGCCAGGGAATGGAATGGAGCTGGGGAAGGGGCTGGAGCCCCAGGAGCGGCTGAGGGAGCTGGGAAAGGGGCTCAGCCTGGAGAAAAGGAGGCTCAGGGGGGCCCCTGTGGCTCTGCACAACTCCCTGACAGGAGGGGGCAGCCGGGGGGGTCGGGCTCTGCTCCCAGGGAACAGGGACAGGAGGAGAGGGAACGGCCTCAGGCTGGGCCAGGGCAAACTTAGATTGGATGTTGGGAAAATTTCTTCATGAAAAGTGTTATCCAGCCCTAGCAGTCACTGCCCAGGGCAGTGCTGAGTCCCCATCCCTGGAGGGGATTTAAAACCGTGTGGATGTGACACTTGGGGACATGGGTCAGTGGTGGCCTTGGCAGTGCTGGGGGAACAGTTGGACTTGATAATAATCTCTGAGGTCTTTTCCAACTTAAACAATTCCACGGTTTTATGAACCAAGAGCAGTGTATTTGGATGTGTTCACTGCTACCAGTGACAACAAACCTCCTCCATTGCCAGTTTCTCAGGAAATAAACAATCAGTGGTTTAAATCAGATCGCTGCCAGTCACAGATTGTACAGCCTGTGTGAAAAACACGTGTAAGGCCAAGGAGTAAAGGCAGTGATGGATCAGAGGGAGCTGAGGCTCACACAAGGAGTTGTTGATGCAGGATACGGGGGAGATTTTTCTTCCTTTTCCAGTCTCGTGCTGACACACGCCTGCTTTACCTGCAGAGGAGTTCTTCCCTCTGCTTGGGAGACACCCCTGCCTGTCTTCACTTGTGCCACACTTTTAAAGCCCTGAATTTATTGTTCAACATAAAAAGAAAATACGAGGCTGTCTCTGCCTGCATGGAATGCAAATTCTTTGTATGTGTGATGTGCCAAGGGTGATCCTCTGCTGAGGCACCCTCGGAGCTGCTGATCAGAGGGTCAGGACACGGGGAAGTGGCAGAGGGTGGGGTGTCTGTGCTCATTAGGGACCTTTCAGAGTCATAACATCACAGGATAGATTGGGCTGGAAGGGGTCTTTAAAGGTCATCTCGTCCAAGCACCCCACCGTGGGCAGGGACACCTTCCACTGTCCCAGGCTGCTCCAGGCCCCGTCCAACCTGGCCCTGGGCACTTCCATGACCGGAGCCTGAAAAAATGTGGCAAGTGGTGGAAGGAGGAACAGCAGGAGCTGTGGAAGACGAGAGAGTCTGGTCTGCTGGAGGGGAAAAGGGGAAGCAGCAGCGACATTTTGAATGGGTGTTTTGAAATATGCTCGGAGTTAATTTTATCCAGAAGCATTTGACATGAATTTAGATTTGAAATCAGCGTTTGCTCATTACCGAGCGACTGATGAATGCCAAATCAGGTCATTACTCTTGGAGTGGGTTTTTATCTTCTCCCATTATCCGGGGTTGCTCAGATCCTCTTCATTCATAGTTGTCTTTTCTGGATATAATTGGGTTTAAGCAACTAAGATACTAAATGAAGTGTTGATAACAAGAAGGATTGTTCATCTCTCCGAAGACGGTTGCATTTTTTTCCCTTTCTCTCGCTCCTGGTGTGCTGAGGGCTGCTCAGCAGTAATTGTTCCAAGCTCTACGCGTTCGGATGTGTTCCGTCACTGTCAGGATGTGTGTACTGACCCTACCCTCCCTGCTGGAGCACACGGCCTGTAGGAATTTGCCTGCAGAGCTGAAGTTCCTCTGTCTCCATTCCTGAAGGCTGTTCCGACAGCTCAGCGAGTGCTCGGTGGGAGAATAACAAAACGACCTTAATACCTTTGAAAACCGAACTACCTTGTTTAACTCAATAACACTGAGAGGAAATTGGTTTCCCTTCCTAAAAATGTCTCCTCTCCTCCTGGAGGAAAGGATGAGGTTTCCATTTATCAGAGCAGTGGAGATCAACAGGAAAATGTTACCGAGTTCCTGCGGTGCTTTTAATAGAATAAGGAGGCAGTGCCCTTCAGCTGTTCCTTAGCCAAACAAAATGTTTGGTGAGCCTTGCTAATCTATCCTGGCAGGACCAGAGCCACCTAACAGCAGGAAATGTCACCATGGCCAACTGCTAAAATAATATTATAATTGTGTAATTTGTATTCCTGCGGGAGAATCCGGCCACGTGCTCCAGCAGCCCAGAACCCCCATGTGCCGGGCTGATCCCCCAGCCTGGGCAGCAGGGGAGGGGGATTCTGCCCCTGTGCCCCTGTGCTCAGCTGAGACCCCACCTGCAGAGCTGCCCCAGCCCTGGGGCCAACAGCAGCAGGACCTGGAGCTGCTGGAGAGAG
>VXAZ01003348.1:764971-806658 GCA_013399875.1 Gymnorhina tibicen | reverse complement strand
TCCAGGGAGAGCTCAGAGCCCCTTGCAGGGCCTAAAGGGGCTCCAGGAGAGCTGGAGAGGGACTGGGGACAAGGGCTGGAGGGACAGGACACAGGGAACGGCTTTATATATCTATATAAACTGTACTGCTGGATCCCCACGGAACATGACAATGTCACGGTGTATTTTTTCCCTGCAGCACACAAAGCTGAACCTCTGAGTTTGCAGGCTTCAGTATTTTCCCACATCTAAATCAATTGTGGACATACCAAGCCCCGTGCTCCCATGTTGTATCTTTACACTAAATATCCTACTCCCACATCTTGTCATTTTTAAAAACGGGAGCATGGCCCAACAGGTCCTGGAGGGCTTTCCCTCTCTTTACACAGAGCTTTTGATTCCTGGATCTGTTTGAAAGTGTCTGAGGGCTTTCAAGATAAAATGCAGTTGTCTCCTTTTCACTCCTCTCTGGTAGGCAGAGTAAATGCCTTTGTTTCCGGGCATAGCTGAAGTGCTGCCATTCCATTTGAAAATCCCATTAATCTCATGCATCCAGTGATAACATAAAAAAGTAGTACAATAAATGGTTGGTCTTCCACAGGCATCCTATTATTCAGTGAACACACATGGCTCTGTGGGAGCAGGGCTTTTGGGAGACTTCACAGGGAACTCGAGGGAAACTTCCCAGTCTTAGGCCTGCTGGGATGTCCCTTTTTTACTCCTAAATCATCTCCGGTTTCCTACTCCTGCAGGAACTCCTGGCAGGAAGATGAGACTGCTGACATGGCTTTGAGTCTTTATCCCCAGGCATAAAATCCCAGAATCCCAGGCTGATTTGGGCTGGGAGGGACTTAAAGCCCATCCAGTTCCACCCCCTGCCATGGGCAGGGACACCTTCCACTGTCCCAGGCTGCTCCAAGCCCCATTCAGCCTGGCCTTGGACACTGCCAGGGATCCAGGGGCAGCCACAGCTGCTCTGGGCACCCTGTGCCAGGGCCTTGCCACCCTCACAGGGAAAAATTATTCCCAATATCCCATCTAAACCCACCCTCATTCAGTTTAAAGTCATTCCCTTTTGTCCTTTCACTCCACTCCCTTGTATTTATCTCCAAGTTCTTCCCATCACACAAATAGGAGGAGCTGGATGCCACCAGGTTCTTCCCACTTTCACCCATAAGAAATTCAGCTGAATGGTGATGGGGAATATTTGTACTTCAGCAAGAACAGCTTTGAACTGGGAACAAATTTAACCAATAAATGAACTACTGCATCTCTCTTAAAACATAGGAAGGTTTCTTTGCACTGTGTGGCACCCCCACCTTTTTTTTCCCCCAGATAAACTGATGTTCCCCATTCTGTGGGGATTTAACTCTCTTTGTCTTCAGCTTGAACACTCCCTTAACTGTATTAATCACATATTTCCATCAGAAGAGATTTTTGAAAGTCTTTAAGCGTATTTTGCACAGGTTGGAAGATTTGGTGAGCTGCCAGCTCCCTCTTGTTACTCTTCAGATTTGTAATTCCCCAAAGATAAAGCAGCATTAGGAGCAGTCCTCACTTTTCTCTGGAAAGTAATTTCTGATTTCCATATTAATCAAAAATAGCTTTACCTTCGTCCTGCCCTAATCCTAGGAACAACACAGGAAGAAGATTACATTCTGTAGATGTCAGAAAAGCAATTAAAATTTGCACGGAGGAATCGAAGGGGGAAGGAATCTCACCTCTTTATTTTGTGAGCTGAGCAGGGAGAGACGCTGACCTCAAACTGTTTGTTTCTTATTGGCTCCTTTTCTTTTGAAGTGCCTGCTAGAATCGTCTTTAATATAGCAAGATTAAGATATTGGGGTTTCAGTAGGCTGAGAGGGTTATAGTGATGAGAAGAGACATTTAAGGAGGGTGAGGATTGGCTGTGAAGAGGCTGGAATTTGCAGTTGGAGAGGTGAGTGGCTATTAACAGCTGTCTGTGGAGACGGATATTCCTTGATCCTCATGGACTCGAGTGCGTGTCCCTGGGGAGAGCCTGCAGCTCCCAGCCTGGAATAAAGGGAGGGCAGGACAGAGGGGGCAGGTGAGGCAGCGCCTGCCGTGCTGGGTGGCAAAGGTTCTGCTGGAGAGGTGTGGAACTGCAGGAATTTGGGAGGTTTGGAGTGATCTGAGAAGCAAAATGTGTCACAGCTGACAGGAGGATCACGGGCAGGAACGGTGAGAAATGTGGTGGGGATGGCTTTTGGGGTTTGGCTTGGTGACCTGTCACGTGTCACCTGTTTGGGTGTAGCCAGGGTGGATCAGGGCTGGGAAGAGAGGTGGGATGGGCACAGAGGGGTGCTTACCTTGGCTTTTTGGGATGGGGTCATACGAGATGGAGGTTTAGGTGTTGGGAAGAAGAGAAAGACACAACAGAATGGGATGGGATGGGATGGGATGGGATGGGGTGGGATGGGATGGGATGGGATGGGATGGAATGGAATGGAATGGAATGGAATGGAATGGAATGGAATGGAATGGAATGGAATGGAATGGGATGGGATGGGATGGGATGGAATGGAATGGGATGGGATGGAAAAGCCTGTGGAAGCCCTGTGGAAGCTGTCCGTGTGGAAAGGGCAAAGGAGCACATAAGCAGATGCTGCTGGGGTGTGGACTCGGTGTGTGTGGGATGGATTTCCCAGGATCCTGCTGTTGCTCTTACCTTTGAGGAGAGGGGAGTTTCCCAGAGCTGTTCTCCTAAACATCTTTTATTCTCCAGTTTTTCAGGTTGCTGCAGGGCGAACACTGAAGCTGCAGATACCAATTTATACTGACTGAACCTTTGAATTGAACCCAGTTTGCAGCTGGACTGGTTGTTGTAGATCCCTTCCAACTGAACAATTCCACTCTAATCTCTTCTATTCCTTCCATTCCATTCTTTCCTTTTAGTGAGCACATCTAAGTGTTCTCTGGAATGTGTGACATCATACCCACAATAATTCTCTTCCTGAAATACTTCTGCTGTTAAACAGACCCATTCTGGAAATTCCTTTCCTCCACTTGGCTGATAACCTTGGACCAGTCCAAGGCACTGGGATCAAACCCTTGTTTGGGATCCCAAAGGCCTGTA
Source organism: Gymnorhina tibicen (assembly GCA_013399875.1). Classification (NCBI taxonomy): domain Eukaryota; kingdom Metazoa; phylum Chordata; class Aves; order Passeriformes; family Artamidae; genus Gymnorhina; species Gymnorhina tibicen. The sequence continues at coordinate 803,582 of VXAZ01003348.1, read as the reverse complement.
TTTATTGGAATAAATTTCTCCAGCAACTTGCCATGTGACTGATGACAGTTTTCAACACTGAACTTTTTCTCCTGCTTTCCCCATGCACTACAACTCACAGGAGTATGATCACGGAATGACTTTAATTAGATTGGATATTGGGGAAAAAATCCTTCCCTGTGAGGGTGGGCAGGCCCTGGCACAGGGTGCCCAGAGCAGCTGTGGCTGCCCCTGGATCCCTGGCAGTGTCCAAGGCCAGGCTGGACAGGCTTGGAGCACCCTGGGATAGTGGAAGGTGTCCCTGCCCATGGCTGGGGGTTGGAATGAGATATTTTTGAAGGTCCCTTCCAGCCCAAACCCGTCTGGAATTTTATACAAAATATTCTGCTATAAAACTTTGCTTCCTATTTTATGGCATTAAAAACAGTTTTAGTTGTGACTTACAGCCTGTGAGAGCCCTTTTTAAAGCTATTTCAGATTAAACTCTTGAGGTGTTTGTGTGTTAGTTTATTTTTGATAGGGAGAAAAACCTGCTGCAAAAAGAGATGTTTTTCTTCATGCATTTTTAAAACTTACTCAGCCAGAGCTGGGACAGTAACAAACTGGCCTCAGGTCATTTCTCCTCCTTGACATTTGCAAGTCAGATATATTTTCCAAGCTGTAGCTGCCCCTGGATCCCTGGAAGTGTCCAAGGCCAGGCTGGAGGGGGCTTGGAGCAGCCTGAGATAGTGGAAGGTGTCCCTGCCCATGGCAGGGGGGGTGGAATGGGATGAGCTTTAAGGCCCTTTCCAACCCAAACCATCCTGAGATTCTGTGATACTTTGAACTGAAATACATTTCCTGAAATGCTTCCAAAGTAAATTTAGAAAATTTCAGACTTCTAATAGAGTTCTCACTAATTTGTGTTACTGGAAATTAAGTGCTAGAAGCGAGTCTTTGAATGCTTGTTATATTTCTCAATTTCTTTGCTGTTTTCATTTTTGAAAAGGTTCGGGGCACAAAGCCCAGTTCTTGATGGCAGTGCTGAGGCACCTCTTAACTTCAGCTGGATTTTGGATCTCAGATCTGATTTTATTTTTTTCAAGGACAGCAGCTTAGATTTGAGCCATGGGTGACCTGGGGAAGCAGGGGGTGAGTGTTACACATTAGAATTCCACATAGCAAATGAAGCTGATGTTCAGTCGTGGTTTCCCTCAATTTATTGCAGTGAGGAGATCCTGCAGGACAGTCACTGGGATAAATTAATTGTAATGCATTGATTTTGTCCTGGAAATCTGCAGAAGTTTATTAGCATTGAACAGGAGCACTGCCTGCCCAGCTGCCTGGTGGTTATTTGACCAAAATGAGACTCTCTGTGCCAGCAAGGACAGCTGAGATGTCACCATGCACTGAGGACTGCATTTGACCCACCTGATGTTCGCCAGGTGACCTGGAACTGGCACTTGCTTGTGTGAAAAGCAAGGAGCAAAATCTTTACGAGTGTTTCCTAAGGCTGCTCCATTTCCAATCGGTCTGTTAAAACCAGATTCCTATAGGAAATTGCTGATTTCTTTAGGCCATGGAAAAGCTTCCTCAGAGCCTCCTTTGCCATCACAGGCAGGGACACCTTCCACTACCCCAGCTTGCTCCAAGCCCTGTCTGACCTGGCCTTGGACACTTCCAGGGATCCAGGGGCAGCCACAGCTTCTCCAGGCAATGTGTGTGATGTGTGAATCCGTGAAGAGCTGAGAGAGATGAGGCATTGTCTCAGTGTTTTATAGTGCTGAGGCTTTAGGATAATTTCAATGCCATCTTTACACAGAGCTTTTGAAACAACCCTATCCAATAAAATACACGCTGTTTGTGCTTGCCCTGCTTGGAAGTAGACCAGGACTTTGTGGATGACAGGAGGTCTCCGACGTGCTGAGATGGAGTGGGAGGCACAAATCCAGGCAGAGGAGGATTTCAGGGGATCTAAAGGGAAAGCAGCACCACTGCCTACGGAAGCACTGGTGAGGGACCGTGTGCTGCCAGTCATGTGCCAGGATAAATACAAACTTGGTTTATTTTAGCTATTTCAGTTATTTTTAAGTGTAGACACAACCTCGGCCGATCCTTTATTTCTCAACTGTTCCCGTTAACATTTTTAGGCAGAAGACAAAACCTGCCAGGAGTTTTGGCTCTGTAGAGAAAACAGGTTGCCCAGAGAAGCTGCCCCATCCCTGGAAGTGCCCAAGGCCAGATTGGACGGGGCTTGGAGCACCCTGGGATAGTGGAAGGTGTCCCTGTCCATGGCAGGGGTGGGAACCGGCTGAACTTTAAAGTCCCCTTCCACCAACCATTCCACGATTCTGTCCATAATCCATAATTATGTGGCTATATTGCTATTTTCAGTTTCAAGTGCCTCAAATCATATTGTATGAAGTAGATTTGATGCCATGAGTTAATGGCAGTTTTATACTGTTGGCTTTTTTGGTGACAATTTTTAAGTCCATCCGAGAGATTCCCCTGGATGCCTCTTCCCTCCTTATCTACGCTCCTCACTTAAATCGTCCCTCAGGTTCTGCTGGTCAAACCAAAGCCTGCTGGTATTCTGAGTCCCAAACCATAATTAGTCATCTTCCCTTTTTTAAGCTGATTTTTCAACCCAGCAGCCCCCAGTACAGGAGGGGGCTGACGTGAACCCTCTGATTTTATTTTGCTCGACATCGTGCCTTTCGCTCCTTTAACTTCTGAGCTTTTCTCTTTTTTCCTCTCCCTTTTCCATCCCAGTCCATTACTCTAATTTGCCATTCCTGGAGGGAACTGCTGATCCTTTTTGCTGTTTCCCAGCCACGCTGGATGTGTTATTTTTAAGGCAGCCTCCCTACCTGCAGCACGATGACTCATTTTGGATTTGCCGAGTCCCCGCGTTTCTGCCGAGAAGTCGGCTCCTGGACTGAATTCCTGAGAGGATTGTTAGGAGCACAGCACAGAACCCCCAAAGCCTTGTTAAAGTCACAGCTATTCCCTAAACACAACCCAACACTGCCCTTCTAAAATGAGGGGGCAGAGAGTGCCCCAAGGACCTTTAATTCCCCCCATCCCTGGAAATCTCCAGGGCCGGGTTGGATGGAGCTTTGAGCAGCCTGGTTTTTTAAATCCCGCCAGAGATGGGGACTCCGCCACTTCCTTGGGCAGCCCGGACAAGCCTTTCCACCAAGAAATTTTCCATCCCCCTGCCTCGCTCTCCATCTGCCACCCATCCCGAGAGTCACAGGGGTCTCCCAGTTATCCGTGTGAAATTATTGCCCCGCACAAATCTTGGGATTTTTTTTAAACAAGCCTGGCTGCTTTGCTGTGTCAAAAACAAGCAAAAGAGGACCTGCCACAAATTCGTCACTTTTTAGTTGCATGAGCAACCAGGAAGATGCACCTCAACCATAAAATGTAATTTATGTAATGAAGCCATTCCTTTGCTGAGTTGGACCGGTGTAGAAATCCTTGTTTTATAGCAAGCAAAGGAAAACTGTGCTAAAACATCCCAGGCTGTCACCCCTCAGCTGTGGGGTTTATTATGTTTGGAGTTTCTTCCAGGCTTTTTGTAAGGAATAAAATATTTACAGGATGGAGGGAAGGGATTTCTATTTGCTTTTTTGTTTTTATTTTTCTCTTCCCAAGCTTTCTGAAGAGATGCTCTACCAGAACAGCTGGTGCAAAAGCATAACTCCAAGTATTCCCAGAAATTAGTTGGGCTTGGGGTTTTTTTTAGGAGAGGGATTGTAGGGCATGAACATGGTTTATAACACTTCTTTAGGGGTTGAAAAATTCAGTTTAGGAGCCAGAAGCAGTAAATTCTGCACAGCCCCATGATTCCAGTGCTGTTCTTCCTCCCTGGATTTCGTTGAGTTGGGCAGGAGCTGGTGGGGTTCTCAAGGGTCGGGTGTAGCAGCCAGGGAATCTCATCCCAGCTCTTGGCTGGAAAATCGGTAACAAAAACCTTGGGATAAGGGATCTTTGTGGGATCACTGTATCCCTGCTGCCTTTCCGACAGAACCTTTGCACTTCCAAGCTGGTGAAATCAGATTTTATTTCCACCAGAGCAGTTTTTTAAACAGCACTGTGGAGTCTTGCCAGTTCAAATATTAGGGATTCTCAGCTTCCCCCAAGCACAATTTGAATCCGATCTCCTGGCCCAAATACATGTGAGAGACCCATTAAACCTTTTAACACCCAAAACCTGCTTTTGTTAATATTCTCCGTGTGCTCCATCTGCTGCTGTGTTTGTCCATAGCCAATGGATTTGAGAGCAATTCACTCCTCTGGTCTGAGGCCAAAATGTCCCAAATACCATATGGACATTTGAAAGTTAATGAGCATTTAAAAATTTCAATATCTGAGGATGTTGTGATCCCTAGATCTGAGTCTTCCTGAGTTTGGCTTCTACTTGCAACCCTAAATATTTTATCATTTTGAATTTTTATCTTTGCAAATGAAAATCACTACATTCATGCTTTCAAACTGGCCCTTTGGGGCAGTAATTTGATTTGTAACATTGTTTTCACTGTTCTGGAGTTGCCTCTTACTAAAATGAGCTGAAATAGGAAATTTGGTGTCCCCAGAGATGTTGTTTAGGGTGTGCATCAAGGATGAAATCAGGAGGATGCTGCCAGTGCCAGAGGACAATGTGGAGTGTAAAAAGCAGAGATGGGAGCCAGGACAATATTTGTGCTATAGAGAGACTTAATTAGTCAATTAATTGATTGATTACTGATTAATTTATTAATTACCGGGCCGTTTCTGTTGTGTTAATCATTGATCATGCTCAGGGCAGTGCTGGGCACCTTGGCTTTGGCAGCACACCTGGAACGCCATTTTTAAGGCAGTTCCAAAACTGGCAAATTCAATTCAAGCATTCTGAATAAGAAAAACTAAAAGCGAGGAGCTTTCTGCCATCACTTCTTTCAACCCAAACCATTCCAGGATTCTATTTTGTACCAGTTGTTGCAAACACCAACTTGGCAGAAAATAGAAATTACGATAGATAGAAAACAGGGATAATTCCCAGTTCGAGGATCTAGGAAGGCATCAGGAATGCAGACTGGAGCAGCTGCCTTTCCTCAGCTGGAAGCACAGAGGTTTTGCATGGACCACACTGTCTGTGACAGAGCAGGAATTACAGCTGGAGCAAAAAAACGGGGCTTGAACTGATTCTCTTTGTAGCTCCTGGCTTGGGAGCAGAGCTGAAAAGGATGGATTGAAAATTAGCCAGATGAACAAGTGCATTTTGGACATCACAAAGGGCTGTTTTCCGAGCAGTTATTGTGAATATCCTGCTGTAACCTATAACCTGGGGGCATGGAGAGTGTGGAGTCCTGCCTGCTTTTACATTCCCAGCTCCTCCAGAAAGGGCCTTCACACCCCTCTAGAGCTGCCATAAAAACTCTGCCGGAGCAGGGGACCAGGAGCATCCACGTGAGGCTCTCCTTGCCCTCCACAAATTCAGAGAAATGGCAAATTCATGATTGAAAAGCAAAAGAATGCATTCCTGGGAGTGCCCAAGGCCAAGCTGGACAGGGCTTGGAGAAACCTGGGACAGTGGGAGGTGTCCCTGCCCATGGCAGGGGGTGGGACTGGACGGGCTTTAAGGTCCCTCCCAACCCAAACCATCCTGGGTTTTAATGCTACGTGGTCTGTTTCAAGCTGAGCACTCTTCTGCCATCTTAATTTATTTTAAATCTTTCCAGCTAAATATTTCCCTGGGGAACATTATTGGATAAGGTTGAGCCACAGTTGAGCATTTAAGAAAAACTGCAAAGGAGCTTCTTTGTCTCAGGCTTCCACTTTCTGTGGAGCAACAAACCCTTTTACTTCATCAGTAGGGGCTGTTCGTATCCTACTTTGGATTCTTCAAATACAGAACGAAGTAAATCATTGCAAGGAGAATCAATGTTGCACAAGTTAAACCCTTTTCCAGAACTTCTTTCCCACAGAGCCGTGTCTGAACACAGGAGAGGATGTGACACATGTCTCTGGCCCAGAAGTGATATTGATTGACAGTCTGACAAGTTCTGTCACTCTGGTTTATTTATAGTGTGTGCACTAAGCAATCAACAATCTCTCTAATATTTTTGGACAGTTGCTCCTAGTTTTCAGGATGAGTTTTGCTCATCCAAACGCATCCCGTACCCAGACAGCTGCAGTAAGGCCTGGGAGGTTTGTTTTGGACGTAGGTGGGAAGCAAAACCGAGGTGGAATTGAAATAAGAATGGAAATGGGAACGATCCCTTTTGTCCAACAGCTTGCAACTGTATTGAACCTTAAAAACTGGTCTGAAAGCAAGTTGTGTCTGAGCAAGAGACAATCAGGGCAATGTGTGTCCAAAACAGTGCTTCTGTCATTTTCTTAATATCTTTTTGGGCTCATAAATTCCCCTAATTCCTGGCGTGATGAAGGAAAGAGCTTCCAGCTGACGTATGGCACCGTGCAGCCACAGAGTCCCATGGAAGAGCTCAGAGTTCTGTGCAAAACCATTGCTTTTGCAGCCGAATTCCCAAGCAGCCGGGGTTCTGCAGCTCCTCAGGGCAGGGAGGCCCCGCTGTCCATCCCCTTGTCTCTGACCTCCGGCTGGGAAAGGCTCCTCCAGGCAGGCAGGACCCCGTTGTGTCAGCGCTGTGACCCTGTGGAATGGGGACAAACAGGCAGTGCCACGTGTCCAAGCTGTCCTGCCAGACACTGGAGGTTTTCTCTCCATCACCCCACGCCGGAGGCACCTCTGCCACTCCCAGCGCTCTCAGCCGTGCTTTCTCAGGAGTCTGTACAATACAAAGGAAATGGTCATCAGAAGAAAATATCTCCTGCCAGATTCCTGTGGGTTTTGTCAGGATTTTGGGGCGGTTGGGTTTGTCTGTGAGGTTGCAGCAGCGTGGTTGTATTACCTGTGATGCCTGTGTACCTCCTGTCCCTGGGCTCCAAGCGTTGTGCTTAGCATGTAAAACGTGGATAACCCATAAAGAAAATTCCTCAAGGAGCGTGTGCTTTCACACAAATGGAATTCACCACCCTCTGGATCAAGCTGTGATCCTGGGGAGGGAGAGGAGGGAGGCAGAAGGAGGTACAGATGTCTTCTCACCAGAGAGGACCTGCACTGTTCCTTCCTCATCCTCTGCTCTGCAAGTCCAGAGCTGCCTCCCTCTCGGGGAGCCTGTCTCCCCCGGTGTAATGTCTTCACAATCTCAGGAATGTGGAGCTGGAGTGATGGGATATTGAGAAGGAATTGTTCCTTGTGAGGGTGGGGAGGCCCTGGCACAGGGTGCCCAGAGCAGCTGTGGCTGCCCCTGGATCCCTGGCAGTGTCCAAGGCCAGGTTGGATGGGGCTTGGAGCAACCTGGGAAGGTAGTTTTGCATGGCCCTGAGTAATGAGCAGAAAGTAGTTGCTGTTTATATAAAGGGAAGGACCCTTCAGGTGAAAAGAGAACCAACAGTAAAAGGTCTTCAGGAGTGAGGTTGTCAAATGCGAGAGCAAATCTTTTTTTAAAGCCATTGCTGTGTCTGGTGCATCCACATTCATTTGACTGCTCCACTCTTGGGCTGATGAGGCTTGAAACAGTAATAAGGGGGTGGCATTTTTTCATGGGAACGAATGTATTTATTATCCTCAGAGCCTTCAGAAATGCTGGATTCTCAACCATCCATTAACTTGCTCTTCAGAACAGTCCCACCCTTGCTTTCAGCTTTTCCTCTATTTTTACATCCACTTAGCGTGAGTGGGCTGGAATAGTTTCATGGCAAGGCGGTGAGTGAGTGATGGGGTAGGTTATGGTTGATGATCAGTGTGAAATGAAACCTGCTCCAGCCCCTGGGCTCCTGCAGCATCCAGGTGCATTTTACCTGGCTGCTTGTCCGAGGAGAGGCATCAGGAGAGGTTTGGGTAGAACTTGCCGTGGAAATGTGCCCATCACACAGATGTGTGATGAGGGAAGAAAGGATCCTGTCCTTCTTGCCCTGAGCTGGCAGAGCAGGATTCACTCAGAGATGTTTTAAACTGTTCCCACTGAGCAGGGAAGGCCTGGCAAAAGCCCTGTGTAAGAAGCTGCTCAGAGGTCACCTCCCTAAATCCCATGTGCCAAGGGATATTCCCTGGGGACAGCTCCCCAGAGGCAGGAGGAGATGCATGGCCTAAGCCCGGAGTTCTGCAGCTGTGTGAGGAGCCAGGCAGGCTGGGAAGATCCTTCTGGAATGAGCTTGGCTCATGCCACGGGAGAGCAAGCTTTGACAGCACCCCTGCTGCGAGTCCTTTCGGAAATGCTGGAGCTCCTCATCTCTGGGGGCTGGTTTCCGATGCAGAATTAGTTCCCAGATGTCCTTCTCAGCTCTTTTCCCTGTGTCCCCTCTCCATCACGTAGCCAGGCACATTCTTTCCGGTGTCACTGCTCCCAGCAATCAACGTTCAGGAGCCCTGCTGCAAGTCTGGCTGGTGGAGGCTTTGGTGGAGCTGTGCCAGGGAGCCTACGTGGTGTCTGCTCTCTCATTTCTCACTTCTGGGGTAATTCCTCAAGTACCAAATCTGCACATTCATTTCCCAACATGTGATTTTCTGCAGGAATAAATTCCCAATCGGTCTAAAGGGAATGGATTTACTGGAGCGTGTAGTTGAAGGCATGAGGTTTCTCACGTTTTTGTCCTGAGAAGGTGCTTGTAAATCCTATTTTTGAAGAGTTTTCTGAGGGCTGGGCAATAAAGAATGAGAAATGCTGGATGGGCTTAAAATAGAACATGAAAGTGTTTTGCAGGGGAAAATGCTTTGGCTCCATCTGGCTGACCCGAGGAGGTGATCATAAAGCAGAAATGTTCCTGGGGCTGCTGCAGCTCCAAAGCTGTCACTCAGCAGAAACAGGGGGCTGGACAGTGGTTTAGAGGGAGAACTGGTAAAACAGAATCACAGAATCAGGTTGGAAAAGCCCTCCAAGACCATTGAGTCCAACTATTCCCCCAGAACTGCCAAAGCCACCACTGACCCATGTCCCCGAGCACCACATTGGCATGGCTTCAGCTATGGGGGCTCACCTCTGCCCTGGGCAGCTGTGCCAGGGCTGGACAGCCCTTTCGGTGAAGGAATTTTCACAATATCCAATCTAAACCTTCTCCGGCCCAGCCTGAGGCCGTTCCCTCTCCTCCTGTCCCTGTTCCCTGGGAGCAGAGCCCGACCCCCCCGGCTGCCCCCTCCTGTCAGGGACTTGTGCAGAGCCACAAGGGCCCCCCTGAGCCTCCTTTTCTCCAGGCTGAGCCCCTTTCCCAGCTCCCTCAGCCTCTCCTGGGGCTCCAGCCCCTTCCCAGCTCCGTTCCCTTCCCCGGACACGCTCCAGCCCCTCCAGGTCCTTCTTTTTGGGAGGGGCCCAAATAATCTCTCATATTTATCCACCTTGGAGCAATGAATGCCACAAGAGGGACGGTTTTGTGTGTCTGCCTGGCTTTTCCTTCCAGGGCATGTTGGTGGTTAATGAGCTCGCAATTGCAGCAAGTGTCGAGCTGGAGTCCTTGGCGGTTCAAGGAGTTGAAGTGTGGTTTTATAGTGCTTTGTCCTGCCCTTAGATAAGGGACTTTATCATCTGTCCCTGTAAAAATCCTTGTGACACAGCCACTTTCAGGAGTCTGCACTGCTTGAGACTCATTAAGAAAAAGAATGAAGGAGAATATTTTGTCTTGTAAATTAATGTCGGCTGCTTGTAGCAATTAAGGCCTTGATCAGATAATGGTCAATGAAACTACTCTTGAAAAAGTGAAATGGCATATTCTGGAATTCAGTGTTGTATGTGACAATTCCCAGTGGGTGGGAGGCTGAGGCACTGACCAAAGCATGGGCCCTTGTAGCCAAGGAGAAGCAAATTCTCTTTCAAGGATTTCAAGAGAACCAAGTCCTTCAGAGCCTGAGCACTTGTGGATTGTCATTGGCTGGGTATTATTAGATGATTTTGATACAGAAACATTTAAAATACATGTAAAATTAAAGGTGGCTTTAAAATACCTGCTTATGCATGTGCTTTTTGCTTTGCACAGTTACTGTGTGGTGATTTTTAAAGCAGCTCAGTTAGTGCTTCCCAGAGCTGGAGTGCTGTGTGTTTTCCTTGGGGAGGAGATTAAATGAACACTGCCTTTCTTACTCCTATTGATTGTGGAGATGATATTAAATTAAAATAAGCCACAAAACAACTTTGGATATCTTCTACGAGGAATCTAATAAATTTTGTTCAATATTTTTCATCTCATTTTCTTTCCTTCTGCGCCGCTGCAAAGCCTCAAGCCCCAGCAGAGACAGAGTCCTGTCATGTGCAGATCCATAGAAAGTAAAGGATATTTTCTTTCTGTTCCTGACATTTTCATGTCAAGTGGGTTTGAGCCTCTTGCTGTTATTTTCCATTGAAGGTGACGAGGCAGGACAGATGTGGCAGGAGGGGAGCAGTGTCAGCAGGAGGAACAGGGATTTACAGGAGGTCCCTTAGGCTTCCCAGGGGGAAAATCAGAGCAGGATGCCAGATGCTTTGGTGTTGCCACCTCTCCTGAGCTCATTCCTGGTTGTTGGATCCAGACTTTTTCTTGTACCCAAGAGAATGTAAGACATGGGGACCATCATGGGGGACCGCAGCTTTTGCTTCCATGTGGGAGCTGATTTGGGATTATTTAGGGGATGAAGAAGAGCCAACAAATAAATCCTAAAGGCTCAAAACCAATAAGATACAAAAACTATAGGGTTTTGGAGTAGTTTGAGTCAGAAGAGACCTTTTAAAGATCATCCAGTGCCACCCCCTGGCACAGGCAGAGACACCTTCCCCTATCCCAGGCTCCTCCAAGCCCCGTCCAGCCTGGCCTTGGACACTTCCAGGGATCCAGGGGCAGCCACAGCTGCTCTGGGCACCCTGTGCCAATGTTTTATCACCCTCATTGTAAAAAATGTCTTCCTCATATCTGATCTAAATCAACCCTCCTTCAGTTTGAAACCTTTCCCTTTGTCCAATCACAGCAGGCCCTGCTAAATAAAAAACGTCTCATGTATTTTTAAACTTGCTGGATTTTGAGTGCTGGTAATTTCCAGACATGTTTCTCCTGGCACAAATTGCCCCAGATTCTGCTGCTTTCTTATTTTTCACTATGTCCAAAAAAAGGAGCAAACCACATTAATTTTCCTGTACCTTTCCCATCTTTGCTTCCCCTTAAAATAGAAAGGACAAGTTTTCTTGCTGGAGGTCAGCACTTATCAAAGTTTATGAGATCAGAGTGGAAGATAGTGCAGAGCAGGGCTTCTTTTTGCATCCAAAGCTATTAAAGCTTACTTGATAGAAATCGTATTTATTTGAGCCGAAACGATTCCAGCCCTAACTTACCTTCAGAACAACAAAAGATACCACGGTAAGGAGGAGTCCTGCCAAGCAGAAACTGAACCCCAAAAAAAAGAGAAAGACCATTTGAGTCCCGCACCCTGGAGGGTTTTAAAATAGGTGTGGATGTGGCACTTGGGGACATGTGTTTGTGGTGGCCTTGGCAGTGCTGGGGAGCGGTTGGCCTGATGGTCCTAAAGGTCTTTTCCAAGTGAAACAACTCCGTGGTTCTATAAATACACAGTTGCCTCCATCTGCCTGAAATAAATCCTTCAGTATTTGGCTGGATGGAAAATCTTACCTAAAGCCACGCTTTTCCTGTGGTTTGATTTATTTCAGGCTCTTTTTTTAACGTATAACCCCAATGTTGCAAATTTTGGTCCGAGTAGAGGAGGGTTTTTTCCTGAATTTGACAGTGGGTGAGTGCTGGTGGCACCTCAGAGGGCACAGGTGAAACGTTTGTGACCACACAGGACTGTGTTTGTCATGGCTGGTGACTAAGGACTGCTAATTAAGGATTATTACTAAAGACTGCAGCAGTTTGTGGGGTTCAGGGCTTATCTGGGGGGATTTTCCAGCAGCAAAGATCAGAAGAACCTCCTGGAGCCCCAAGAGACTGTCATCTAGATCCTAATCCTTCGGGAATGAGCAAGGGACTTCCCAACACCATGGCACACGCACAGCCGTCATCATCTGTGCCCATGGCAGGGGACAGGAATTAGGATGATCTTTGAGGTCCCTTCCAACCCCAACCAGTCTGGGATTCTACCAAACCAGGTGCCAAGAAGGTAAAACCACACGGAGAAACACAGGTGGGAGAATTTTAGGGAAAATACGCTTCAAGAAGTGAGCTGGAGTTGGTTTAGCAGCCAGATTGCCAGGAGGAAGCGGGAAGAGTGTGGGGCAGTGAATGTCCTGGAAAAGACGTGGTTATCTTCTAATGAAGTGGAGAGCAGGGATATTTCTGATTTAAGATCCTCATCATTAACGCTCTGCTTGCAATCACTGGATCTGCAAATAACTTCCTAAGGAGCTCCTTGATTGCTGAAAGGCTTTGGATATTCCTGGGTATGATGACAACAGAGTTCCGTGTAGCCTAAAAAAAAAATAAAAATCTGTTAAACTGCTGCTTATCCAACATTAGCTACAGCAATTTTTAATTAACCTGATTTAGAAGCCAAATATATCACTGATGAAAATGAGAGGGTAGAACATCCAGTCATTTATTCCAGTACAGTGGTCATGATTGTTGAATTAGATTTATTCAAATGAACCTCAACATTTTGCCACAGAAGTCAGTGGTGCCAGGGCTTGAGAGCAGTGGGATTTGGGGCATGGGAGAGGGGACTGTGCTGTGGCTCTCTCGCTGCTCAGAAGGGGGGAGTACAGACCCACGCTCGCTTTTATTTAATGAAATAAAATATTTTAAAAAGTGGGTGTAAATCCACTGCTAATTACCTCCTTCCAGCCTTTGCTGGCAGCCAGCAGCCAGTATCAGTGGGGCTTGGCATGGAAACACTCTCCAAGGGTCATTCCATTGGCTCTGCTCTGGATGATGGCCAAGGGGACACACAGATAAACCGGGCGGTGACGCACAGCAAAGCCAAATTCTCCATCAGCAAAGCAGGATTAACGTGTCCCGTTCACTCTGCCAGGGGGATTTACTCAGCAGCACCTAAGAAGGATGGAGTTATTCGGGTGTTACTCTTTTCAGTAGGGAAAACTTCCAAGAAATTGAAGGAAACAGAAAGCAAAATGATGACCAGTGATAGGATCCGAGGGAGGGGTTGGAGCTGTGCCAGGGCAGAGTTAAGTTGGATATCAGGAAAAGTTTCTTCCCCCGGAGGGTGCTGGGCACTGCCCAGGCTCCCCAGGGAATGGGCACGGCCCTGAGGCTGCCAGAGCTCCAGGAGCGTTTGGGCACCGCTGCCAGGGATGCCCAGGGTGGGATTGCTGGGGTGTCTGTGCAGGGCCAGGGGTTGGAGTGGATGATCCTTGGGGGTCCCTCCCAGCTCAGGACATTGTGTGATTCTGTGGAAAAAGAGCAGACCGAGGTGCAGAGGTTGTGTCTGTGGTCTCCACAGAGCACGGGAATTTCCAGTGAAGTAGGAGTTGGATGCTGGACACCTGCACTGTGGGGGTGCCCGCAGGCTCTGGGGTGTGCCACGATTTCCAGCCCCCCACTTCCATCACACCATTCCCCTGAACTCCCTCTGACCGCTCCGAGTGAGGCTGATGCAAACTGAAGCTGCTCTGCAACCTTCCCCAAAGTGCCCATTAAACCCTGCGTGGCTCCAGAGGGTCCGAGCACGTTCCTTCCAGGTGGCCTGGCAGGTAATCGGGTCCCTCCTGGGAATGGCACTTGTGCAGCCATGGGTGAATACAGGGCTGGCATGTTTTCCTGCAGGATCCCTGCCTCCCCTTCAGCAAGAAACTCTGCTTAATGGAAGTGCTGAGCTCTCCAAAGTGCTGCCGTGCAGCCCAGGAAAACCTTTCCAATATCGCTGTGCCGGCGGGGTTTTGTACCTGAATTCCATGCTCAGAGTATGGATTTTCCCAGCGGTTTTCTCCAAAGCACAGGAGCGTTCCTGCATTCTGCATTCCGACCCTTGTTTCCTACAGGAATAAAGATGAAATGTTGATGATGTCACGTGTAAGTGGAGCACATTCATGGTCCTTCCTGTTCCCAGAGAATCTGCCTGTGTTTTCCCTCGGTGGCTTCTGTGCTCACACAGGTTGTTTATTTCTTTCCAGGGGTGCCATCCTTGCCTGATTGATAAAATCCTAACTCCTGTTTTCCTCTCATTTCAGGTTATCCAACAGGCTATCCCACCGCTGCCCCAGCCTACAATCCCAACATGTATCCAACCAGCAGCCCCGGCTACGCCCCAGGTAAAAATACTGAAAAAGGCCTGGAAACATTCCTTGCTCATCCATTGCCAAGCACACACTGGAGATGAAAAATTGTATCTCCCCCTTTGATTCAACTTTTGGTTGCTTGAGATGTTTGTTCTGAATGGTTTTGCCTCCGAAGAGCCACAGGATTTTACAACTTGCTAATGAAGCCGTCTTTGAGCGTGCGGCAGGGAGAGCTGCTTGCATAAGGAACACAAAGCTGGACTTTGTGCCAGTCTTGCTAAACCCTCTCTCCCCTTAATTGCCAAGTTTTCTGTCTCCCAGTTGTCATAAAATCAGTGGATCCCCAGGCTCAGGCGCTTTCCAAGGCTGGTGAAACAGGAATGAGGGGTTTGTTGCCAAAATCTTTTGGTTTTGTCTTCTCCGCCTCACAGTTTACACATATTCCATAAAACTGTTTATTGTGGATGATTCTGGAAGGTATCTGTTGTGTTTTCTTTGGGTTTATGTGCTTTTGATAAGGTCTTTAGCTGCATTCCATCTTAACATGGAACATGAAACCGGTTTTGTTCCCCTGGATGTGTGCTGGCCACCCTCAAGTTCCCCCTGAAGGATAAAACACTGGAGGAATTAAATGAAAACAACTCCATAGAAGAAGAAAAAGCCCATAAATGTATTAGTAGCTTGTCCTGCCAGAGGCTGGCAATGTCCTCCCTGCTCAGCCAGGAATGTAAATACTGCAGCATTCCGGCATTTTGGCCTGGATACTATAAAATGTCACTTGTCCCCAGTCGTGCAGGCAGCAGCTCCTCCACTGAGTGGGCAGATGGCCAAGGGAACACCCAAGTGAGAGGAAACCCCGAGTCACT
Source organism: Gymnorhina tibicen (assembly GCA_013399875.1). NCBI lineage: Eukaryota > Metazoa > Chordata > Aves > Passeriformes > Artamidae > Gymnorhina > Gymnorhina tibicen. The sequence goes on along the minus strand of VXAZ01003348.1, from coordinate 788,548 downwards.
GCAGGATAGGGATTTTTGGGGGGGTCTGTATCGCTGCTTGTGCATCTTAGACACCATCCGTGGGAGGGAGGAGGTTCCATTAGAAAACAAATTGAAACAACCCTCAGAAAGAAGTGTCCAAGGCCAGACTGGATGGGCTTGGAGCAACCTGGGATAGTGGAAGGTGTCCTTGCCCAGGACAGAAGGGAATGGAATGAGATGAGCTTTAAAGGTCCCCTCCAACCTGAATAGTTGAGAAAAGCAGGAGAGAACAAGGAAACACAGGGATGACCCTGAAAATTGGGGTTCTCCCAGGCAGGCAGCAGCAAACCCTTGGACATCCCTTCTGGAGCCCCATCGTTCCAGCCAGTCCCCTCTGCCCAGCAGAAGGGACGCTCAGTGGGAGCCAAGCTGTCCATCTGTCCTGGTCTCCCCTTACTGAAAACAGCCTTCAGAAGCTCCCTCATGACTGTTCCATACAGAATAATCCCCCCAAACCTTGTTAGTCAGCAGCTTTTCCAAGACGTTGGTTGTTCCCTACCTTTGTCCCCGTGGTTGTGGGGTCCTCTCATGAAAAATGCTTTGATTTCTGCTCTATTTTATCACTGCAGTCCTTTGCAGAAAGCAGCTCTGCAGATTCATTAAGGCTCGAGTTGCTGATTATTACTATTGTTATTATTTTTTTTTTAAAACCATGCCAGTTATTGACTGTTGCTTTAGATTTGCATGATGTGGTCAATCCTCTTTGTGCCAGTCAGCCTTTTGTTCATTCCCAATGCTCCCTTCTCAAGTGCAATCCTAATCTTTCCTGACTTGCTTTCCCTAAAAAAAAAAATCCTCTGATCATATTTGTCCCCCCTCGCCAGATATTTTTGTTGCACAGCTTAATGCTGAAGCCAGAGAGCTGCCACGGCCATTTGACATTTAAATTTCATTCCTCTGTTTCTCATCCTTAAAAAATGCTTGTAATAATTTCCATCTTGGAAGTCTCCTGATGTCCAGAGAGCTGAGAGGTCGTTTTGCAGGGAGAACAAAAACCTTGCAGTGGGTAACACAGCTAAGCACTGAACTAGCCAGGAAACGATGAAGATTAAAATTCAGAAATTAAAACTGGGATTAAAATGCTGAACCTTTTGTAGAGTTTCCCATAAATCTTGAGGCCAAGTTGGAGAGACCTAGTCCAGGTATAGGTGTCCCTGCCCAAGGCACAGGGTTGGAACTGGGTTGTCATTAAGGTCCCTTCCAACCCAAACCAGTCTGTGGTTCTGTTATAAACAATTTTGCAGCTCTTTAAATCAATACAATTTAATATCACAGCAGGATATCAAACCATTTTAACCACTGTGGGAAGCAGGAGCAGGCTCTGCTGCTCAGGACCTCCCAGCACCACACTCAGTGGTCCCTTCTCAATGGAAAACAGACTCCCAGGAGAAAAAAATAAGAGATTTTGAGAGATATCTGATAGAAAAGAAGCGCCATAAAATCTCACAGCAGTGGGGACATGTGGCAGAGTGACAGCATCCTCAACTGTGTTGAATGGAATTGGGCTGAACTAATTCTGTGGTTCAGTGGCTGAGTTAAAACCTGCATCAGTACAGAGAGTGTTTCCTCAAATTGAGGGAGCTGCTGTCACACAGGAGACTGAAAACAACCTGGAGAGGAACGTGCTCCTGGTGTCCTTCAAACACCCTGGGAATCAGCCTGGGGGTTAAAATCCTGGACTTCTGAAACAACAGACTAACTCTAAGTATGTTTTAAAGGGATTTTAGACACTGAGTCTAAAAAAGAAAGAGATGCTGCGTGTTCCCAGCAGGATTACTGCTCCTGAGCATCCCATCCACGGACAAGGTCCTGTTCCAGACCTCCCAGGCTGGGAAGGGGGTGGTACCTGCTGGCAGAAATCCCTCCAGCTCACTAAAAAGCAATCACAAACCAAGGGTTCATCTGATTCTCCATATGGAAATTAACCAGGCAAACGTGCCCCTTAATACTGCTTGGAACAGAGGTTGGAGAGGGCGGGAATAGCATCCTTTGCTTGTGGCTCCTGGGTGTGTGGGATGTAACTGCAGGGGAGGTCTCTTGAACAGAACTGCTCTGCCCCAGCTTGATCACCCTCTCTGCTCCACCCTGAAGGTGCTCCTGACACGAGCTCTCTCTCAGCTGTCTCTTGCCCCAAACCTCAGGAATTTTTTGAGGATTCCATGCAAAGTCTTGGCAGGAGATCAACCCCTGAGCAAGGATTAAGTCCAGTTTTCAAATCGCACCTGCTTTTGTCCCTGGTGTTCTCCAAACACTCCCTGACACCCTGCTGCAAATCAGCAAAGCACATGCTCTTCTCTTGACCTCATGGTTCCCGAAATCCCGTGATCCACATGGGAAATTAAACGCTGTAGTGACCTAAACTTTGTAACAGCATCAGAGAAGGGTGAGGAATCAAGGAGAGGAGCTTGGAGAAGTCCAGAGTCCCCTTGGTCCACCAGTGAGGAAGGGAAATGGTAACTGGAGCCAGTCTTGATTTCTCCCCCTCCTAGTGCCAGGTTTCTAGTGGATATTTGCTGGTGTTTGAGCTCAAAAGGTGTTAAATTATTCCACAGATTATCCCTACAAGCAAGGGCATGAGTTGGACTGTATGATCCTTGTTGGTCCCTCCCAACTCAGGATGTTCTGTGATTCTATGAATTCCTTTCCATCCCAATTTAAGTTCTTGCCTCGTGTGATTTTCCTGTTGCATTTTCCCACAGTTTTTAGAGGGAGAGACACGGGGCAAAACACCAGCATTGCAAACTCATGCTTGCAATAAGTCTGGCTTTTTAGGACACTGTTCTTAAAAAAAAAAAAAAATCCCTTTTAAGTATGCAAAAACGAGCATCTAAAATCACTCTGCTGCAGAGACACAATTTTAAAAAAATAAAATTATGTATGTCTTCATTAAGCCTGGTGCATGTTCCCTCCCAGGCATTCTGTCTTCCTCGTGGTTGTTTTGTTTTAACTTCCTTCATTAAAGCCTCCCTTTTTATTTTTCTGAAAGTAGGACACACACTTTGCTCGTGGAGGCTGGCTGAGGCTGGAGCTGTGTTTTTTAATAATGCAGGGCAGAAGTAATGGCTTTGCAGTAGTGCCCTTCCAGAGCAGAACTGAAATCAGCCTCAGAAATTAGGGATCTGTGTGGGAATGTCGCGGGACAGGACGGAGGCTCCGATCCCCCCGTTCCTGCTCCTGGATCCTGCCCGGAGGAAACGCTGCCTTGCAGAAGGAAGTTGGAGCATCAGCAGTGCTCTGAGCCATCCTCCAGAGGTGCCCACTGACTCTTTGGGGGCACCAGTGGTTCCCCTAAGGGGTATCTTGGGGTCTGGAGGGGTGAATATCCTGCAGTGCCTCTCAAGGCTTTCCAAGGATAAATGCTCCTGTCGTTTTGAGGCGCTTGGGCACGGGATTGCCTGGGGAATTAAGCTCATTGCAAACTTTGTTCAGGGCTGGAGGCTGTATCCATCGCAAATGAGGTTGTCAGAGGGAAGCAAGAAATCCTACAATGGTTTGGGTTGGAAGGGTTCATATTTTTGTCTTTTCCACTTAAAATATGTCCTGAACCTTCCCACATCGACTAAAGGTCCTGTCAGGGAAACAGAGCAGTCCCAGCGCTGCAGAGACCCACAGCTCACACTGTTTGCTCAGTTCCCACCACTTGGTTTGCCAGGGATTAAACTGATAATGAGTAAAAGCTTTTTTGTTTTATTTATTTTTAGGTGAGAGGATAAACCAAATCCAGAGGACACTGGTTGGAGGTAGCCCTTAAATGATATTAGATAGTCATGTCTGGATTGGGATCCCTGTGAATTATTGCGAAGGACCAGGAGGTGTTAATGTTCCTGGAAGCCTCCTTGATCCACCTTTTGTGTAGTTTTAAGTGATGGATTCTCCGAGGATCCGTGATTTAATAAAGAACGTGCAGAGCTGGGGCAACCTCCCAGCAATCTCCAGCCCAAATTGCCTTGATTTTGTGGCAGGTTTAATGTGGAGGGGGAAAACCACGGAGGAAGGATTCGTGTAACATTGGAATGAATTGTCTCATCAGTCTCGGAGATTAAAACCTCTGTGAAATGCAGAGGCAAAAATGAATCTGATTCTGAATAAAAGCTTAAGTGAAGGAGTGTTTCTGTCACAGCGCTGGGAGTTGCTCTCCAGTGTGATGTTCCCGAGTGCAGCCTACCATGGAAAATAAAGCAAGGCAGCCTGGAAATCCTTAATAACTCCCAAACCTCTGGGAGAGGGCAGAGACTTGGAGCAGAAAATGATCAGTGACTGAGTAGAGGAGAAATTGGGCTTGAATCTGTCATTTCCCACAAATCTCCTGGTTTTCTGTTGAAGGAGGAGGAAGGAGGAGCACATTTCCACATCTCCAGCAGTGGAGCAGCATCCAGGTGGATCTCACACCCAGGAGTATCTCCCGCAGCTGATGATGGCCAGTAAAGCAGCACTGCTGGGTCTGCTCGTGCTCCTCATTCCTGTCCCAGTCCAGGAGAGTCTCAGGAGGGTTTGGTGGACCAGCAGACCCACAGCAGTGCTTCCCTGTGCTCTCTGGGAAGTGAATTTCCATCCACTAGGATGTGTTGTGCTGCTGTGGGCTGTGTCTCCAGTGCCCATTCCTCCTCAGCCTCCTCAGTCCCTCATTCCCAGCTTCCAGCCCTGTGACACTCCACATTTACAGCTGTACCTTCAGAGAGGGTTAATCCAGGGTCTGAGCAGACGTGGAGGGTATGAAACATCTTTGCTGGGCCTTGGGGCTGCAGGAAGATTTCCAAGCCCTGACCAAGGTGTGAAGTCCCTTCCCAGGGGTAGGAACCTGGGGGGAAGGGATTAGCAAGGTGATTCAAACGTGACATAAGTGTGGGAAGTTGTCTCTCATTTCTCTGTGTGACACCTCTTCTCTGTTCCACTCCAGCCACACTTCTGATGAAGCAGGCCTGGCCCCAGACCTCCTCGTCCTGTGCCACCGAGGGCACCTTCCACCTCCCGGTGGACACCGGCACCGAGAACAGAACCTACCAGGCTTCTTCTGCAGCATTCAGTAAATAAACCTTTTCTTCTGGGGTTTTACTGGGTTGATTTGTGCCCGTTCGCCTCCCTGCTGGGAGTTGATTTGGGGACAGGGTTATTTGGGATCACAGAATCAAGGACTGGTTTGGGTTGGGAGGGACTCAAAGACCATCTTGTTCCAACCCCCGTGGGCACCTTGCACTAGACCAGATTGCTCCAAGCCCCATCCAGCCTGGCTTTGATGGATTAAAACCATGAAGGATCATGAAAAGGAGAGCACTGACCCTCTTGCTGCTCCTGCAGAGGAGGAATTCCAGTGGAGAAGGTGAAACCTCTCTCTTAGCAAAGTGTTTGATCCCTGGGAGCAACCTGGGATTGTTCACAGGTGTTTATCTCCAAAGGGAGATTATTCCCCATTCCCTTAAAACTGAAAGAATTCCAAAATAAAGCCTGATTTTCAAGGAACACAGTTGAAACTCCCACCTTTTAACCTAGCCAGGCTGAGCAGGAGCAGGGGGAGGAGATGCCATTTAGTCAAACAGGCTTTTCCAGGTGGAGCCTTGTCATCTCACCCGAAGAGGATAAGTAGTGCCTCCAGGAGGGCTGATAAACTCCCTGATAAACCCTGGGATGCTTTCGCTGGTATGTGGGGTGTCCTCTGGCCCCTGCCTGACTGTTCCCTGCTGAATCTGAGGCGTGAGTGTCGTGGGGTCAGAGTGTTCCTCACCTTCCTTCTACTCCAGGCTCCTTTTTCCTGCTAAGTTAAATCAATTACACAGCAAGGTGAGAGGAAGAAATATGATTTTTTTTTAATGAGAAGAGTTATTAAAAACAAATATTTAACAAGCCTTTGGGAGACTTTCTCTTGGAAGGGGAATGTCCCTACCATTCCTTGGGGTAGGGGCTGTACACCGGGCATGGTTCAGCCCTCAGAGCAGCTCCGGGGCCTCCTCTGGACTCTCTCCACATCCTTCTGCTGTTGGCCGCAGGGCTGGAAGCAGTGCTGCAGGTGGGGTCTCACCTGAGCAGGGCAGAGAGGCAGAATCTGCATGTGGACATCCAGTCACTTCCTTATCCAGCTGAGGAATCCTGCTTGTGGTGAACCCTGGAAAGAAGCGGAGATGGCAACACAAAATTCCCCACTGAGCTCTTTTTCCCCCCCAACCAGCCTTTTATAGGAAAACATTTCTGTGCAATCCGGGGCACTTGTGAGCTGCAGGATCAATAAGGCTGAGGTGTCTCGAGTGACATGAGGGATTTAATCAGCAATTTTAATAGAGGCTGGAGCTTAAAGGCTCGCTGCTGCTGAACCACAAAGCGGCAGCAGCACGGGCCACGCCGGCCTAATCCTAATAAGGTGTTAGTCATAATTAGGTTTTAAAATTAGCTGCCAGACAGAGAGGAGCCTCCATCATCTTGTGTCATTAAACCTTGATTTCACAGTGTTTTACCTGCAGGTTGTTCTGGTTTTTCCCCAGTTTATAAACACAACAGATTTCATCTGCCTGTGCTATTATGTTTAATACCTTTTTAATATAGGAGACAAATTGTCCGTGATTCATCAGTCAGGAAACCACTGCAAGTCTTGGTGTTCAAACTGGTGAAACCACACGGGCTTGAGCAGGTCCATACCTCTAGACACCCCTCAGAAATGAAGTGTGATGCTGAGAACTGGCAGCCTCTGAGGTCTTTGTTTGAAAAAATGAGTTCAGAATAGAAAAAAAAATCCATTAGATGGAAAAACAGGAGGTTGGTTGTTCTGTGGGCCACGTTGGGTTCCTGGAGGAGTCCTGATGGAGGAGGCTCCACTGCTGCACTGATTGATATTTCAAACCTTTTCCACCTGTCAGTTAAAGATGGTTGCTCTCCTGCTAATGTGAGTGAGGAAAAGGGTCACAGCTATTCCCCTTGTTAATTAACACCTATTTTTCCAACCTGCAGTAATCAGGAGGTGGTGAGACGCTGTTTGGAAGTTCCTAAAAGGTCCGTGTGTTCTTCGCGCTGTTTCAGCCCTTGGAGGATGATGTGGGATATTAGACTTAAAATCTTGTCATTCTCTAATTGCTGAACGCTGGTGGAGTAAATAAATTAAATATATTTGAGTGTGCTGGCTGAGCCTTGACTTCTCCTCTCCATCCCACAAAGCCTTCGGGGCCCATTCGCTGCAAGGTTGGCTTCTCCCAGCCCTCCTGCCAGCCGTGGCCACCATTCCTCAGCAGCCGTGCCAGCCCCTGACTGGGATCCCTCTTGCCTCTCGCAGGGTACACTGCGGGGACTCCCTACAAGGTGCCACCGACCCAGAGTAACAACGCCCCTCCTCCCTACTCGCCGTCTCCGAACCCGTACCAAACCGCGATGTACCCCATCAGAAGTGCCTACCCACAGCAGAACCTGTACACCCAGGTAGGTGCCCCCTCCTCTCACCTGAGCTCCCCGCGGGGCTCTGTCCCTGCGCTCAGGGCTGAGCCACCTTGGTGGGATGGAGGTGCTGGTAACACCTCGATGTCCCTTCCCGCTGAAAATCCCGAGCTTCTCAGAGCAGTGTGGCCCTACAACTTCCCTGGCTTTTCTTCTCCTCTTTTGTGTTGAATAACCAACTTTTTCCAGCAGCTGCAGTCGCATGGAGTGATTTCCTCGTGCCTTGCTGAGACTGGAGCGTCTCGCTGACCCACTGTCACCTTCCAGTGCCTCTCCCGGAACTGCATAAGCCATTGGGGTCCCAGCCCGCCCCTGCACACTGGTTCTTCTCCAACCCAAATGGCTTCTGCCATTTGTCCTGTCAACCTTTGTAGCTCCTGAAAGAAAGAAGTGATGGAGTAGTTGCCCTGCACCTCCTTCTCCCCTTAATCCAGACCTTCAGAGGGTCTCTAACGGCTTTCACTAACCCACAATAAAATCTCCTTTGTCCTGATTCAAATCCTTGTTTTCTTTCCTCCCATCCCTGGTTTGCTGGGTCCTGGCAGTGTTGCTGCCCATCCTGGGGACAGCACTTCCTCGTGCTCTTCCTCATTTCAGGCCCTCACTTCTCCCTCGTGCACTTCCTCATTTCAGGCCCTTCATTACTTTAGATGTGAAGCTTTTTCTGTTGGCTCCTTTTATCCCCACACATCCTTCTCCCCTTGTTTCGAAACCCTGTGAGTCTTGGCAGCCTGGATTTTGGAGCCCCATTGGAAAGAAGAAGGATGACACAATTCCTGGACCCAAGCACCTTGGGATCATCCAAGAGCCGTGGCTTGTCCTTCCATCTCCTGTTCCTTTTCTACACCAGCAGCCGTTTGTGTCCAGGCCCTGTTTCATCCCACCAAAGGATGAAGGCAGCGTGGTTTGTCCTGGAGGGATTGACTCTCTGACTCTTGATTCCCTCCTCATCCATTCCACACATCCACACGTTCAGGTCTCCAGGCGCAGGAGCTCGTCCGTGGGAAGCACCGGCCCTTCGGCAGTGCTCGAATCACAGAACCGAGGGATCGTTAGGCTGGAAAAGAACCTGGAGTGACGGTGGGATGTTTGTTTTTTTTTTTCCCTTCTCCAACAGGGAGCTTATTACACCCAGCCCGTGTACGCGGCCCAGCCTCACGTCATCCACCACACCACGGTGGTGCAGCCCAACAGCATCCCCTCGGCCATCTACCCGGCCCCGGTGGCCGCGCCCCGCACCAACGGCGTGGCCATGGGCATGGTCGCTGGCACCACCATGGCAATGTCAGCAGGTAAGGAGGGAGCCCTTCCCGTGCTCTGGGTCCCGGACAAAAAGTTCCCCGTGCGTCCGACGCGCTGCCTCAGCCTGGCAGGGTGTACGCAGTTCACCTGCTGGTTTTGCTTGCTGGGTACTGCTCCTTTGCAGGCAAAAATCCAGTATTTTGCCCCAAATCCTGATCTGACTCAGCAGAGGAGACCTCTGGTTTGGCTCACTCCTGTCTCCTTAGATATATTATTCTGTATCCTTAAATATATTATTCTTTCCTCTGTTTGTTCCATATGTAGAGGAATAACCAGGTTGGCCCATCCTCAAGTGGTTGTATTTCTCTCAAGTTTCTTTTTTTAAGACACTTATGGTCATGTTTTTGTTTGACAAAATGAATATTAACCTTGGTTTATCTATCCCAGTTCCTATACATTTTATGTGCAGGATCCCTTCTAACTGCAATTAATTGATAGTACATTAAGTGAGGATAGGGGCTGGCTTTATTTTTCCCAAGGCCTGTATTTTTCTCCTTAACAATTCTTAGGATTGTATATTGAATTATGCCAAGAAATGCATCATTCATCCTTTTGCATCTGCATTAGCTGTGAAATAGGAGCCTGTAATGGGACACAATCTCTGTTCCAAGCAGAGATATTGCAGCCTGGATGTGACAAGAACCACTCTGAGAGATTTACTGTTGCTTATATTGAGAAGTGGATAAATGTAATTAATGCACGCGGGATGTGTTAGAATTTCATTAATAACATTTGTAGAGAGATACCCAGAAACTGAGAATTTGGTTGGAGCACCAAACCACAGTTGCACAGTTGCACAGTTGCTCCCAGAACAGAGTAGTCCAGGGCTGTGTTCTCCCTCTCCATGAAGGCACTGTGCAAATTCTGACCTAAAATCCCTCTGTTCACCAGCTGCAGACTGAAAAAAAAGCTCATCTTAATTTCCCCTGGAGCTCTGTTGGGTCTTTTCCTCATCTTCCTTTGCATCCCTCATCCCTTCCAGTTTGTTTCAGATCTGAGCAGTGATTTGCTGTCCCAGTTTAGCCCAGTGCCTTCAGCAGGTAGATGTCAGCAGGTTGTGGCCAGCTCTGCTGCTGGCCTTCAGGGACAAGGAACGTTGGAAAAAAACAAGGAAAACCCTTAAGGTTAAGGGCCAAAGGTAGCACAGAAAATCTTCTGGAGCTTCAGGTGTTTTTATTGTATTCATGGTGCTGGCTGATCCCAGCCACGTGGGTCCAACACCTTCGATTCAGGTCTGATAGGCAGAACAGTATCTGGGAGAAGGAAAAAGAAGGCACTGGTGCTGTTCCTGCCCCACTGCACCCTCGGGTGCCACCTCCTCTGCTCCGTGACAGGCGTTTCTCCGTGTCCTTGCAGGAACCTTGTTGACCACCCCCCAACACACTGCCATCGGAGCACATCCAGTGTCCGTGCCAACGTACAGGGCTCAAGGAACCCCCACCTACAGCTACGTACCTCCACACTGGTAAACCACTGGCCAATCCATGTGAGTGCTGCCTCTTGCTCTGAGTGAGCCTCCAGACCCCGTCCGGCCTGGCCTTGGACACTGCAGGCATGGGGCTTCTCTGGGCACCCTGTGCCAGGGCCTCCCCACCCTCAGAGGCAGGAATTCCTTCCCAGCATCCCATCTAGCCCTGCCCTCTGGCAGTTTAAAAGCATTACCCCAGGCCTATCACCACATTCCCTGACCAAGAGTCCCTCCCCATCTTTATGTCACTGGAATATTTCTTTTCCCCTGCTGGGAGATCATGCTGTTCATTAGCACCGGGGTTGCGTGCGACTGCCTGTGTGTTCCTGTCGTGCTCAGGATCCCAGAAATCCAAGCTGCTTTTTCCTGGAGCCCTTGGCTCATCATGCCCAATTACCAGGACGGGCAGTTGATGGGAACACGATGCTGCCCGCGGAGGCAGTGGAGATCCCATCCAGCCCCGGGGTTATCTAAAATCTCTGTGCCACACAAATTACGCTGGGCTAATCCTGCCCCTCCCAAACTGGTGTGCAATTAGCAGGGAGCATCCAATCTGCATATTTGTAATCCTCTGCATTGGATATCACCAGCGAGCTGCTGCTTTCCCAGCTCCCTTGCCTGAGAAGTTGCCCTCAGGGATGGTTAAATTCCATATGGATCAGCTCCACGTGGTGCAGGGGTGCAGAGAGGAGGAGAACACCCTTCTAACTCCCTGTTTTTAATGTATTTGTTCTCTTCCAGATCTGGAGTCAAACATTGTATGCAACTACACAAGTCTTACATCGGTGCTGCGGCCGCTGGGCTGCAGCGCCTCGTCTGTTTGCAAGAACAAAAGAAAAAAAAAGTGCAAGGGTCACTTTATGCATTCTTTAGTGGTTTTTGTAAAAGCTGCTTTTTCTAATCTTCTGCCTCTTTTTTTCCCCCCCCTCCTTCCCCTTCCTCCTCCTCCCACATGAATTGTGTAACACACATACTGACACTGAGCAATAGTCAAGTTCTCTCTTCGGTCCTATCATTTGAAAGCTCAGAATCTTCACTTTTCCAGCATTGCCCAGCTGAGTGGTGCAAAGATCCCCCCACTTCTTGTTCGTTTGGGTTTTTTTTGTTATTTTTCTGTTGTCGTTGTTGTTGACAAGAGCCTAGATTTTTTTTGGCTAGTAAGAGTGGTTGATGTTCAGGGTACTATGTGAAAAGCACAGCGCTGGTAGGCAGGCTTATTCCGATTTGGTTTGGGTATTTTTAGTTGAAGAATATAAATTATTCAATCTTCCATAACATATTACAAGAAAATTGGTGTCTTCCAGATAGCTGTCGTGATAGATTATAAATGCATTATCTGCAGTGGAATTCTGAACTCATCCCTTCTTTTTGTAGGAGTAAGAGAATATAAATATAATTAGCGACGTAACAGACTTGTCTTAGGAAGCACGAGGACTGGTCACCAGCAGGTCTTTGGTCTGCTTTTTCCAACTGGGCAAACGGATTGTGGGTGATGGGAAGGGAGCAGAGGGAAGACGCGTGCCCAGGGAGCATCTTGCACCTCTTGGGAAAACGGGATGCTCCCCCTCAGCCACGTCCTGGGGCGGTGTGAGGGAGAAGGCGGCTCCTTCCTTGCGTGGCTGCTGCTTGCAGGCAGAGGCGTGCTGGGCAGCTGCTGAGGGAAGCAAGGAGATGTCCAAAGGTTGGGCTGAAGAGCTTCTCCAGGTCTGAGAGTTGATCTGGAGAGCTTCTCTCAGTTTAGGGTTTGGTGTGAAGAGCTTCTCCAGGTTTAGGGTTTGATCTGAAGAGCTCCTCCAGCTTCAAGGTTTGGTCTGAAGTGCTTCTTCAGAGTATGGTGGTGTGGGGAAAGAGGGCATCTGGTTGATGGAGATAAGTCTTCAAGGCAGGGCGAGGGGAAGATGGGTGGCTTCACCTTGCACCCACGGTGTTGGCAGGGCTGAGACCAAACTGCGCTGCCTCCGTGGCAGTTGAGGTGTCCCCCCTCCCATTCTTTGGGTTACAGCCGCAAGACTTGCAGGAAAAATGTTCATCCAAGCACAAATACCAGCACCACAGAGGAAGGCCAGGGAGGGGGATGATGTCTGGCTGCTCTGCTTGGAGAGGTGGGAGAGGGGGAGAGGAGGAAGCAATAGCAATAAACACGTTGCCTTCTTCACGGGAAGGCACCTGAGAAGAGGTGACAGCAGGGAAGGTGATCCACAGTTGACGTGGACCAGGATGGAGGACACCGGGCACGCAGAGGCTGTGGGCATCAGGGTCATTTTGGGGGGGTTTGGCTTACCCAGGGACATGGGGGCAGGAGGCTGGTGACATCCCCCCTCGGGGTGTCCAAGTAGAGCAATAAGTTGTCTTGAGGGCAGCAGAGAGAGTTTGGATTTGCAGACAATGCTTGTGGCCAGTTTGTTTTTAAATCCTTGTCACTAAACCCAGCATAGAAAACAAGGTTTCTGGGATTTTATTGTTTTTTTAAGACAAAAGCTTGGTTGGGTTTTGATTTTTGCCTCAAGTGTGCCAAAAGTGTTCCATGCCCTTGGTGGTGTCTCCCAGCTTAGCTTCTGCTGCCACTGGAAGGAGCTTCTGGAGCTCCTTCTGTTGAGCGTGGGCCAGATGGGGAGTAACAAGCCTAGGGATCCCAGGAGGACTTTTCCTCCCACTGGTTGGTCCCAGCTGGTTTGTCAGGTTGGGTGTTGGCATTGGCACTTCTGTTTGGGGGTCATTTGGTTGTTTCTTCTGGTTTTCAAGGAAATCCAGAGCAAAGCTCTGGTTGACCTCCTCAGCCTTAAGGGGAACAGAGCAGGGGAAGACTGCACACCAGTGCTGTGGGGTGGGGAAGGGGCACCCTTGGGTTCCACTTCAGGTTTGTATAGAGGGGAAAGGAGAAGGAAAAAAGTGAAAAAGAGCCAGTAATAAGCAGGTTCCCCATTTGGCTTGGCAAAGCCAAGGATTAGTAAAGAGCAACAGGACCTTGGGAAATAACACCACTACATTGTCCTCCCACTGTTTGTAGCACGTTGCAGTTAAACCTGGGCCAAAAAGTCCCCAGCAGATCCTAGGAACTGAAGGCTTCTGAGATCCCCGTTTTTTCCTCTCATGTTGACCTCGTGTTACGTACCAGGAGTTGTCTGTCAGCGTTGAGTCAGGTCTCCCACCGTAATGGCACTCTGCTTTGCAGGGTCCAATGAGCTTTGGGGTCACAGCCCGGGCTCTGCAAAGGACCCTCCCCAGCAGACACCATCCCACCATTGTCCGAGATGCCCTGCACCCCTTTAGGAACCACTGCTGAAATTTTGGCCCATGTGTGGAAAGGAGGCGTTGGGCTTTCTCGTGGTAGGAAAAGAAAAAAACCATTAAAGGTGGGGGAGAAAGCCCCAGGAGTTGAGCTTGGTGGGTCACCCAGTGTTCCCACTGATGAGACCTGACATGGGGCAGTTGGGTTTTAATTCCTTTGCTTGGATCAGTAGCAGATCCAGTGCTCCTCATCCCATTATTCCCAGGCAGAAATACTCATTAACCAAGGTGTGGAGAGGTGAAATATTTGCCCCCTGTTGGGCCAGAGGCTTTAGTGAGGACCTTGGTAACCAGCCTTGGGCCACTGTATGGAACCAGGGCCACCACACAGTGCCAGGCTTGGGTAGCTCCTTCCCAAGGTGGCTTCATGGGGCTGCGGTGGTGGGGAGATGCTCCCTGCCCTTTCCTTGATCCCAAGTCCTTCCCTTGGTCAAGTCATGGCTTAAGTGAGGGTCGTGGGAAGATCACAGTGGGGGACACTGATGGGGACCACCAGCTTCTCAAATATTTCATTCCAGAAAAGCTTTGCTGACATTGGTGAAGGAAAAGGATTTTCCACAGTGAAGGATCACACCAGGCATTAGTGGGGAAGAGCAGGAGGGGTTAAACCATCCTTAGCAGCCGCTGAAGTGTCTGAGATTAAAATTCCAGCTAAAGAGGAAGGAAAATAACTCTGAACCATTAACCCATCCCTGCCCTTACCTTTGCTTTAAAACACAAGCTGCGATGGAAGGTTTGGGGGAAAATAGGATTTTAGTGGTGGTGGTGACCCCCAAACCCCAGGAGCCCCTTGCAGCCTGAAGCCATCACGCATCCAGGTGGCTGAACCCTGCAGGCAAGGATTTGCTCCTGTATTTTATGAATAATAAATCACCCAGTTCAGCATTGTTGCAGTTTTGGGATGCAATTCCCGGGAAGTGTTAGTTAAGGGGTTTGTTTTAATGAGGTATGTTCAGAGCATCAGGTTTTCCTCCAGCCACCGGCATCCCGCTGAATTTGGTCCTTCCCCAAGAGACACCCCCCTTTGCTATCCCCTTCCTATCCTCCTGCATCCCCACAGGGAATGTGGGATGATGTGGTTCCCAGCTGGAGGGCATGAAATGGGATCCTGGTTTTTTAGGGGGGTGGAAAACAACATTTGAGGTTTTATTTTTGGTAAAATCCAACCAGCCAACAATAGCAATAAGAGCTGCTGGATACCCATAAATCCAGGTAGTTTTGGTTTGGGTTTTTTTTTTAATTGTCAGTAGTTTCAGGCCCTCCAACTCTCGTCCCCAAACTGTGGTGACCCTCTGCCCATCTTCCCTTCACTTTGCTCCTGAGCCAGGATCAGCCTCCAAATATTTTCTCTGCTGTGTGTTTGCATTCCCCTAGGGAAAAAAAAGGAAAGTAAAGCCTGTTACAGAGCTTGGGAGGGAGGAAATCTTGGAAAAGGCATTTTTGTGGCATGTTGCACCGTGGCACTTGGAGATTCTCTGGCAATCAGGTAAAAGAACTTGTGGGAATGTTTGCAGGGCGGGAATAGCAAAATACATGATTTGACAGGAGCGATTCCCGTTTGGAAGCGCTCGATTGTGCTGCTTGTAGGGAATAATCTTGATGCAACATGGCCACCTGCAGCCTCCCTGCGTCCTCCTGCAAGGGATGGAGCTGGGAGATGGAATTTTCCTGGGTGCAGAGGGGGTTCAGGATCAGGGGAGGGAGTTGTAGGGAAGCATGGCGAGGTGCAGGATCACACCCGAACCCTCCCGTTCCCACAAAACGGCCTCAACCCACGCCAGGCTCCCACCCCTCTTTCTATGTAATTAATTTTTTAATTAATTTCGACCGCCAGACCAGCTCGTTTTTAAGTATTATTGGACCTCTTAAATAAAAATAAATACCCAAAAAAATTCCCCGGAAGAAAAAAAAAAAAAAAATTTAAACCCAAGAGTAACCACGTCTTCCGAGTCTAAATCTCACAGGTGTGTAGGGAACATGGCCTTGGACTGATGCCCTGGAGAGCCCCACAGCCTCAGTTTGTCCATCCAAAGTGTGAATTTGGGGTTATTTTCCCATTTGTTTTCTGTTCTGGTTTTGGTTCTGAAGATCAGGTCGTGATCTCCCTGACAGATTTCAGCCAAGAGTTTGTAACTGTACGATATTTACTGTAAGATGTAGAACATTCGATAACTATTAAAATGTTTCCAAAAAAAAGTTAAATAAATAAATAAAAGAGCCCGAGAGGGTTTGGTGGTTGGTTTTTTGGCACGATGATGTCGTGGAGAGGTGAATGGCACCGGCCATAAACCCTTTTTTGGGTTGATGGTTGAGGTTGATGGTCTCCAACCCAACCTTGGGTGGGTTATCCCAGTGATCCCAACATGGCCAAGCCAGCGTGATCCCATAGAAGCAATTCCTATGGAAAGTGAAGTGTGTGAGCTTCGTGGTGAGCATCACCACCGTGTCCTCCTGAACTGAGGCTTTGGAGAGAGGATGGATGGATGGATGCAGGAGCCCAGCTTTGCCCAGAGCAATCCGTGCCCCAGCTGGGTTGCTGGGAAGTGGGGAGTTGTTCCGTGCTCCAGTGATTCATTATCCTGCGATGCTGAGCGCTGGTGGCAGGTGATGGAGGGAAATCGGGAGCTCGTGATGGTCCTGGAGAGTTCAACAGACCCAGAAGGTGACCTTGAAATGGCATCCAGTGTCTTCTGTGCTTCCAATGGAGCTGTGCCGTGGCATCACGGCTCCCAGAGATGATGATTCCTGTGGCCACCACCACCGGCGTCACAGCTCCTGGAGTTATTATCCATCAGGCCACCATGCTGTGGCCACCACCAGGCCTCAGGGACAGAGAATCCTCACCAGCCAAGCAAGACGCTGGATTTGCTGTGCTGCTGTTGGACACCGTGGTGGCAGGAGCAGAAGCTGAGCTGCCACCTCCAGCACGTCACAGCTCTGAGCGGGACTGGCTTTCACACAATGCCCAGTGTCCTCCATCCCCTCCACGGGGTCTTTGTGGGTGTCACTGACCCCTGCGACAGCCCCCAGGCCAGGTGCCTGCTGTGGAGGACAAGGGATGGACCACAGGTGAGCCGGGACTGGGCCCTCTGCACCACCCAAGGTGGCAGGAGCCACTTGGTGTCACTCATCCATGGTTGTCACTACCCCCCCTGCCCCTCCCCTGGCCCAGCCTGAGGCCGTTCCCTCTCCTCCTGTCCCTGTTCCCTGGGAGCAGAGCCCGACCCCCCCGGCTGCCCCCTCCTGTCAGGGAGTTGTGCAGAGCCACAAGGGCCCCCCTGAGCCTCCTTTTCTCCAGGCTGAGCCCCTTTCCCAGCTCCCTCAGCCTCTCCTGGGGCTCCAGCCCCTTCCCAGCGCCATTCCCTGCCCTGGCCACGCTGCAGCCCCTCAGTGCCCTTGTCAGGAGGGGCCCAGAGCTGGATGGTCACAGCAGCAGCGCTGCTGGAGGAGGGGACAGGGGGGACGTGAGCGAGGGCACGAGAGCCCGTGCAGCTGCCCATGAGTCATGGAGCAGCCCCCGGCCGTGCCAGCCCGTGCCAGGCCCTGCCAGCACCCCGCGGCGTGGGACACCCCCTCCCTCCCGCCTCGCTGTCCCCACACTGTGTCCCCACAGCGTTAATGCTTCATCCTCCAGCCTTCAGAACCCCTTCCTCCAGGAAGGACCCCCAGGGCTCCCCACCACCCTCCCTCCACACCCCTCACCTCGTGGGGCTGTCAGTGCTGTTCAGCCACGGGGTCACATCCCGGTGCTGGCAGGGAGGGGACCACGGAGGGGCTCTCCCCCCGCCTCGCTCCTCACCTCAGGGATCCGGGACACCCGGAACCTGTTGAGGAGCATCACGTCAGCCTGTCCCCCCCCTGCAGAGGGGATACACGCTGGCGGGGTGTCCCTGCTTACCTGCCGATGGAGAGGATGGTCACCTCGCTGGGATGAGCTCCGGGTTTGGGAACCTTGGCGGCACTGAGCGAGGGCAGCACCTCGGGCCACTTCTGGCTGCAGCGGGCGCATGGGGCCGGTCCCTGCACCGTGTGCAGGTGCTGCTGGTGGTGGCAGGCAGGGGGAAACTGAGGCAGGAGGTGCAGCCTGGGGAGAGGGGAGATGCCATCAGTGTAGGGGTGGTCCCACCATGAGAGGTCCTCAGTGCAGCCTTAAGGGGGGGGTCTTACTTATTGAGGGGGGCACAGCTCGGTGGCATCAGCTGTTGCCTCTGATGCTCCTTCAGCAGCTCCTCCAGCGCCGCTGCATTTTCTGTGTGTGGAAGGACACCAAGGAGTTGGGGGTCATGGGGCTCTGGCCCAGGTCACGCCCTCCTCTCCCTTCCCAGGGACCCCCTGACCTTTCTTCTCGGTGATCAGCCGCACCAGCACCCCGATGGTGTCCTCGTTGGCATCCTCCAGCTGGTAGATGGAGCTGGCACCTGGAGGCAGAAGTTAGGAAGTTAGGGAAAACTCGGGGGATAAGGCACCCCAAGGACAAGCAGGATGCCCTGGGACAGTGAGGACCAGGAGCCACAGGAATGGGCTGAGCGAGACGAGATGGATGTGGGATCACGAAACGTGTCACAGCACAGCTGGGGCTCACCGGTGCTGCCGGGCTGGGGCTCCTTGCTGGCCGTGCAGTGATAACCCTTCTTCTTCAGCAGGTTGCAGACCAGGATTCCCAACAGTCCCATGGCACAGAAGACTGGGACGATGGTCAGCACGGCCGCCTGTGCTGCTGCCGCCTCCTCCTCTTCCTCACCCAGCAGGGTCACCCGTGTCCCGTTGGTTCCTGGTGCCCGGCCCGGCATTTCGGGGCTGCGGGCTCTCCGGTGCCCTGCAATAAGGCACAGGATCAGCCTCAGAGAGGGGCTTTGTTGGGATTAAATCCCATTTTCCCAGGAGCCCTGCACCAGGGTTGGACCCCAGGGAAGCAGAAGCCACTTGTGTCATGAGCAGAGGTGTCCTCAGCTGCCACATCCCAGCAGGACATCACGCCCCATCCCAAGGGGGACAGATCCCGTGTGGCGTCCCCGGGGAGAGGGTGGCACAAGCTCCTCCATCGCCCCCAGCCCTGGGGTGACGCCTCCGGCTCGAGCACCCACCTGGGCACCCCGGGGTGCTGCGGGGAGCAGCGGCGCAGGGCAGGCACCGGCCCCGGGGCTCCCTCTCCCCTCCAGGGCTGTGAAACCTGCGGGTGGGAGGGGAGGGTCAGGACACGGCCCCGAGCGAGGGCGGGCGGGGCTCACGGTCCCCTCGGCTGGGCTCACCCGGGCAGGCAGGCTCCGCACCGGCTGTCGCTCGCCGCTGTCCCCGCTGCCACCAGGACCCTGTTCCCGGCGCGGCACTGGGTGTGAGCGGCGCAGGACGCGTCCCCCAGGGAGAAGGTGCCGGGGGGACAAGCTCGGCACGTCCCCGCTGGATCCTGCGGTGAGGGAAGGGGGGGTGAGCGACGGGCGGGTCCCGCACCTTCCCTCCGGGTGGAGGTGCCGCAGGTGGGCACGGCTTACCCCGGTGGGCTCCTCCCCGGGCGGGCATCCCGCTGTCCCCTGCTCCGGGGAACTGCAGCTCCCGGCCCCCTGGGCAGGTCTGCTCAGCACCTGCGGGAGGATCAGAGCGCTCAGCGCCGGCTGCTGCGGCTCCCCCGCTGCCTGTGCCGGCGGTGGTGTGGCTCCGGTGGCACGGCAGCGGATGCCATCCTGTCACAGGTGATGCCGTGGGTGCCACCCTCTCGCTTGCCCCGCGGCCAGTGAACGCCCTTCTGCAGCGGTGTGAGGGATATGCACCCACTGGATGCACCACGATGGATGCAAACCCATCCCCATGTCCTACACAGCCGTGGGGTGGTGTTTGAGCATCAGAGAAGCAGAGGGGTGGGATGGGGCAGACGAGGCCGTACTCACCCCCAGGACGGTGACAAGCCACCAGTGCATCCCGCTCCTCTTCATCGCCAGGGGAGACCTGCCCAAGGGGGAGCACCTGGGTCAGCATCCAGGAAAAATCCCCCAGGAGAAGTAATTTGGGGGCCCTTTTTCTCCCCAGTGGGATGCTCCAAGGCATCTGCCTAAATATCCCTACAGCAGCAGTCCTGAACCACCCCCCAGAAAGTTTTTTTTTAGAGATTTTATGGAATGCCTGGCATCACCCCTTCCCTTGGAGATCCCAGCTCCATCCCAAAGTGGAGAGGGACCAACCTCAGCAGTGGATTCACACCATTCATGCAAGGAGCACGGTAAGGAGCAGATGATGCTGAAAAAAGTTAAAGAAAGGTTTTTCCTGCTCCGGAGGAAATCCTTTTGCATCTATCACGAGGAAATGAAGTCACTAAAAAAATATATATATATTCAAATAAAAACTGGAACAAAACAAAAGGTGTTTCCCAGAGTCTCATTCCCCCTCTTTGGGCTCAGCAATTGGCTGCTAAAATTAAAATCTATCCTGACAGCACACGGGGAGGAAGGAAAAAATAAATAATAACCCAAACCCGGATCCAGCCTCCGCATGGAAATCCTGCCGCCCGAATGGAAATTCCCCCCCGGTTGTCACGGTCCTGTGAGAGCCCCGGCAGAGCTTCGTTACAGCCTGTGCCTGACGAGTTTCTCCTAATTAGTGGCCGGCACCACCCCGAGATGCAGCCAATTACACGCGAGGAGGGTCCCGGGGCCGAGCGGGGCTGAGCCGGGTTTATCGGATGTGGGTTGGGACACGATGGCACAACCCGAAATGAGCATCCTCCGTGCTCCAGTCCCTCGAGTAGCTCCCAGTACAGGAGCACCCCTTCAGGAGGCCAGCATGGAGCGGCCAGCCCAGCTCCTGAATCCCCCTGGGATTTGGGATGCACCCCTCGAGCACAAAGGGATGGTGATACTCCTGCAAGATCTGCACCGTCTAATCCAGCACTAATGAAACTCGAGATTAAGCCCAAGGTGAAGCATTTTAATCCCCTGGGGCTGTGGAATTCAAGCACTTTAGGGACACACCGAGATGTTTGGGGTCCGTCTGTGCTGGGGAAGAAATGGCCTCAGGAGGGGACAGGAAGGTCCCGCCGTGGCTGAGGGACCACGAGCACCCCGGGTCATGATAACTGGTTCTAACCACCACCCGGAGCAGGGGTAAAGCCGATCTGAGGCCAAGCTTAATCCAAGGATTAAGGACATCCCTCAGATGCCCAAAACGCTGCCATAGGGATGCAGGAGGGGCAGGGACCAGAGGGTGCCAGCTCCTGGTTGGCACTGGGGCTTTGCTCAGTCACAGCCATCCCAGGGCTGGGGGCAGCTTGGGAAGATCCCAGGTGGGGCTGGGGGATGCAGGCACGAATCCTCAGCTGGTGATGCTGGGATGCCCAGCTGCCCTGACACACTCCTAAAAACGACAGAATTTGCCCGTCCAAGAACCAAAAGAACCCAAAAAATAACCCCACCAGTGCCAGACCTGGCTGCTTTTTGGAAACACTCCAAGCTCCACCACCCCCGTACCCCACCTGACTGGTGCATCAATGCCAACACACCAGAAACGGCGACTTGGTTTTGGAAACCTCCCCAAATCCCTCCGGGCCACACGAGCCCTTAATTCCCAGCCCCCTTTAACACAGTCTGTAACCCGAAACTGCCCGCTGGGATTCCAGCGAGGGTTTCCCCTCCCTGTGGGGGGACGGGGTTTCAGCCGATGGCTCCTGCAGACAAACAGAGGGAAAAAAGAGCAACTGTTCGGAAAAACTTCGGGGAGCAGCTGCTGGAGACAGCCCGGGACAAGGAGGGGATTGTCCGGCGGACGGAGCGAAACCCGGCATTATCGCACCCCCCGGGCCCCCTCGGAGCTGTGGGAACAACCGAGCCGCCACAAAATTCCAGCGTTGCAGTCAGACGATCCCGGGGGCAGCGCTGGGCCCGCGCTGGGCCCGGCGGCGGCACGTTCCGGCCCCGTTCCGGGGCGCAGCCCCGCACCGCAGCATCCCGGCTGATGCAGCCCCTTGGCTCCGAGCCCTGTGATTTTCCAGCTCCGCCAAAAAAAAAAAAAAAACCAGACAGACCCGACACGACACGGTTCCTACCTCTTCTCCCAGGCAGCTGCAGCTGAGTATTCCTTAACCTACTTTTTCCTCCTCTCCACCCTTTATTTTAACCTACTTTGGCGCTGCAGCAGCCGCAGCCTCCCGGACCCGCCGGGCTCTCCCCAGCGCACCCCGCTCCGGGCGGAGCTCCCCCCGTGCCCCGCTTTAGGGATAAGGCCAAGGCAACAACACTGCCCGCCTCTTTTAGCGCGAGGCGGGGGTCGAGCATCCCGAAAAGCACCAGATCCCCCTCCTCGCACAACCCAAAGCTGCAGAAACCCCAACTCCAGACCCCCCCACGGGGGAATAACCCTTTAAGGGGGAATAACTCGAGGCCCCCCCCCCGGGCAGAGGGGGTGTCCCTGTGCCGGGGGTGCCCCTTACCTGTCCCCACCGCGGAGCCCCCGGGCTCCCCCCGGGGCCGCCCCGTCGGTCGCGCCTCCTCCTTATGAATGAACCCGCCGGCGCGCGGCTCCTCAAGCCACGCCCCTTTCAGTGACGCCACACGCAGAGGCCCCACCCCATCGTGCCTGGCCACGCCCCCGCGCCGGCCCCGCGGCAGCGCCACCTGCCGGCCGAGGCGGGGCCTGCGGGAATTGCGGGAATTGCGGCGGGAACGGGGCCGGGGGCGGGATTTGCAGGGGATGGGCTTTATCCCACCCGCGGGGGGGCTGGGGGGAAACGGGAACAACCAGATCGGGCTGGGTTTTTACCTGCCCAGCAGGAATTTTTAAAAAAAAAAATAAGGATTTTTTTTTTCTCCCCCACATGGGCTCGCAGGGGGCACCCATGAGTGCTGCGCCCCGCTTTCCTACCTGTCCTACAGCACACCCTGCCTTGTCCCTATCCTCTTCCCTAGGGGACAGTTTTTTGGGGACACCCGGTTACAGTCGGGCCTGGTGTTCCCTCTGTTCCCCTCGGTTTTCCCCAGGACGACCTGGTGTCCCCTATTCCGGCCGTCCGGTGTCCCCTGTTTGTCCACCCGGGGAGTGCCACATCCCGATGCTCTGTGGCACACGGGACAGATATCCTGATATCCCCCTCGAGGTTATCCAGGACAGGATAACTGCACCCCAGGAGTGGAAACGGTTTCTTCCTCCCACCGGGGTCTTCATCACCAGTGGCACGGGTGGGTGACATTCCCAGTGACGCCAATGGGCCCTGGGAGCCGTGCCCGTCCTCACCCTGTCCCTGCCACCCCATCCCGAGGTGAAGGATGAGACCACGCTGGGATCATTCTGGCACGGGTGACCTTTAATAACAAAGAGCCCCCAAGTGACCGAAATCTGCCCCCCCCCTTCCCCAAAATATCCTCATGATCCCAATTATAGCACACACCCACTCACCCCGCTGACGGACAGACGGATGGCTCCATGTGGGATGGCAGCATTCCCGTCACTCACCCAGCTGTGTGGGATTGGGGACACCCTGATTCATCCCTGCCACCACGGCTGTCACGTCTCCCATGGGGACAACAGGGTGTCTCAATCTGGGAGCACTGATCTCGCATGGATCCTGGGGTGAAAGCAGGAAAATGGGGGAGGAAAAGGGCAAATGGGGGAGGGTTGGTCCAGCAAAGTCTCATTTTTAGGGTCCCCCACACTGTCACCCCATTTTAAAGGTGAGGGGACAGCCCTGGTGGCTGGCAGGGAATGTGAAGATGTTTGTTCTCATCCAGAGATGCTTCAAATGACAGCAGCACTTTCATCCCGCTTCCCAGGCTGTGAAATCCCCCTGGGAATCACAGAGAAGGAGGGGGGGAACCCCAGTTTCCTTCCCTCCTCCCCTCCACCAGCTCCCCCTCCTCCACCAGCGTGGTCCAGCTCCACCAGTGGGGTCAGGTTCTCCCTCGGGGCGATGAACCAGGAGGTTTTAATCCCTCAGCTCCGGAGTGGAGGGACGGGCAGCGAGGTGATGATGCCCCTGCCCCCACCCCAAACCCCCAAATAAATAAGGATGTTTATATATATAATATATATATATATATTTAAAACAAACGAACAAACAAACAGAGCTATCTGGGTGCTGGCGATGGAGCGAGCGGGTTAGCGGGAGGCCC
>VXAZ01003348.1:752091-764568 GCA_013399875.1 Gymnorhina tibicen | reverse complement strand
TGGGGCGGGGGGCGGTGGGGAGGGGGCCGGGACCCCCCCTCTGCACACAGGGGGGCCAGCCCCCCCCGTCCCGGCCGGGGCGGCCCGGGGGGGCCGTGGCTGGTCACGCTCTCCAGAGGAGGAGGTGGTTGGTGCTGTCGTCCCGGCCCACGGTCTCGCTGCTGCTGGTCAGCCGGAAATCCTCGTAGCCGTCCCCGCCGCTGATCACCAGCATCTTGGGCTTGGACAGGGCCAGGGCGGGGGCGCGCGGGCGGGACGGGTCTCGTTTCTCGGCCTCGCTCGGCTTCTCGGCCCCTGCCGAGCGCGGAACCCCAAGGGCTGTCACCCGTGCCCCCGCAACTCCGCCGGTCCCCACCCGCACCCCACCAGCAGCAGCTCAGCACCGACCCTCCGCCCCTTCCCCAGGTACCCCATCCCGGCCCCAAAAAGCTCCTCTCATCCCAATAGCCCCTCCCACCCCAAACTGGCCCCTGCAACCCATATTAGCTCCTCCCTTCAAAAGCTGCTAGCTCCCATCCCATCACCTTCTTCTCCCCATCCCCCACCAGGCTCGGACCTGGGCTGGGTGACACCCC
This sequence comes from Gymnorhina tibicen, assembly GCA_013399875.1. Lineage (NCBI taxonomy): Eukaryota > Metazoa > Chordata > Aves > Passeriformes > Artamidae > Gymnorhina > Gymnorhina tibicen. Next base: position 763,993 of record VXAZ01003348.1, on the reverse strand, counting down.
ACGCAGGGATTTCCCCGTGGGAATTTGGGTCTCCCCAGGAAATTTGGGGTCGCTCATACTGGTGGAGGGCAGTTTAGTACCCAATTTCCCCCACCCTCCACTGCCAATTTTTCACCCTGGATTTTAACAAGGCAAGGATGGAATGGGAACTCCGACAACATTTCAAGGCTACTCCTGGTCATCCCGTACCGCATTCCCAGCCCCATAAACACTACCCACCGCTCCTGAAACGTATCACGATTGGGACACGCCACTCATCCCACCTACCCGTGTCCCTGGGCAGCGGGAAGAGGACATCAAAGCCGTCGGGCAGCTCGATGGCCGTGAGGAAGCGGACGTGGCCGGTGTGGCCCTGGGACAGCCCCACCAACGTGGGGGCTGCCTTGGCTGAGACCGACAGCGTCAGCACCACGCCGGCGCTGGTCCCGATCCACAGCAAGTCCTTGCACACCAGGAGAGCCGTGATCCGCAGGCAGGCGGCCTTGTGCTGCCGGATAATGGCATCCGAACCTGCCGAGCATCCCGACCGTCAGCACCTTCTCCTGCCCGGCACGGGGCTGGGAACCCCCCAGCCCACAGGGATCCATTCCCAGGGGTATCTGTGGCACATGGGACAGGGGGAAGGGACCCCACAACCCCCCTGGCTGGTGGCATCAGATTGGGTTGATAGGACAAGGGGGAATGGTTTCCCACTGCCAGAGGGCAGGGTTGGATGGGATATTGGGAAGGAATTGTTCCCTGTGAGGGTGGGGAGGCCCTGGCACAGGGTGCCCAGAGCTGTGGCTGCCCCTGGATCCCTGGCAGTGTCCAAGGCCAGGCTGGACGGGACTTGGAGAAGCCTGGGGTAGTGGAAGGGTGTCCCTCTCCGTGGCAGGGGGTTGGAATTAGGTGATCTTTAAGGTCCCTTCCAACTGAAACCTTTCTGGAATTCTGTGATTCTGTGATTATGGGATTACTGTCCTGTTTCAACACGGGATTATCCATTTGCCCATGGGCTGCCCTATTTCCACGTGGGATTACACAGCTGCCTAACATAAGCGCAGGGACTCGTATTCCCTTCCCCAAACACAGGATCCTAAATTTTTCCGGCGCTGGACGCCGCAGGGCACTTTCCAGGGGCGCCGGCACCCCCTGGAGAGGTGTCGCGGGCAGCACTTACCGGCGAGCATCTTGTGCACCGGGGGGGTGATGTCCGCCTCCGCCAGCTGCTCGTAGGTGGTGGCGTGGTACAGCCGGACCTGGGCGCTGCCCTGCAGCGCGACCCACACGCCGGTGCCCGCGCTCACCATGCAGGTGACGCTGCGCCCGCCGTCCTGCCCCACCTGGAGCGTGTGCTGCGGGGGACAGAGCCACAGCGGTGCCGCAGTGACGCCACCGGCGCTCCTCACGCCTCCCGCCGCGCCCTCCCGCCCGCGCCCACGGTACCTCCTGTGCCAGCGTGGTGGTGTTGAGGACGATGACTCGGTTTTGGCAGCCGCACCACAGCTTCCCTGCCACCGCCACCATCTTGGTGATGGGGCTCCCCGGCGAGCCCAGGGACAGCGACTTGGAGTTCTGGGGGTCCCAGAAGCGGCCTGTGAGGGTGGGGAGAGCGGGGTGGGTAGTTACAGCATTCCCAAAGAAAAGTCCAACTCGATACAGACAATGGGGTGGGGTGGCTGAAGACAACTCTCTCCAGGTCACCCCTCAGAGGGGACATAAACTGATGTGACCATGGGGTTCCAGTGGCAGGCAGGAACCAGGAGAAGGATGCCCACCTCCACATGCCTCTGAGTGTGGTGCGTCCAGCATCCCTCCAGGGATGTCCCTTTCCGTGGAGGCAGGGAAGCCGCCCTGAGCATCCCTCCCCAGGGGGTTGCCCAAGCTACCCCCCAACAGCCACCACTTTGGGGCTGCATTTTTGATGTCCCCGATCCAGCCTCACCTGCTTCCCGCTGGTACACAACCAGCTCCCCGTTGGCCAACGACACGAAAACCTGGTTATCCAGGTACCTGTGGGGACAAACCACCTCTGACATCCAGCTGCAGAGCCCCACTCAGCCACGCCAAACCCCCCTGCTCTGGCCTCCCCAGAGCTGGAATTCCCCCTTCCCCACTTACAGGATGCACATGACGGCGGCAGCGTGTTGCATCTTCATGCTGTTCTTCCTGTTCCGGATGTTGTCCGAGGACTGATACACGTGGATGCTGCAGGAGGAGAGCAAAGCCTGAGGCTCCCCCAGGATTGGCACCCTCCCCACGTAGGAATTCCCATCCCGGGGACGTACCAGCCGTCCTCGGTGCCCAGCCACATGGAGCTCTGGTGGGCTTCGGGGTCAAGGCTCAGCAGGTCCTCGAGGCTGCCGCGGGTGAAGGAGCCGCGGCTGGAGCGGCGCAGGGCCCGCCCGTCCGTGGGGCTCTCGCCGTGCCGGTTCTGCCCGTAGGTGCCAGTGATGGGCATGAAGCCGGGCTCCTGCTCTTCCTCCGAACTCGTCGTCTCCACCGTTGCCTCCTTGCAGCTCGGGATCTCTTCGTCTGTGGAGAAGAGGAGGAGGAGGAAGGAAGGGGTCAGACCACGACCATCCAACATCCTCCAGTGTCGTGGGGAAGAGACCATGGGTGATGTGAAGCCCAGGGGAGGGCATAGGGATGCTGAGCCCCAAAACCCACAAGGATTTACCCAAAGCCCCCTCATCCCAGTACCACAGTGTTGGGCTGATGCCTCTCAGCATCTCTTTTCCCAGGCTCAAAAGCCTCCACCTGCAGATTCCCCGAGAAATACAAGGCAGAGAGGCCAAAACAATGGAGTTGCCCGTAATTTTGGGGCTAAAAAGTGTATTTTTCCCTAAGCAGGAGCTGGGGAGGACTCACTGCCGAAGCTGGAGGAGATGGTGGAGTGGCTGGCTTGGCTCTGCAGCGTCCCGGAGGGACTGGGCGAGGACTCGTCATCCGTGTCATCGCTGTCAAAGGGCACCAGCTCCCTGTTGCCGCCGTCCACGGGCTCCGAGAGCTCCAGCGACGAGCCCGAGATGGAGATGTGCAGGCACGGCTGCGGCCCCGCGTCCTCCGGCTGCGCCGGGCCCAGCTCCGCCGAGGGGCTGCCCAGCGGCTCCGCGCGCTCCCTGCTGCGACCGGGGAGGGGAGAGAAGCAGCTCCAGCACCGCCCTGCGCCCGCCGGCTCCGCGGGGCCGGGCAGCGTCCTACCTAAAGGTGCGCTTGAGGCCGGGCACGGAGGCGATGCAGAGGATCCTGGCGGAGCAGACGGCGATGCAGGCCTCCACCGTGGGCTCCTTGCGGATGCTCAGCAGGCAAACCTGCCCCACGTAGCCGTCGCTGTTGCAAACCCAAACCTCGTGCGAGCTCTCCGGGCTGCCGTGGCTGGGAGAAGCACAGGAGAACTGCAAGGGAGCAAAAGATTGGGGTTAATCAGGACTGGTGCAGGAGCTGTCAGCATCTGGGATGGAGAGGACCCACGGGATGCTTGAACCCAGCCTCTGAGTACCTGCATCCCACTCCGCGTCTTCATGATGGGGATGGCTTTGAGGAACTCCGGGTCCAGGCAGTTTTTGCTGGAAGCTGGGAAAATCAGATTGGAGGATGAAGAAGTGATGGAGGAAAGGCGTCTACCAAAGCAGGGTGAGGGAGATGCCAAGCCCACCACCACGTCCGCCTCCCCCCTCCCTGCTGTTACCCAGCTTTTTCTTGGCGTCCTCGAAGGCTTGCTCGAAGCCGAGCCGGGCGTCGGGGTTGGGGAACTCGAAGATGAAGGACTCGGTGCCGTCAGCTTTGGTGGTGCTGAGCTCCACCTTGTTGGGGGGGAAGGCCATGCTGAAGGACAGGGATTGCTTCTCTGACAGCTCCCGGTGGATGGCGGCCATCAGGTCCTTGATCACGTCATCCAGGCCCTGGGGGTGGGGACAACGACTCAGCTCTCAGGGATGGGCCACCACAAGCCACATGCCTGATATCCCCCTGTTCACCCCCTGGCATCCTTCAGAGGCTGCCCCAACCCCTTTTGTGGCGTTAGGGCTGGACACTCATGGCCACCAGCCCTTCCATATGTTCTCCCCTCTCGCTGAGGACATCCTGTGTGGTCCCACTGGGAATGTGTCCAAGCAGGGGACAGCTCCAGGGCTGCCATCCCCATACCTGGTGTGGGAAGCTGAGGGTCTCTGACAGCTTGCTGACTTGCCCCAGTGTGTTGAGGTCTTCATCCAGGCGGCTGATGCTTTTCTGGATGCTCTCCCTGTTGGTGGCTTGAGAGGCACCTGTGTGGGGACACGCACACGGTGTTAACCCCTCCCTCCCTGGCACCACCAGCTGGGGGGAGCGACGCGTTTTGGGGTGGGATGGGACACTCCAGCAGGCAGTGACAGACCTTTGACGATGTCCACGTCCTCCAGGGGCAGCTTCCAGAGCAGTTTGTACTTGCTGGCAGTGTCGATCACACTGGCCGCCGTGTACCTGGGAGGTTGGGGGGGATGGCCGAGCTGCACCCACACCCACAGCCCCCTAAAGCCAGGCCAGCTGGCAGGGACACCCAGGGGCTGTCCCCAAGCCTGGTGGTACTCACAGGCTCATGGAGCTGCGGCGGAGCGAGCCTGACTTGCGTTTCAGCGTGGTGCACACCAGCAGGTCCGTGAAGAGGAAGAAGGAGCGGTCCTTCTTCCCGCCCACCGCCTTCTGTGGAGCAGTGGGAGACACCAGGGGGTTAATGACCATCCCTCCCTCTGTGCCAGTGCTGGGAGAGGGCCCTGCCTCAGTTTCCCCATGTGCTGCCTTGCCCTTCCATCTGTCTGTTCTCTCCATCTGTCCACCCATGCATCCACCCATGCATCCATCCATCCATGCTTCCAGCCTTAAAGAACCATAGAATAGCTTGAGTTGGAAGGGACCCACCAACTCTGGTCTGACTCCCTGCTCCTCACAGGAGTGTGACCAAGAGCATCATCCAGACACTCCAGGACCTCTGGCAGGCTTAGTGAGAACTTCCCTGAGGAACCTGTTCCAGTGACCAACCATCCTTGGGGGCAAGAACCTTTTCCCAACACCCAATCTGAACTTGGGCGGATGCAGCTTCCATCCATCCATCCGTCCATCCGTCCATCCGTCCATCCGTCCGTCGGTCCGTCCATCCGTCCGTCGGTCCGTCCATCCGTCCGTCGGTCCGTCCATCCGTCCGTCGGTCCGTCCATCCGTCCGTCGGTCCGTCCATCCGTCCGTCGGTCCGTCCATCCGTCCGTCTGTCCGTCCGTCCATCCATCCATCCGTCTGTCCATCCATCCGTCCAACCATCCGTCTGTCCGTTTGTCCATCCATCGATCCATCCATCCATCTGTAGCCTCCCAAGGGCACACGGGCACCCCACGACCTGCAGTCACAGCCCCCACTGCCCCACCCAGTGTGTGGTCCCACAGTCCCATGGACCCTGCTCTCACCACTTCCACGACCATCTCCTGGCGCAGGAACCTGCGGAGCGGAGCCTGGAGCTGTGGGGACAAGGAGACCCGTGGGTGGGAAGCCATGGCAGGGAGCTTTGTGGCCTTCATCCCTGCCCCTGCATCCCCCAGCTCAGAATTAGGACCAGTCCCTTCCCAAAACCCCCAGGAGCCCACCAAGGCATGGGGAAAGCAGGACCCGGAGGAGAAAACAAGTGACCCTGCCTGGGGTGACCCAGAAAGAGCAGAAACGAGAACATTTTGTGGAGAAGGAAAGACTGACCCCACCTAAGGGCCCCCATACATACATCCTCCATCCCTTCGATGTGGGACTCGATCTCCTGCACTATCCGAGCATTCCTCTCCACCTCCTCCGCGCTCTTCATGCCCTTGTTGATCCTCTCAGCCACTTGCTTGATGTTGCGCTGGGCATCGATGAGGAAAGGGTGGTCGGGGTGGTCCTCTGGGGTGTGCTTCAGCAGGTCCTGCCGCGGGACAGAGACGGGGAGTCACCTCTGGAAAAGCCTGGACATCAGCAGTGTCATTGCCCGAGCCCCTCCCACGCTGCTCCAGCTGCTGGGGATGGAGACCAGCCCCAAGGACGGGGTGGCCATGGGACTGGTCCCAAAACGACACCGGGATGTCCAGCAGAAAGGCTGAGGGTAAGGGGACTGCAGCGGGGGGGCAGCAGGGTGACTGTCCTCAGAGTGACCATCTCCAGGAGGGCAGAGCCACATGCACACCTGGGGACACCAACTTTTGGTCAAGGGCTGGGAAAAGGGGTCAGGAGAGACATGAGAGCCCTGAAAGCCATGGCCTGTGCCGCTGCCGGTGTGACACTGCCACCTGCGTGTCACCCACCTTCACCAGCAGCTCGTATCGCGGGATCCTCTGCACCGGCTTGATCATCAGGTCGGACAGGGCCTGCTTCTCCTTGTTCTCCCGCATGCTTTGCTGCAAAACACCGGAGAGGGACAGGGATGGGCCCCTTGGTGGGACACAGAGGGACACAGCAGGGACCCAGCCTCCCACCGACCCAGGATCACCCGTTTTGGTTTGGGGTCACTTCCTTCCACACCATCCGGAGTGATCCTGGTTCATCCCAACTGACCCTCTTTTCAACAAAACCAAGAAGGTGGGGGGAAAATTCCCAGTCTGGCAAAAAATTTACTCCCATTAACTCCCATCCTGCCTGGCTTTAGATCTTGGCCAGGATCTATGGAGAGAGGAACCAGGACCCACCTCCAGGAACTTCATGAAAGCCGGCCGGGCTTCCTTGGCGATCCTGACGGCATCCTTGGCGTTGAGGAAGTTATCGATGTAGGCAGAGTAGATGTTCACCAGCACGTCCTTGGAGAACTGGGAGGGAAAACCAGGGCTAGATCCAGCATGGCCATACTGGGAGAGCCTGGAAGAAGCTGCCCCAAGGGTTAACTCTGGCTCTGGGCTGGCGCAGGGAGGGCTCACCCGCTGTCCGCCCACCTCGATTTTCCAGCCCTGACGTTTGTGCTCCCGAGGCAGAAACGCGGAGCTGCAGAGCCAGCCGGGAGCAGCAGCTCCCACCCTTATGCTAAGCAGACAGCAGGCCTGGAGATCGTCTCCTGTTCTCCATCCCAGGCCTGCTTGGCCCATCCTTTCATCACTCCCCTGCCTCCTGCTCCAGAACCTCTGCTCTGGGGCTGTGCCCAGGAGCGGGCACACCCGCATTCCCGGGGGGAATCGCCCTGCCAGGACCTACCGACTGCACCAGGAGGTCGCCCACTTTCTGCTTCTCGTGCCAGTTCTGCACGCAGTCGTGGATCTGCTCCAGGAACTGCTCGTGGTGCTCCAGCAGCTCGGGGATCTGGTCGAAGATCTCGTCCACCAGCGAAGGGTCACACAGCAGGGAGTTCTCCGGCTGCTTCAGCGGCTTCATGTAACCCTGCGGGCAGAGGCACCGGGGTCCACGGAGGTTTCCTCTCCCACCCCACCCAGTATGGATCTCCCAGCCCATGTAAATATGGGGATGGACGGCATCCTGCAGCAGGGGTTCCTCTGGGGGATGTTGGGTTGTGGGACCCGCCAGCAGGACCGGCCAGGTTTTGCAACCCGGCCACCCTGGGTCCCGTCTCACCCGGTGAATCCCCCCGGCTGTGTGGGGAGGGGGACAGGTCTGCACAAGGAACCTGCAAAGCACAGGACCCTCTGTCCCATGGCCTCAAGAGCCACCTTTGCTGTCATGAGCCTTTGTCACCTCCGCCTGCCTGAGCTAGCTTGGAAATCACGGCAACACGACCCGGGGATCCAAATGCCAGTGTGTTCCTGGTGGGATTTAGGGTGTTTGGAACCAGGAGGGGCTGGACCAGCAGGATGCATCCACTGGATCATGCCCTGGACCACCACACAATGGCCAGCGAGCAATACTCAGGGCCAGCAGGTCCTCAGCAAGGCTGGGTGGGTGGCTCTGCTATGCAAGCCCTGCCCTCCCCTCCAGAGCTGCAGAGTGGAGCAGTGCCCCTGGAATGGGAGAGATGGATTTGCAGGGGATGCAGCAGGATGTGGAACATCTTCTCAAGCCTTGCTACCCCCTCAGTCTGACCAGTATAGGGTGCTGGTGGCTTTCAGGATTATGGGAGGACCACGCAGCTGAGCAGTGAGGACAGGACCTCCAGTGGCTTCAGACATCTCCAACCAAGCTGGTGAAGGAGCAGTCATTCCCCACGGATCAGGTTCCTCAAGTCGATGCCAGTTATCTCATGGAGACCCAAGTTAGAAAGACCAAATCCATCCTGAGGCTCCTAACTCCCTTCACCTGCCCTAATGTGTCCAGCACCTCCAGCAGGAGTTGGGATAGACACAGCAATGCATCCCGTGCTTCCCACATGGGGAAGAAGAGCACAGAGGCAGCCCTTGCTGCAGCACACAGGGACAGCAGGCAGGGCTTGTCCATGCACCATCTGGCTTGGCTGGAAGATGACGCTCCAAGGTGGTCCTTGTCCCTGGTAGCCACCATGCCACGTGCCACCAAGCCACGTCAAGGATCTGAGCACCTCATCCCCGCTGAGACAGGGAGCTGGGGACACCTGGAGCGCTGTGATCCCTGCCAGAAAGCCAGGTCCCCCCAGCTGCACTGTGTCAGGACAGCTCCTATGGACCTGGAGGTCAGGCATTAACACCTCATGGCTCCCACCCGTGTCCAACTGGTCCTTCCAGAGGGAAACTGGACAGTCCCAGCAGAGCTGTCCTCTCCAACCAGCCTCACGTGCCACCTCAGAGGATGCACAGACCATGGGACAGACTCTCTCCATGCCAAGACCAGCAGGGACAGCCCCCAACCCCAAACCCTGTACAGCTCACCCCAAAATCAGCCCCAGAGCTGGGGTCCTCTTGCCCCTCTAAGCCAAGGTCTGCACCGGCAGCAGCCTCAGAGGGTCCTTTCCCCCTGCAGCACATCTGTGTCCACCATGGGGGCATCCTTGTGGGGGATTTATGGGAAGAGCCCATGAGTGTTGGGATGGTGTGCCCCATGCCATTCTGGACTGTCACAGATGTCCCACAGGCACTGCTTTTGCAGAGCTCGGGGTTTTTGGTGTTTCCCCCAGCAGGGAAGCAGTTGGACAACCCACACCTCCGCCAGGTGACGTCTCCAGGGCGTTGACCACCATTAACCTGCTGAAACACCTTCATTAACATCTGAAACGTGAGGTGGACCCTCCGGCCAGGCTGCTCCAGGGGGGTTGGAACCAGCTCAGCAAAAAAAAGCCTGAGAAAAACCTTTGGCCCAGGTCTGCAGGTGCTGATCCGAGCAGGAGCACGTGGGAACAGGGGATCTCAGGGGTCCCCCAGCACGGCAGGGCCATCAGGAGACGGGGTGCAACATGAGGAAGAGCTTTTGGAAGGCAAGCACGGGAGGAGACTTGGGGACACGATACCTGCCAGGTGACAACGCGCTGGGAACGTCGCAGGCTCGCTTTGGGGACGGAGGTCACTCCCACACCCCGTTCTTGGCACTGCTGTCACAGCGCTCCCACTCCTGCTCCCGCTGTCCCCAGCATCGCCCCTGCCACCCCAATCCACCCCCGCGCCACGCAGGTCCTGCCACAGCCGGGGGCCCGCCTTGGGGCGACCACGGTGACCCCGCGCCGCGGTTCGGGGTGTCACACCCCGGCCGTGCCGCCTTACCTGCATCAAGGTGCGCAGGGACTCCACGTAGGACTGCTCGGTGTCCAGCAGCGTCATGATGACGTGTTTCCTCATGTCCTGCCCGGGGGGAAAGACACACGGGTGTTTTGGGGTGACCCGGGGCGGGGGAGCTGCGTGCCGGGGGTCGGGGCCGGCACCGGCGCTGGCTGGGGAGGCTGAACACCGGAGGAGCCCGGCTGGCGTCCAGCTCCCCTGCGCTCCCTCTCCACCCCGATGGAGGAATCCGGGAGGATTAGGAAGTACATGACACCGAGCGCACAGACGCCTGGTTTCCTCCGCGGCCGCGTCAGGAGCCCGCCCTGGAGCTCACAGCCCTACATGGGTCGGTCCCGGAGCCCTCTGGCTCTCCAGCGGCCCCGCTCCGAGCGGACCCGTAGGAATTCGCCTCCCGCCCAGCACCCCGGGGCACCCTGGAGCTGGGCTGTGGCCCCACGGGAGGCGGATTAATGGGGTGGTGGGGGGCACGGGGAGGTGGCGGTGAGGGATGGCCCGCCGGCCTTGGGAAGCCGATGGGTCGGGGTCTTCTTGGCTGTGGGGCTTAGGGACCCTCCTTGTGTGCACTCCCTGCAGCTCAGCCCGGGAGCCCAATGCTCCAGAGCCCAGGGTGTGAGACACCCCAAAAGCTTTGGGTGTGAGATGTTCCAAAGGCTCTGAGTGCAGAGACACCCCAGAAGTTCTGGGTGTGAGATGCTTCAAGGGTGCTGGGTGTGAGACACCCCAAAAGTCTTGGATGCAGAGATGCTCCAAAGGCTCTGAATGCAGACACACCCCAAAAGACTTAGGTGGGAGATGCTCCAAGGGCCCTAAGCCCCAAAAGTTTTGGATGCAGAAATGCTCCAGAGATGCAGTGATACCCCAAAAGTTTTGTGTTTGGATCCACTCCAGAGATTCTGGGTGCAGAGACACCCCAAAGGTTTTGCACGTGAAGGTGCTCTGAGAGACTCTGGGTGCAGAGATATCCCAAAAGCTTTTGGTGCAGAGATGCTCCAAGTGCCCGGGGTGCACAGATACCCCAAAAGTTTGGCACGTGTAGAATCTCCAGAGACTCTGGATGTGAGACACCCCAAATGTCCTCAACCTTGCGGGATGAGCCCCTGTCCCCTGGACACACGGGGCTGTCCCAGTGGGGACACGCAAGTTGTGAAGCTGCTCTGCAGCCACAGGAAGAAGTTTGAGCCCAACCATCCTCACCATGGAGAGAGGCCACCATGCCCCTGGTGGTCCCCAGGGAGCAATGGGGAGCGATCCTGGCCACATCCTGCTCAGTGCTCGAGGACAGAGCTGTGCCTCAGTTTCCCTGCTCCCCCTGCTCCTGATGATGGAGCCAAGCACGGAGGAAACTGTTGCCTAGACGGGTCCCAGTCTCTCCAGGGAATCAGGAAACCATGGTGACACTGGAGTCCCCAGGGACACCAGCTGAGACCTCCCCACTTGGTTAGAAGGTTTAGAAACACTCTCACTGCCGGATTAATTTGTTGTAATTATGGGATGAAGGGCACTTGCTGGAGGACAGAGCTTAGGGGTACCTGACCCCTCACCCTGCCTCAGTTTCCCCAGCCCTTGCCCAGCCTGTAGTTCCCTGCTGCTCTTGTTTTTCCTGGAGCCATCCCAGCTCAGGACCAAAGCAAAGGGTCAGACCTGGGAGCTGGACAGGCTCAGCACCACATGGGGGGTTTGCAGCACTGGGGAGACGCAGGATGAGGCCCAACTGTTGGCAGGGGGACTTTTTCCCACCGTTACAGCACCAGTATTATCCCAGCGAGGGAAAATTCCCATTGGGATGAGCAGGACCTGGGGGTAAGGCACCATCCCAGCAGGGCAAAGAGATCCGTGTGCAAAGGCGGGATGTGACCCACTGCATTCCTTATTCCAGCAAAGCCTCTCCGCTGGGGGGCTGAGGATGCTTCAGTCTCCATCTGCTCTCCCTGGGGACACCCCCGCCTCACCCCGGCCTCATCCTGCCTCCCCCGAGATGCTCAGCACCCTCGGGATCAGCCCCTGCCGCCATGGGAATTGGGGTATTTCCCACCGGCCGACGCCTCCGCGGTGTAAATCAGCACTGGGGGCGCGGCGGCAGCGATGGCTCCAGCCCCCCCGTCACCCTCTCCAGGCGGGAGCATCCCCCCTCCCCGCAATCCAGAGAATCCCGGGGGTGTCGAGCTGAGGAAGAGGATGGAGGCACCGTTGCCAAGGCAATCGCGGTCCAGACCCCACAGGTGCCGGGTTCTGCACACGTGTCCAAACGTGACGCATCCATGCACCCCACCTCACCCCCGCATCCCACCGGTCCCCCCCCCCGCTCC
>VXAZ01003348.1:711239-733209 GCA_013399875.1 Gymnorhina tibicen | reverse complement strand
CATTCAAATAAACTTTCCTCCCCGGAGGCGGGGTTTGCTCCCGCAGAGGGGGAGGGTTGAAGTTTTGATCCCTGTTTTTTATTATTTATTTAATTTTTCTTTTCTTTTTTGGAGGGGAGGGGGGGGAGAGGAAGGCGGCTTTAGGGCTGCCCTCTCTCTCCCAGGATAAGCAGGAGCACCTCGCACCCCTCTGTATCTTTCACCCCCCTCTGATATCCTTCATCACCCCCTGCATCCTTTCTTTTACACACCCCCCACCCCCAGCATCCTTCATCCCCCTTCCCTTAAATAAAGGGGCTTGTAAAAAAGTGGGAGAGCAACTTTTTACATGAGCAGATAGTGATAGGATGAGGGGGGACAGCTTTAAACTAAAATAGGGGAGATTTAAATGGCATAACGGGAAGGAATTTTTCCTTGTGAGGGTGGAGAAGCCCTGGCACAGGGTGCCCAGAGAAGCTGTGGCTGCCCCTGGATCCCTGGCAGTGTCCAAGGCTGGGCTGACTGGGGCTTGGAGCAGCCTGGGATAGTGGAAGGTGTCCCTGCCCTTGGCAGGCTGTTGGAATGAGATATCTTTAAGATCCCTCCCAACCCAAACCATTCTGTGATTCCCTCCATCTCTTCCCAGCTTTGTCTTTTCAGGGGCAAACAGGATAAATAATTAAAAATGTGGGTGCCAGCCAGAGATTCTTCCCATTGCAGCGGATTTCTCCAGACCCTGCTTTGCAGCTCATCTCAGGGAAGGGAGAACACCTTGTTCCCAACTTGCAAAGCTCTCCAGCAAAGCACTGCCCCGTGAACAGACTTTCTCGTGGGTTTTCAGCATCGCTTGTCAGCGCTTGCTATTTGCAGCCTATAACCTTTTTTTCCCCCAAGACAGCAGATTTATTGCTGGGGATGTGAAAAATGAAGGTGGCTGGGATGGCTGGTGGGTGAGCCGTGGCGATATCTTTAAGATCCCTCCCAACGACCGGAGAGGTGTCCTGGCCATGTAGAGGACGTTGTTGGCTCTGACCCCGAGGCACAAAAAAACTGAAAAAAAACTGAAAAAAAAAAAAAAAAATCCAACACCGCCTGTAGATGCATTTTTCAGGACCTAAGAAGCGCCTGCAGCGAGACCGTGAGATGCTCCGCCCCAGCAAGTGTTCCTTCCCTGGCTCTCCCTTCCCACCCTCCGCCCTGCTTCCCTGCTTCCCCCAGGCCTGGGTGTCTCCTGGCTGCAAGGGTGACGTGCCCATGATTACCCCCCCCAGCTGGCATTTTGGGAAGAGCCGTGTATTTCATCCCCTCTCGGTGCTGTAGGAGCTGTTCCTCAGTTGCTGGCTTTGAGCACCTCGCAAGAAAAGATTTGTTGAAGCGTCCACCCCATTTCTAAGGGATCCTATTATTCCCATCGCCCTGGCTTCTAGGCCTGGTGGTGCCACGGGAATTGCTGGCAGGACCCCAAGGCTGGGCAGGACACGGTGAGACCCAAAGAGAGCTCTGTGTGTCCCCTGGTCTTGAAAACTCGAAATTAGTGATTCCAGTATCAGGAACATCATCCTGAGGCTGTTGGATGTCACCACCTGAGCCCTTGCAGACACCACCAGACTTTTCTGAAGCTGATTAATTTTTTTCCCCCCTCAGAGCTTTATTGTGGTTCAGTTTCTCCGACCACCTGGTCCCATGGGTCCTATCCAGGCACTGGGTGCCTTGATGGTGCAGGGCTCCTCCCTCCCTCCCTCCCTCCCTGGAGCCAGGTGGACACCTACGGATCAGCTTGATTTCTCCAAATCTAAATATTTTGCGCCCTCTCCTGGGTCCGGATGGCGTGGCCCGGCCCTCCCACCCCGTCACCGTCCTCCTGTCTGGGAAGGGACGGGGACATCAGGCTGGGGTTGTCCCTCCAGCACTGCTCTCGCAGCCCCCCAGCGTTTTGCCCTTCCATTGCAGGACCCCAAAGATGCATCAGAGGGGATTTTGGCGTGGATGAGCTCAGGCCAAGGGAAAGCACAGGGCTGCCTTTGCCTCCTCCATCACATTCCGTGCCCAACCCAGAGTCATTGTCACCATCAGGACAGGGACACAGCTCCTGCAAAACCGGGTGGTTTGAGCTGATGCTGCTGCAGGATCCCTCTCTGTTCCAGCCCAGCGGTGATGCTGAGATCTCTGAGCATCATCCAAGAGCCCGTGACCATTCTGGCCACCCTCCTCATCCTTGTGACAGCAAGGAGCCACACTGGGACTGCCAGCCCTGGATGCTGGTGAGGTCCTTGGGTGGCCAGGTGCCCGAGGAGGACACCGTGTACCTGCAGGGAGCAAGTCAGGATGGAGCTGCACTCTTGGCCAGCTGCAAGCAGCCAAGCTGAAAGGGTGCTCAGCCCTGGAGATTTGAAGCAAATTACTCAAAACCACTTAGATGTGATTGTTATAAGCAGACATGAAAAATGCAGTTACCCACATATATATTTATATATATACACCGTATAGATACATAGATTGTGTTCAGGCAGAGAATTTCTGCACTGCAGAGCCTGTGCTGGGCCACCAACCTCCCTCTGCTGGGATATATTCTATGTCTGTACATACAGTGGGTGTATACACCCATCTGAGGAAGAGCAGGGAGTTAATTCTATACATCCTGTATGTTAGAGAAGGCTCGCAGAGTGATGAGTGGTGCATCCACCTCGCAAATCCCTCCTCGCTGCGAGGGAGCAGCATCCCAACAGAGGCTGTGGGAGCAAAACTCAATCCCCAACCCTGTGGAGAGGCCAAGCCAGCTGTGGGACGTGCGGTGACACGGACAAGGACACCGAGTAGCTCTGTGTGGCATGGGTCTCCCAACTTCAGGCATTGTGTCCGGGTGTGCTGGCTCTGATTGTGGTGGACCCTAGTTAGGAGGTGACAGCAGGGCACCAGGATGGGCCAGATTTGAGGTGCTGGGCTAAGCAGGGAGCTGGATGCAGATGAAGGTCCCCAGGCAGGTGGCAATTCTGCTGGCTTGTGCCTAGCCCAGCCCATGGTCATGGCTTTGATGGGAAGTCCAGCATGGGTGTTCCAGCTGCCCTTCTGTCCCCTTTCCCTCCTTTCCTGCTCCCAGTCCATCCAGGGGTGCTCCTCCACCATTTTGCAGCACCAGCAATACCAGTGAGCCTGTGTCCCTTGCTGCTGTGGCCTCATTCTGGGCACAGGGGGATAGGGATGTCCCAGCACTACCCAAAAACCATCCGTGACTCTGACCTTGAGCTGGAGAAACACATGGCCCCATGGTATGGGCTGAAGCAA
The DNA here is from genome assembly GCA_013399875.1 of Gymnorhina tibicen. Taxonomy (NCBI): domain Eukaryota; kingdom Metazoa; phylum Chordata; class Aves; order Passeriformes; family Artamidae; genus Gymnorhina; species Gymnorhina tibicen. The sequence continues at coordinate 729,948 of VXAZ01003348.1, read as the reverse complement.
ACCCTCCCCACCCTTTGCATGCTGTCCCCATCAGGGAATTTTTAATTGAGTATGGGGAGAAATCATCCCCCAGCAGCTCATCCTGGGCCGGGGATGTGTCCTCCATGGTCCCATCTTGTTCTCCACGGTCCCAGTGGATTTTTATTGCATCGGTGGCTTGACCACCAAGGTGCTGAGCTGCTCCAAGTGAGCAACCGGGCCAGGGAGAAGACACTGGATCTGTGATGGGGTTCGTACTGCACCACTGCAGGCTGGAGATGGGCTGAAAGTGCTGAAAGCTTGGGAGATGCCATCCTCCTGTCCTCCAGCATGTCCCCAGTGACGCCATCTCTGCTCCGCGGAGCTTAGAGCCAACATTGCTCCGTGCCTTGGTGGCACCGAGGTGGCCTCGTCCTCGCCTAGGAGCCGTAGGTGACGCAGTGGTCGTGCCGCCACTTGGAGCTCACCTTGTCGAGGAGGTAGCGGGTGCTCTCGCGGAACTTGCGCTGGGTGAAGTAGAAGAGGATGGGGTCGAGGACGCTGTTCATGCTGGCGAAGGGCCGCGTGCACTTGTAGGCGATGGCGAAGGCCTGCAGGGCCGGGCAGGGCAGGGTGGGCGAGGAGCGGACGATCAGGTAGATGGTCTTGGTGAGGTGGAAGGGGAAGAAGCTGATGGAGAAGACGATGACCACGATGATGACCATACGCACGGCTTTGTCCTTCCTCTTGTGCACGGCCAGGCCGATCAGCTCGTCCTTCTGGCACAGGATGCGGGCCATGCTGCAGTAGCAGGCCAGGATGGCCACGAAGGGCAGCAGGAAGCCGGTGAAGGTGAGGGTGATGCCGTAGGGGAAGTAGGCGGCGGAGCGGTCGGGCGTGCTCAGGTCGTAGCAGACGGTGCGGTTCCTCTGCGTGCCGGTGGAGGCGAAGACGAAGGTGGGCAGGCACTGGGCGATGACGATGAACCACACGGCCGCACACACCAGCCACGTCAGCTTCTTGCCCTTCTTCTTGTGCCACGAGGCCAGGGGGTGGCAGATGCCTAGGTAGCGCTGGACGCTGATGCAGGTGAGGAAGAAGATGCTGCTGTGCAGGTTGGTGTAGAACTGGAAGCGCACGAATTTGCAGGTGAAGTCCCCGAAAGGCCAGTAGTCCTTCTGGGTGTAGTTGTAGATGAGGAGCGGCAGGGAGCAGACGTAGAGCAGGTCGGCCACGGCCAGGTTGAGCATGTAGATCATGGTGCGGCTCAGCGCCTTCCGCGCCAGCCAGATCTGCCCGATGACCACGGCGTTCAAGGGCAGCCCCACCGTGAACACCACCGAGTACACCAGGGGCAGCAGGACCTGCTTGAACTCCTCGTGGTAGGTGCATGAGTTCCTCCCTGGGCTCACGAGGGCCGTCAGGTTGGCCATGGTGGTGTTCCCACCCCTCAATGTCCTCTCTGCTTGCGTGGCCCCTCCGCAGCACCTGTGAATGTCAGAGGGGACAGCTGGTGACTTGTCTGCGTGGTGTCACACACACCCTCGCAGGATGAACCTGGACCAGCGTTCCGTGGGTTGGGGCAACCCCCAGTATCCACACAGGCTGGGGGATGAAGGGATCCAGAGCAGCCCTGAGGAGTGTTTGGGGGTGTTGGTGGATGAGAAGCTGGAGATGACCCAGCCATGTGCAGTTGTGTGCAACCCCCCGTGCCCTGGGCTGATCCCCCAGCGTGGGCAGCAGGGAAGGGGGATCCTGTCCCTCTGCCCCTCAGCTGAGACCCCACCTGCAGAGCTGCCCCAGCCCTGGGGCCAACAGCAGCAGGACCTGGAGCTGCTGGAGAGAGTCCAGAGGAGGCCCTGGAGCTGCTCCCAGGGCTGGAGCCCCTCTGCTCTGGACCCAGGCTGGGAGAGCCAGGTTACCCAGAGAAGCTATGACATCCCTGGAAATGTCCAAGGCCAGGTTGGACGGGGCTTGGAGCAGCCTGGGCTAGTGGCAGGTGTCCGTGCCCACGGCAGGGGTTGGAATGAATCTTTAAGGTCCCTTCCTACCCAAACCCTCCTGTGGTTCCATGATCCGAAGCCGCGATGATGGATTCAGGGGTCTCACAAGAAGGTGAAGGTGGAGCAGGACCCCACAGGCTGCACACAGGACAGCGTGGTGGCCACGCTTGCCCCCATCGCAGCTCCACTTCCCATGACACTTATCCCCCACAGAGGGGTTTGCACAAGGCCAAGCCGCTGTCATCCCCCTCCGGCAGAGGAAATTGCGGCAGGATGCGCCGGTGGCCGCCGGCACGGCTTCCTGCTCCTCTGCAGGGGGTGCCAAAGCCCTGCAGCCAGCCGGGCTCAGCCCGGGACGTGCCACCCGCGCGGAGTCCAGCGCGACCCTCGCGGGCGCTTTCACCCGGGAATTGGTGGCAACGACCCCAGAGCTTTTTAGTTTTGCGGGCTCGGAGAGCCCACCCGCTGTCCTCTGGGCTGCTCTGAGCAGGGGAAGAGGACATCTGCTTTCCTCAGAGGCGGAGAGAAGCGTGACAGATGTGGTCCCACAGCCCCACAGCCCCCGGCCCAGCCGTGCCGCTGCCAGCATCCCTTGGCACTGCACCCGCGGGTGCCACCCGCGCCCGGGGTGCAGCCGGAGCCGCTTCTCCTCCCTCCCCTCGCTCCCTGCCCCGCCAGCAGCGCTGGCCGCAGCCCTGCCCGGAGGCACGGGGCCAGCCCCCTCTTTCCCTCCCGCCCCGGGCACAAACCTGCCTGGAAGCGGGTGGCCACGTTGGCTGGGAAGGGGAAACTGAGGCAGGGAGGAGGTGCCCGAGCTCCAGCCAGGAGCATGGGGCACAGGGCACCAGGGAGAGACACACGAGTCCAGGGGCCACCTCGCCAGCTTGTACCACCCCATTTCAGGTGTTTGGGGATTTACCAGTCCCCAGAGCACAGCCCCGCCACGGTGTCAGTGTTGGGGACACAATTTTGGGGGTGCTCTGTGCTTGCGAATCAGTCCCCCTGCGGCTGCACCTGCCTCCTATCCCCGGGTAATCCTCTGAGTCCTCCTGCACCCCCATTCAGCCCCTCACACCCCACTGAGCACCCCGGCACCCCACTGAGTCCCTCTGTCGCCTCACTGAGCCCTCATCCCCCCCCCAGCACCCCACAGCACCCCGCTGCACCCCACTGTGGCCCCAGCTCCAGGCACTCCCGGCACTCGCCTCTCCCACCTCTAAGCCAGTAAGTGCTCCAGGGCTGTGAACTTTCTTATCCCCTGGGTCCCCCCAAACCTCCCCCGGCACCCCTCAAACCCCCCCCCGGGACCGAAGCTTGGGGCAGCACCCACCCAGTGCCCACAGGAACCTCTGCCGTGCCCCGTGCGCTCGCAGGACCACCGCCAAGGACACAGGGGACAAGGTGGCCGGCAGGAGGGGTCCTGGGGGACCTGGGAGCGCCTCTTACCTGCTGGGGTGCCCCAGGGTGCCCGTGGGTGCTCCAGGGTGCTGGGACGCAGTGCTCTGCCCAGGGCTTGGCACATCTGTGGGTGCTGTGCTCGCCCCGTTGAGCAACACTTCCCTTTTCCTCTCAACAGCAGCACCCCGGGAAACGGGGAACAGAAACCCTGGCAGGGTGGGCACAGGGAATGGCTCTGCATGGCACTGCACAGCTGTGGCACGGCACAAATGCCACCAGGGCAGGGGATGCTCCTGCCTGTGGGTGCCAGGATGCAGCCGGCTCAGGCCACCGTGAATTATTTGGTCTTTTCTATAATTTTGTTCATTTCCCCCCTAATTTTTTGTCCCTTTCCCCTCATTTTTGAACCTTTCCTCCATTTTTGCCTCACTTCCCTCATATTTGGCTTCTTCCAAGTGCGGGCAGATGTTGGGGACAGGGACGTCCCCAGGCCCTGTGGCACCAAGAGGAAGAAGATTCTCCAGTTGTCCAGGTGATGCAGTCAAACGAGGGAAACTGAGGCACAGGCACTGAGTTTGAAGTGAAGCAGTGTGGCCTATGCCCCTTTTTAACAGATTTTTTTCCCCCAAAACACCCCTTGGAGGTGTTTGCAGGGCATTGCTAAGGGCCATGCCCAAGGCTGCACAGGCTTTCAGCTGTGGAGGGCACCAAAAAAAAGGAGGACCAACCAAAAAAAAGAAGGGATCCTCCCCAAAAAATGGCAAATAAGGAAAAAAACTCCTCTTTGTAAGAGGGAAACAGCACTGAACCCCCCCTGCTGCTGGGTTCAGAGGGATGGGAAAGCTGGAGGAAAGGAGGAAAAATCTCACCTGATCCCAGGGAAAAGCTAGACACTGGAAAATCCCCATCCCAACTGTCCCCAGGCCCTGCAGATGCCCATAACCCCCAGTCACAGTCTGCCAGCACCCACCAGTTAATGAAACCGATTAATGAAACCCCACTGAGACCCTCAGCCTCATCCAGCTGCTGTGCCCAGGGCATGTTCCCAGCTCATCATCCGTCTGGGCATATTATCGCAAAAATCCCTTTTCTCACCCCAAAAACCCATCACGGGGGTCCCTGCCAGCTCTTGGGGTGATGGGGTTGGCACCTCCCAAATCCATAGGAGCTGGTGCCCCGCTCCAGCACCAAGAGGGGCACTGGGTGAAATCCATTGAGAATTGAGACTTTTAGGGGAAGAAAAGGGGGTGCCTGTGGTGTTGGGAGGGATCAGACTGAGGTCACCCTCATCCCAGGGCTTTGAGGTGCCTGCAGACACAGAACAAGGATCAGGAAAGAGAAGTGGGGCTGCTCTGTGGCCAGATGGGGAAGAGATTAAAAATAATCACCAGCAGCCGTGAGCTTCCCCCGGCACATGCCCCCTCCAACCCCTTTGCTTTCATTCCCTTCTCCAGTGGAATTAGCGTTAATTAACACCCTGCTATTGATTTTTAGGGGGGTTCTGCGAGCTGGATACAGTGGGAAAAGCTTTTGGCTGTGGCTGCCCTCGAATAGGATATGGGGGAGGGCTTCCTGCCGTGCAAATCTTCCTCCTCGGTTTGTCCTGCCCGTCCCAGTCTTTGTGTCTGCCTGGCAGGGCTGGAAAGCTGGGCTGGGTGGAAGTGAAAGCTCCAGCTCAGCGCATTTCAAAGAGGATGGAAGCGGGATGCTCCGTCCCGCATGTTGCTTGGCCAAAGCCACCACATCCTCGTCCCCAAACATCTCCAGGCTGGTGTCAAAATATCTTCAGGCGCCCATCTGCCCAGTGGGGACCAAATCTCGGATGTTTCAAGGGAAATTTATGGTTAGTGAAGCTTGAGGGAGGAACGATGTGGAAAAATTGGGACAACATTGGGAGTTCTGGGGTTCTAAACATGGATTGTCAGGAACGGGGCACAGGGTGGTGGCAGAGCCACTCTGTCCTGGGGTGGCCACCTTCCTCTCCCCATGCTTTAGTGCCCCATCATAAATCAGCACCTCGGGGAGGCCCTGGGCAACCTGGGCTGCGATTGCCTGCTGGAAAGGGAATGATGGGGACAGGGAAGGTGCAATGAGCTTTCCCAGTCTCAACTGGCCTATCCCTCCATACATATAAATGTAAATGTAAATGTAAATGTAAATGTAAATGTAAATGTAAATATAAATGTAAATACAAATATAAATATAAATACAAATATACATATAAGTAGAAATAGAATTATAAATATAAACCTCTATACATAAATGCACATCTCTCTACACAGATCTCGATACATACAACCATATCGATGGCTCTCCGTGCACACACATTACAAATTTATAAATATATATATGTCTCCACTCACACACACGCACACACCGACTTCTACACCCCTATACACAAATATATGCCCCTGAGCACATGGATATGTGATGTTGATCCGTAACTCCATCCATATATACAGAAATATATTTATACTTCTACACACACATGTCTATGCCGACATGCTCATATATAGGAATATATTTACACCTCTGGATGTATATATGCACAAATACATAAATATATAAATATATATAAAAGGTAGAGACCAGGCTACTGGCACCCACAGCAGAGGTGCCAAGGAAAACCAGGTCGCTCGAGCAGATTTAAGCACATTTATGTGCGATACAATCTCTGGCATGGGGCTGATCCCTATGGATGCCCCCAGGGATCCATTGCACCCCAGACCACGGGAGCAGAGGGACAGGGGAGAATCCGCCCTGCGCCAGCTCTGCCAGGGAGATCACGTTGGGATTTTGAGCCCTGCTCCACGGTAAGAGCTGCCAAACCTCCCTAAGAGCAAAGTCGAGCAGCTTCCATTTGGGATGGCTCTGGGATAACCCCAAATCCCAGCCAAAGTATGGACGTTCTCTGGATCTGACCCCATTCTCTCCAGTTCTGCCTCATCCTGCCCAGTTCAATCTGATCTGTTTGGGTCCAGTCCTGCCCAGTCTGGCCCCATCCTGCCCAGTTTGGTTTGACCCTGTTGGATCCCATCCTGACTGGTTCAGCCTTAACCCCTTGGGTCTGATCCTGCCCAGTTCAACCCCATCCTGCCAGGTCCCATCCAGACTGATCTGAGTCCCAGGTCTCATCCTGACCCAGTTTGGTCTGACACGTTCGGGCTCAATCCTGCGCGGTCTGTACCCATCCTGCCCAGTCCAGTCCGAGCTTTTCGGGTCTGATCCTGCCCGGCTCACTCCGACCCACTTGGATCCCATCCTTTCCTGGAACATCGGCTTGACCCGTCCCCCCCTCCCCATTCGCGGCACTTCCCGGCAGCGGGATGCGCCGAGAAACAGCGGGTTCACTCTGACCCTATAAGGTCCCATCCTGCCTGGTTGGATACGACCCTGCTGGGTCCCTTCCTACCCAGTCCAGTCCCATCCCGTCCTTCCAGTCCCATCCTGCCCGGTTCACTCTGAGACACTTGAATTCCATCCTTTCCCGGTTCGGCTTGTCCCGTACTCCCCGTCCGCAGCACTTACCAGAGCGGGATGCGCCGGGAGGCAGCGGGTTCCCTCTGACCCTGTAGGATTCCATCCTGCCCTTTCCAGCCCCATCCCGCCCAGTTCACTCCGACTCACCAAGATCCCATCCCGCCCGGCTGGGTCTGACCCTTTAGGGTCCCCTCCTGCCCGGTTCACTCTGACCCTGTTGGTCCCATCCCGGCCCGGTTCGGCTGATCCCGTTCCCACCGTTCGCGGCACTTACCGGCAGCGGGATGCGCCGGGAGCCCGCGGCACGGAGCGCTCGGAGCCGCCCCGCTGCCGCCGCCGCTCCGCCCCGGGGCCGCCCCTCTCCGCCCCGCTCCGGCTCCGGCACCTGCGGGAGGGCCCGGAGGGGGCTGGGGAGGGGTCACAGCTGGATTGGGGAGAAGCAGGGGGGAGAAGCAGCTGGGCTGGGGGGGCGGCAGCTGCATGGGAGGCTCCCAGGCAAACATCTGGCTTAGGATCTTGGGCGAACATCTGTATCGAAGAGGGTTTCGGGGGGCTTCCAACAACCCCAAAAGTGGGATTTACAGGGTGGGGTGCCCATGCACTAGGGAGCAGCTGGATTGTCCTGGTCCTGGGTGTCGGGGACAGGGTGTCCCTGTGGCATCGGGTCCCAGGCAAAGGGGTCGGTTCCTCCCGTACTCATTAACCAGGCGGTCAAGGCTCCGCGCTTCCTGAGCAGGGCTATTAAAGAGCAATAAGGCAAAGAACCCCGGGGGGACGGGCTGGGTACGAAACGGCAGATGCATAAACAGCGCTGGGATGCTGGGATTCCGCGGAACGATGGGCTCGGCCCTTCCTTTCCCTGGAAGCTGATTTTGCCACCCAAAATGATTCCATTTTCCTTTTTTGGAGCTTGTGATGGGTCTTAGTGGATGCGGAAGGGAAGGAGGTGCTGGGGGCATTGCCCAGATGATGGAACTCTGTATGGGGGGCTCCCCAGTGTCACCTCATTAAGCAGGCACCCAAATATGCCGTGAGAGGGTTTGGGTTGTACGGAATGAATGGTGAAGTGGAATGAGGCGTCTGGATCCTGCTGCAGTGGACAACACAGCTTTCATCGATCCTGGCACGAGCCCACGGCCAAGCCAGGCAGCGTGGCCATGGGAGAGATGGGCTCTGGCAGGATCTGACACGAATATTTGCAACCACAGCCAGGCTGGAGCCATCCCTCACATCCCGGGGCTGCCCGGGCTTGTGGGGTTGGGTTGGCGATGGCTCGGTGCCCTTGTGAAATTCCCCACTCACTCAGCCTCCATGGGGAGAAGAAAACTGGGGGGAAATGTGCTTTTCCCCAGAAAACACGCCTTGTGCAAACAAGCCCAACATCTTGGGATGGGGAGCCCAGGACTTCCCGCAAGCATCCAGGGAATGCAGCTGAGGATGGATGCAGCTCGCTTCCCCAAGGAGCCAACAGGGAGGACACCTATCCCACCTCCAGTGCTGCCTCTGCCTCTGGGGAAGGCTGGTGTCCTCCTCCCTCCCGGCACGGCGGGTGTCCTTGCAGGTCCCCAAGGTGAACAGCCGGCTGTCCTGCTGTGCAGACACTGTAAATAGTGGTGGGAGTGTTAAAAAACAGAAAATATAATAGTGGCTCCTGGCCGCCTGCCAGCTCCAAATGCCTCCGCTGAGCCTCGAGCCCAGCCCTAGAGCACCTGCAATAAATGGGGATCCCCCAAAAATGACATTTTGGGGGATGAGCAGGGACAGGAGAGGCAAATCTGGAGGTAGTAGCCGGGGTTAAAAAAAGAGATTTCAAGCAAAATGTTGTGTTTAAACCTCTTTTTATTTATACAAAAGAATCATTGGGAAAAATAAGTGGGGAAAAGGACTAGCCTGGTTCCTCTTGGAGTCTGACCGAGTGAATTAATCCTTGGCAAAAAGGCCTGGCGCGGTGGCTGGATTTGAGTTTCCGAGCCCCTGGTTTCTGTTCCTCCGGCTGGAGGTTGCCAGTAACTGCATTAGCTCCTGAGTGCAGGTGACCTTTGCCACTGCTGTTCCTGGGGGTGATTGCACCTTCCCACAGGGATCCAGGCTTCCAGCTGCCAGCAGAACCCGGAGTGGCTGGACATAGAAAGGGGCATCTGTGGTCAAGGCCAGGGAGGCAGTTTGGAACTGCTCCTCCCACCAATGCAAAACCTCTTGGAGGTGAAAAGCAGCATTTTTCCAATGCTGAGGCTTTGTGAGAGCCTTGGGGCCGGGATGTCCTCACCACCAGACACTGGATGTCCCCATGGGGAGGTTCCTCAGGGCTCTCAGGTTGTTCCCCAGCACAGACATGCAGGGATCATGCTGGGTCCCTTCTGCCCTGGGCTCCGCCGTGTCTCACCAGACCGGAGACGTCTTGCATGAAGAATTTCATTACATCTAAAAGCTATTTATAACGGAAATGGAGTTAATCTCTCATGTCCTGACAGCTTCAGCCTGCCAGGGTGGTGGATCTGGTTGAGCTTGCTCACGAGGAGGTCACATTTGATGGCAACTTTCTCTTTCTAAACCAGCTCGGAGGATATGGTCACCCCGGACTCCCCCGTGGACATCTGCTATCCCTCAACTCATGGTTGTTTCCTCATCAGCTCATTTGCTTTGGCTGTTGGACCTGAGGCAGTTTTGCAGCTGGAGAGCCCTCTCTGGGAAGTGATTGTTCCCAGTTGCAACAAGGGACCAAGTGAGGAAATGTTGGCGGAGATGCCTGCATTTGGGGTACCACCATCCCAAAGGCACCACACGGCCAAGGGTGAATTATTTTATTATACTGTATGTGCATATACATTGTTATGAAGTTATTTTGAAGTTGCAACCCAGCATCTCAGGGATGAGCCGCCCTGAGGAGCTCCATGATCATGGTCCATCACCATAAACCAGGGCCAAACACAGTTGCCCCAATTTGCCACCGTGTGGGCATCCAACACTGGGCTCTTATGGATGGGTTGAGGCAGCACAAGGATGAGGTGGTTGAATTTCACCAGGAATTTTGTGCAACACTAATTTAGTGCTTTACATGAAAAACTACTTGGTGCAACTTCCTGTAGCCTCTCTGGCAGCCCTGTGCTCAGTTCTGGAAGCAGTAAGGAATTTTCCATGTGACTTCCAAAGCGTGGATCGAATCACCCGGCTGGATGGACGTGCAGTTTTCAGTCTGTGCAATGAGCTTGTGCATTTCCGTAATGGGAATTTTAAGTATTTTGCTTAAGTCACTTCTCAAGTCAATTTAAGTCATTTACTTGTTAATGCCATTAAATGCAGGGCTGTTGACTCAGTTTGCCCATCCCCTTGCCAAGGGCTGTAAGGATGAAGCCCTGGGGACTCCTGAGAACCCAAAATAACTTCAAGGCATGAGGCATCTCCCAGAAGGACCAAAGCCTTCCAGGAATTCAAACTCCAAGCACGGATCATTTGCTTCCCAGGAGCACGCAGGGATCTGCTCCACTCTTGGGCTGGTTCTCCTTTTCCTGCAGGTGGGTCCATCACTTCCAGCCACCACAGCAATTATTTAAAACACACTTCCCTGTTCCTTCCACTGCAGAGGAAACCAAACTGGACATTTATTTTTGGGGAAAAAAAAACTCTGTTTCATGTTTGAAGCACCACTGATGATGCTTTCTGTGGGAGCTACTCATATGTCTTTACTTCTCACTTTCAATTCTGCTTCTCAGAAGATCACGCTTTGCCCTTGAAGAAGATGAAAGGGGAAGGCATGTCCCAAGTGATTAATTTTTTTAATTCCAAGAATTGGTCTCTCTCTCGTAAGAAGGAAAACGCTTTTTTTTTTTTTTTTTTCCTTTTTCTGTAGAAGAGCAGAATTACAAAAACAAGGCAAAATTGAGTCACAATTTTCTCTTCATCATTCACAGGTGGGCAAAAAAACTCCACCAGTGCTTGAGGGTCGTACTCAGCTATACCAAACGTGATGGCAACATTTATAGGAAGATTTTGGAGATATCTGAGACAATAATACCCCTTGATTTAGGGATAAGACGTTTTCCTGCTCTGCTTGCTGGGACATGGCTGAACCTCCACTTGTTGGAGGTTTTACCAGGAGCAGCCCCACAGAGGGACAATTCCACATCCCCCATTCCCAAATGGGAATTATTCCCATTTGTCCCCCCACCTAATCTACCAGAAAATCCCTTGGATCTGCTTCTGTGCAAGCAGAGAAGGGCTCGAAGCTCCAGCAAACCCACTCAGGGTTTGCTGTAGGCTTTGCTTGGTGTTATGGGCAGCATTAGGAGCAGGAAGCGGGGGTCTGGGGCCAGCTCGGTGCCCAGGGTAAGGAGGGGGACAGGAGCAGCTTCCCAGGATGGTTTTGCAGGGACGTGGTGCTCGTGCAGTGGTGCCGGGAGCAGCATTTCCTTGGCAGCACCTTCCAAACAAAGCTCGGAGCAGAGCCAGGGCCCAGACACTTCATCCAAACACCGGGGGGAAACCATAACAAGGAAAATACAATCCTGGGGGGTCCTGGCCATCAATTGTCTCTGTTTGGGCACAACCAGGCACGGCTGCTGAACCTTCTCTTTTGAGGTGGTGGCTAGCGCGNCGGGCGCCTGTCCAGCACAGGAGTGTGGCCAGGAGATGCTCATGGATGCTCAGGAGATGCAGATATGGAGCCCAGGTGTATCCTTGGGGGGTTGTAACACCATCCCGAGCAAGGAGGTCTGTGCCTGTCACTGCTGGGAGTGACAGGGTGGACTGGGGAGCTCCTGAGTTGACCTCAGTCTGTGCCTCAGTTTCCCCAGTTGAACAAAAGAATGAACGCCCAGCTTTCAACTTCCGGGTAACAGCTATAAAACCCTCAAACAGAGGGTTGGAAGGTTGTATCCCACGTCTGCCACAGGTGAAACCTCCTGGAGCGGCAGGCAGGGCCCTCCTCCCCTCAACCCGCCCGTCCCGTGCCATCCGGGACACCTGAGACCTGCCCCAGCCAAAAATGTTCAAGCAGGTCCGTCCCGTTGGGGATGTGTTGCAAAACCAAGGCAGTGGCTGAGTTCTGCACCTCAGCACGGAGGGAGGAGGGGAATCTGATGGGAAACAAGATCAGCTCGTTGCCCTGGAGCTTGCGTGTGCTGGCAGGCTCAGGAGCAGCGGGTGACCTCACTCACAGCACCTTTTGCAGTGTTTCAGCCTCTTTAATTTGTTTTTTAAATCATTTTCCTGCAAACAAGGTTCTATTCTATTCTTTTCTATTCCAAGTTATTATTTTTAAATCCCTTATTCAGGCTGGGAGCTGCCAGTGCCTGGATCACTCTCTCTCCATGCACGTCAAACCAAGAATCCTGATCTCAGCAGGGTGGTGACTCCTCTAACTTAGGGGATAAATACCCAGACAAATCTGGCATAAACAGAGAAAATTATGAAATGGGTTTGATTTAACATCTCCAGTAATCCTAGGCATTCTCACTTCCTTCCCGGTATTATCTGATGTGTCTTCTATTCCTGGACACTCAGAGAAACTTGCTCAAAGGAAAACCGAACAATAACAGACAGGAGACTAAAATAAAACCAGAAAAATAACGGGAATGGCGGACAAGGATTTGGTTGGGTTTCCAGGAAGGTTCAAGGGAATCTCCTGTGCAGTGATGTGACTGCGCCGTGCTCCGAATCCCCGCTGAAGGGGGAGGTGAAGGTGCTGTGTTGCCCTCAGGAACAACTGCTGGGCTTGGGCATCTTTGGTCCAAACTGGCTCATCTCAGTAGGGTGGCTGGAGAAGGAGCCCTGGGATCTTCTCTGGAGCGTGCTGTGGTGGGCTCTGTCCCTGACACATGGCTCTGAGTTTGACTTATTCCCAGACAACAGGACCTTGTCATCCAGAGGCCAAGATGGGCTGAGACCAGGCGGCTGTAATTAAGCAAATCATTAAATCTCTGTTTTCCAGGCACTTGGATGTCTGATTTTTAACCCAGCCACGAGAGGAAGTGCTGGTTTTCTCCCCCAGGATGAGAGCAGGTGCAAACCACCCTTGGCTGAGCAGGACCCCGAGCATGACACACCTTGTGGTCTCCTCTCGGCCTGGCACACCTGGACGTGCCTCTGTGCTCAGCTCCAGTGTGAGGGCTGAGCTGCATCCCATCTCCTCCTGGGTGAGCGTCCAAATGTCCCGATCTGCGGGATTTTAGAGGTACCACATGGCCCACGAGCCAACACAGCAATGGTTGGGTTTGGCCGTTCCCAGACCGGGAACCTCCCAGGGCAGCACTTCCCTGTGTAGCGTTCGTGTGTGCACAAGGCTTTCAGTCTGCAAACAACCAGGGCAGCTCAAGGGCTTGGTTCCCACCCTGCCAGCTCCTGGATGTGTTCCTCCGCTGGCTCTTCTCCCTCTCCCTCTCTCTGTGGCTCAGCAGCCCTGCTCCTCCCTCCTCTCCGTGCTCGTCCCTCGCCAGGCATTAACACGGGAGAGCTCCCAGGTGTCAGAGGCGTCACCACATCGCTCCCAAGGGGTGGGGACCTGCGTGCTGACTTCTCCGGGCATCTTCCAGGCAGATGTGTCCAGGGGGTTGTGTTCCTTCCTTAGGTTCCCAGGAATTCTTCGTTGGCGTGCAGGGCCTGGAGGGAACAATGCCCATGCCCACATTGCTTCTGGGACTGTCACGTAGGTCCTGGGACTGTCACATCGTCATCCTAGGACCAGTGAGGAAGACACGCTCACACCAGCAGGCAACACTAAACAGGTCACTGGTGTGGTGGTGATAGCAATGACCTGGTTTCTCTTCCTCCTCCTCTTCCTCCTCCTCCTCAGGCAGTTAATATTGCTTGGGTTTATGAATTAACTTCCCTCTGAGCGAGTCGGCAGAGCCAGAATGGGGACATTAAACAAAAAAGCAAGCCGCTGGTGACTCACGCCATGGCCCTGTGCCAAGGCAAGCACAAAAGCAGAGGCCTCAGCAGAGCCTTGGGAATTGTTCACTCTTCAGATCCACGTGGACCTGGAGGAGACTCTGGAGCGGTCCCCCTGCTAAATTCAGCTGGGGCAGGTGAAAATCTTCTTCCCTTCCCAGCTCTGGTGCTCAGGAACTCTGCTCCTCACGCAGTGCAGAGTCAGCAGAACAATCCATGGAAAGATGCCACCAAGAAGATAAACCTTGTCCCTGAGAGCCACCCGGGTCCCACAGTGACACAGACCTCACCCAGGATTTGGGAAGGTCCCTCTTCCACACGCCACAGGTCTCACCTGCTCCTGCACGGGATAATGCAGCCCTGCCCTGCAGACTCCCAGACGTCTCTGTTTCTGAGGAAAATGAGTAAGAGTTGACTGTTCTTTTGGGTAGGAATGAATCAAAGAAGTTTTAAATAGCAAACCTGTCCTTTCCTATAGTTATTTCCCTCTTTATTCCCCCCCTGGCTGCTGGGAGGTTTGTAAACATTTATTAAAATCTGCTTTGACATGTCACGCTGAGTATTTCCTTTTGGCCAGCTTCTTACACGTTTGCTTCCATCCAAATTCCCATACAAGGACAATGGGGAGCCCCACCGCTTTCAGCCCTCACAGCCTGCCCAGAGCCCTCTCGGGGTCACGGCTGGAGGGCACGGAGGCTGAGACCTCCCCAGGGTCCTGGCTCGGGTGGATCCTTCGCTCTGATGGACTAAGGAAGGGGGCTGCCTCCTGGGCCTGCTTGCAAGGCAAAAATCCAAAGGCAGTGGAAAAGGTGAGAATAGGGGAAATGGAGCCAGCGTCTTTGGAGTGGTGTCCAGGTCATGGACACTGACTGAAACACGAGAAATCCTGTTTAGACGTAAGAAAATGATTTTGCTACTATAAGGGTGGTCAGCTGAGGTTGTGGAGATGCTCAGAATCCATCTTGACATGGTCCTGGGCAACCCACTCCCAGTCCCCTGGCTTGAGCACTGGACTAGATGGTCTCCAGAGGTCCCTGCCAGCCTTGGGCCCTCTGGAAGGGAAGGGAGGAGAGGACACCCTTAGGAAAGGAGCCCCGTCTGCTTGTGTGGGAAGGGGGGAGTCTCTCCTACGCCCGGGAGGTGACCAGGGAAGTCCTTGAAGCCACATTTGGGCGTGATGAGGATGTGTGCGACCCACACTTTGCCCACACTTTTGCAGGGTGCAGGGGCTGCTGATTCCAGCCCTTTCCAAGCCTTTTTATGAAGCTTTCTCCCACGCACCACAGTGCGCATCAGGAGTGCAGTCCCCTGCCTTGACTCATGCAGTGGCCCTGCAAGGACACAGTGAGCTCATCCTCCTCCTCCTCCCCCCTCCCCATTAAATCCCAGACATTCTCCAGATGTTCTGCGGAAGGATGAGCACCACGCTTTGGTCATTAGATCAGAGATAAAAGCTCTGGCTGCAGTGGATGAACTTTTGCCCTCTGAAGCAGGTGCCGAAGTCCAGATGTTCACAGCACTGGCAGAGATGAGGCAAAGGAGAGGGCTGGTCCAGGAGAAACATCTGGGCACGGTGGCTGCTCGACCTGCTCTCCTCAGAGATGGAACCCTTTCCAAATTATTTGGAAAGGCAGCACAAGCTCCTCTGGAGATGAAAAGCAGTGGGAAGCACCTGCATTCCTCCTGACAGTCTGAGTAGCCTCGCCAGGTGACCATCCTAGTTTTGGCTTGATGTGTCCAGATGTGTTTTAAAAGGTCCAAATTTCAATCTCAAGGCTGCTTCTACAGATCATGGGGAGAAGCAGCTTCCTCCAGAGGACAATTCCCCTTGAATCCCTGGAGATGACACTGTCTGTTTTTTGAAAGTATCCTTCTCTCTGATGCTCTAGGCTCCTCACACACTCCCACGCACGAAGAGCCACGGTCGCATCTGGTTTGGGGAAAAAGGAAATTAAATATTGGGCTGGTGAGAAACTGCGAGGTTGGAGAAGGGATTTGTAGCATGAAGAGCCACCTACTTTCATGAAATCACGGAACAGGTTGGGTTGGAAGGAACCAAAGTCCAAACCCAGATCAGGCTGATCAAAGCCCCATCCAACCTGACCTTGAGTGTTTCCAGGGATGGGGAATGCAGCACCATTCTGGGAATCCTGTGCCAGTGTTTTACCACCCTCATTATAAAAAAAACCTTCTTGTATCTAATTTTCTGTCCTGTTTTCTTCTTCTTTCTGTGCCATAAATCATCTCACAGCTCTCCGCCCATGGATGTGAAGTGAAGACGGGAGCGGGGCAGGGAAAGTTGCTCCAGAGGGAGAATCAAAAGTGCTGGAGCTCAATGTTTTCCTGCGAACTGCTCAGAGGTGGTATGCTGTTCCTCTGCTCCAGCTCCTCACCCTTGTCCTGCAGCAAAATCAGCTTTCTGAGGGCCTTCAGCAGCTCTAATCAGCTCCTCCCTTAGCCTAAACAATCCCACTCTGGCTCCAGCCTGAGCTTGCCCTCCAGGGCTGCTTGGGTCAGTGCCCTTGGGGGCATCCTGAACATTTCACCCACTGTGGATAAGGGGCCAGGGTCACTGTGTCCCTCACTACGCTGTGCAGGGTGGCTGGAAGTCCCTCTCTTCCAGCAAGGGCTGCCAGCGTACTCCTAACATCCCTCTCAGTGCATCCAGCCTCCTGGTTTGGGAGTGGAAAATGTTGAGAGACATGGGCAAGAAAATAGGGGAGAAATGGGTACAACCACATGTTTACTGCCCCAAATCGCCCCTCCGTGCTCACTCAAGCTGCAAACCCAGCTGTCAGGGGAAGGATGTGCTCCCAATTTAAAAGTGCTCCCAGTTTAAAATTTCTCCCAGTTCATAGGCACAGGGAGAGCGTTTGCGAGGAGATAAGGGCTGGTTCAGACGCGGGGAGCTGGGCTGAGATAAGAACAGCCATCAGCAAAGCTCTGCAGAGCATGGAATTGTTTCAGCTCCATGGAGCTGCATCCAGGGCCAAGCAACCCTGGACCGCACCAGGGATAGGAGAGGGACACACTCTGCCAGCCCTGGGGGCACGGACAAACCCTGCCCCTCTGGGACTCAGTCCAAAATCATGGATGTTCCAACTGGATTCCTTTGCTCCGCTGCCCTTTGCATGCCCGGGATTACAAACCACAGCTGTAAATAACCATAGCTGAGCATCCCCCAGCACCCTGATCCAGGCTCTGGCTCCTTCTCCAGCTCTCTGTGGCATCCTGGCTGGATGCAATACCACACCCAGGGCTGTTTCCCTTGGGAAATCCCCCTGGCACTGGGTGTTTCCCTTCCCCTGGCCTTGGATGGAGGTCAGCTGCTCCACATCCTGCTTGTCCAGCATTAATGGTTGGACCTGATGGTCTTCAAGGTCTTTTCCAGCCTTAATGGTTGTCTGATTCCATGAAATGCTGTAAACTTTTCTCTCCTCCTTCCCTTCCTCCCAGTCCATCTCCTTTGATTTCCACGTTGCTCTTTGCACCCAGGTTGGCGTGCACTGAGCAGGTCTAGGCATCCCTGAGGACTTGCCTGATTCCCTTTCCTTTAGGCTCAGGAAAGGATCTTTCTTTGTTTATTCCTTCACCCGATGCTAAAGCTCATTTTCAAAGGACAATGCAAGTCCTTGATGCCACAAACCAGCGATTTCTGAATTTTTGGGGACAAGGCTTGGGATTATGCAGAGCTGTTTGCTGCCTACCTCTGAATTACAGTGACCTCCCACGGGCAGCCACAGTGGGAGCACCAGGGAAATACCAATGCCCCAGAAATACTGCACACAAACAGCACAAAAAGCCAAATATTTGTCCTGTAATGCCCCCCCATGAGGGTTCCTTCTGCAGAGCTCTTCTGGCCCTAGACTGGGATGAAAGGAAGGGGAAAATGCAGAGGGGAAGAGAGGCTGGAGGGAAATAATAATGGGGGAAACAACCAGCACCAGCATTTGAGCCAGAGCCTGGACAGTGAACTCAGCTCCTTTTCATGATGTTTCCTAGGGCACCAACTCTTCTTCCCCACTGGTTTTGATGGATTATTTTAGCCAGGCATTAATGGCTGATACCACCAATGTTTCTCACCACAGCCAGTGACACTGCTGGGGGCACTTCAAGGTGTTTGCACTTGTGACACAATGCCAGAGAAGCGCAAAAGTGGTGATGAAATACACATCAGAAATCCCAAGGAGCTGGGAAAGAAGAGCTGATGCTTCAGTGACATCTCTAACAATGGGCATCCATCCACTGGGTGCAGAGGACCTGCTGGCTTTGGTGGGCTTGTCCCAGTTTGGGGACTGGCAAGCGACAATTCCTGAAGTCTCAGCCTTCTGGCTCCTGTGGGGACAAGGGATGCCTAGAAAATCCTGGAAAAACCCTGTGATGAGAAGATAAATAGAGAGAATGCAATAACAACATGTATTAAAAGCTCCTGTACTCTTGAAGGTGGTTGGTTTTGATTTTGGATGGGCTGATGGTGGCTTTTCTAAGACAGCAGGGGTTCATCAGCACACTGGAGTGTGTTTCAGAGACTCACGGAATGGTTTGGGTGGGAAGGGCCCTTAAAGACCACCTTGTTCCGTCCCCCCACCATGGGCAGGGACATGTCCCCCTAGGCCTCCGAGCCCTGTCCAACCTGGCCTTGAACACTTCCAGGGACTCTGGATCAAGGACCCAGGGCTTCATCTGCCTCTCTCCAACTGCAGGCTCATCACTTCAGGCCCTTCCCACCTCTGCTTCCGTGGCAAGGAGCACAGCCTGGTAAGATGTGACCTCCCGGGTCAGCCTGCCCTGCACTTTGTGTCCCAGTGTTCCCCGTGGCTTCCCATGGCACAGCCTGGTCCACATCCAGGGACAAGGAGCCACCTCGCTGCTGCCACAAGATCAGGAACTGTTCCCTCTCCATCCTCCTTCCCTCGGGGCTCTGGGGAATTTCCATTTTTGCTGCCTGGATTATGTTCAAACCCTCAGGCCACACAGAGCAACAG
>VXAZ01003348.1:672368-711080 GCA_013399875.1 Gymnorhina tibicen | reverse complement strand
CTGGCCCTAGACTGGGATGAAAGGAAGGGGAAAATGCAGAGGGGAAGAGAGGCTGGAGGGGAAATAATAACAGGGGAAACAACCAGCACCAGCATTTGAGCCAGAGCCTGGACAGTGAACTCAGCTCCTTTTCATGATGTTTCCTAGGGCACCAACTCTTCTTCCCCACTGGTTTTGATGGATTATTTTAGCCAGGCATTAATGGCTGATACCACCAATGTTTCTCACCACAGCCAGTGACACTGCTGGGGGCACTTCAAGGTGTTTGCACTTGTGACACAATGCCAGAGAAGCGCAAAAGTGGTGATGAAATACACATCAGAAATCCCAAGGAGCTGGGAAAGAAGAGCTGATGCTTCAGTGACATCTCTAACAATGGGCATCCATCCACTGGGTGCAGAGGACCTGCTGGCTTTGGTGGGCTTGTCCCAGTTTGGGGACTGGCAAGCGACAATTCCTGAAGTCTCAGCCTTCTGGCTCCTGTGGGGACAAGGGATGCCTAGAAAATCCTGGAAAAACCCTGTGATGAGAAGATAAATAGAGAGAATGCAATAACAACATGTATTAAAAGCTCCTGTACTCTTGAAGGTGGTTGGTTTTGATTTTGGATGGGCTGATGGTGGCTTTTCTAAGACAGCAGGGGTTCATCAGCACACTGGAGTGTGTTTCAGAGACTCACGGAATGGTTTGGGTGGGAAGGGCCCTTAAAGACCACCTTGTTCCGTCCCCCCACCATGGGCAGGGACATGTCCCCCTAGGCCTCCGAGCCCTGTCCAACCTGGCCTTGAACACTTCCAGGGACTCTGGATCAAGGACCCAGGGCTTCATCTGCCTCTCTCCAACTGCAGGCTCATCACTTCAGGCCCTTCCCACCTCTGCTTCCGTGGCGAGGAGCAAAGCCTGGTAAGATGTGACCTCCCGGGTCAGCCTGCCCTGCACTTTGTGTCCCAGTGTTCCCCGTGGCTTCCCATGGCACAGCCTGGTCCACATCCAGGGACAAGGAGCCACCTCGCTGCTGCCACAAGATCAGGAACTGTTCCCTCTCCATCCTCCTTCCCTCGGGGCTCTGGGGAATTTCCATTTTTGCTGCCTGGATTATGTTCAAACCCTCAGGCCACACAGAGCAACAGTACCGAGGCGAGCTGGTGTCGGGGAATGGCGTTTAGGGGACAAAGAAAATGTCCCCGTCCTTGTTCTCCGTGAAGATGGAACGGTTAGGAAAGGGGTTCATCTCTGAGGACCCCCAAGATACCCACAGGGGATTTTTATCTCTTCACGTGTGCTCAGCCAAGCAAGGAGTTACCCACCTGGAAAAAGGATCTGGCTGCATATCAGGGGCATCTGCTGTCCCCACAACATTTTGGCACCACAGAGAGGGACTTTGGTGTAGCTGCACAAAACAGCACTTTTACAACCTTGAGTGAATTCACAGATTTTGATCTTCCATGGGCAAAAAAATGTCTGTATCTGTCTTAGGGATGCAGACACACTATCCAGCCAAGTAAATTCATAGGTCTTGCACTGTTAAAAGTTGAGGATGCTTCTCCTTAGCTTTTCCTCTTCTTCTGCAGGATCCATACATGAGCTCGGGGTGCTGCCACCGAGCTCTGGGTGGCCAAGCTGTGACGGACAGAGCCAGGACAAGGAATTTGTTGTGCCACAACACTGACCGGCGACCCTCCAGGGCTCGGGCTGGGGAGTTAAAGTGTCCTGGCCCACGTCCAGAACAAACATTCCTCTTAGACTCATCAGACTGAGGCTACATGTCTGGAGAGTCACCGCCTGCCCCGAGTCTGCTGGCGGGAGCAGAGGTCCAGAGAGGTTGTCCTTGGAGGACAGTGGTCAAGGGGCACCTAGAGGTGACCACACTGGCAAAACCCACAAGCCCCAGAGCAGAAATGTCCACAGCAATGTGTTCCTGGCTGAAGCACCCTTTGGTTCCCACTAGCTCTGGCTTTCCCAGAACCCTGTGTGTGTCCGGGAGGGTTCCCCAGTTCAGCCAGGCTCTCACAACCTCCACCAGCCTTGCCCTGGGAAGATGCTGATGGGGGTGAGATCCTGGACCCTGGCCTAGACCATGAAATACCAGAAAAAGTCATTTTCTACAGCAATATTTGAGAGAATATACTTTCCTCTCCTTCATTGAGGCCATGCAGGAGATGCTTCTGCTGCAAGGTGTTCTGGACTTTTCTCTATAAAAGTCCACAGCAGTTCAACCTCTGTAATGCCTTTAAAGCTCTCAGGTCCTGGAATGTCTCCTAATTTAGCCTTGAATTAGTGCTCCATCCTTGGAGAGGACAAATTCACAGCCAACCCAAGGGGTTGACCATCCTTGGGCGTTATCTTGATGGGTTTGATTTAGCCCAGCTAAACCCCTGCCTGGCCATGGCTGGAAAGTTGTTTGGATTTAGCAGAGACGGTTCAGTTGCTGCAAAGTATTTTCAGTGGGAAAAAAATCCTGGTACTGCAGTGTTTGACTGCAAAAAGGGAAATGACAGAGAAATGAGGAAGCTCCTGAGAATTAAGCAGCTGAACAGGATGAAATGTTTGCAGAGGGAGTGGAAGTGGGCTGAGGATGCAAATGCTAAGCACTGATTGAAAAAGGCCCAAGGCAGCCGGGTCCAAACAGCAGGCTGAAAAACGTCATTGGAGGAAAGAAAATCCTTCCTGCAGAAGGTCCCTGTAGTGTCCAGAGGGGGAGGCACGGGACAGGTGATGGACGTGCCAAGTTGAACGTGAAAATCCACTCGGGTGTGCGGAAGATTTTGAGGAGCAACTCACCGAAAGCTGCAAAAGGAGTTAACAGGAAGCAGAGCCCACAGTGCAGAGCTGCTGAGCTTCGTGGTGGTGGTGGTGGAGGATAAAATTAATTGTGCTGAATTGCACAGCGCTGAGGAGGTGG
This sequence comes from Gymnorhina tibicen, assembly GCA_013399875.1. NCBI lineage: Eukaryota > Metazoa > Chordata > Aves > Passeriformes > Artamidae > Gymnorhina > Gymnorhina tibicen. The sequence goes on along the minus strand of VXAZ01003348.1, from coordinate 708,178 downwards.
CAGCATCTCCCGCGAGCTGTCCCTGCCCTGCTGTTCCACGGGGAGATGGGCTGGAGCTGCGACAGGCCCCAAGGGCCAACGGAGATCTCAAACAGTGATGAAGCTCCTCATGGTTGTAAAAGACCTGTCCGAGACCCAGGATCAAGATCCAAAATCACCTGGATGGAGCAGGGGGGGTTCCAGCCACCAAGACTCCCCCTCCAGCACCCACCTGGAGGAGGTAGCGTGACGTGCGGAGGTTATAAAAGCGGGAAGGTTTCCAAAGCTGGGAAATTTTCTGGAGATTATCTAACTTACCCCACCTCCTTCTCACCAAATCCTGCAGCCACAAAAGCAGGGTGTGATTCAGAGCAGGTATCACGTTGCTAATTCCTTCCCCCTGTCCCTTTCCCAGTGGCCTCTGCCAGCGATGGGGCACTGGGGCTTATGCAAATATGTATGAAAAAAATACACAACACGTCTCAAAATACATAAACATGTATTTATATATATATATATATATATATTAAAAAACCAGGTTTCACGAGACATTTAAAAAGTATCACTGCTGTTACCAGGATATCTCCAGATATCCGTAGGAAATTCCCCGGTGGGGACATCTCTGAATGACAGCCTGAGAAATACAAAAGAGGCCCTTTTCAGTGGTACTAAACCATGTCATTAAACCTGAGATTACCTGGGGTCAGTTGGTGTCGTGCAGGGTAAACATTTGCTCTTACTGGAAAAGGATTTTTTTTATCCCTCCTTGCTTTTGTGAGCGCTTTATCTGCAGGGTGATGAGGGCACTGAGTCTTTCTCTTGCTTTTTTTCCCGACTAAATCGGGTTTCTTACAGTCTTCCAACTGATCCTCCTCCCACACAGGGTCGACGTCAAGTGTGCGTCCACCAGTTTCACAATAATCCCATTAACTTGGAACCGGACAAAACCCACAAAGCCGGCCCTGGGCAAGGCTGGGGCAGGAGGCATTTTGTGACTGGGTGGTTGAACCAAAATTTGGGAGGAAAACTTAATTCCGGTCAAAGGGAGGTCAAAGGGAGTAGTTTCTGTTGATTTCTTTTAACCCTTGCCTATTTTGGCAAAATAAATGAATGGAGGCTTTTTGTTTGGGGTTTGTTGGTGTTTTTTTTTGTTGTTGTTGAAAAAGTGTATTTTTGAAATGAAAGTCAAGTGCTTTGTTGTCAGAAAAGTAGGAAGGGGAATAATTCTACCTCCCAAAATTATGATGTTTTCTGGGAGTTATTTATAGAAATCTCAGAATGATTTGGGTAGGAAGGGACCTTAAAGATCAACCAGTGCCACCCCCTGCCGTGGGCAGGCACACCTTCCACTGTCCCAGGTTGCTCTAATCCCCATCCAAGCTGGTCTTGGACACTTCCATCCCCATCTTCTCTATTCCCCCCCAAAATATCTCCACCCTCAGCCAACATCAGTCTCTGAGCACTGGAACAACACCTTGGTGGTAAATCTTCCTGTGGTGCTCACCTGGAATGATTCACCCGCCTTGGACGTCAGCAGCTGGATCCATAGCCCTGGGCTGGGAATGTCCAGATTAGTCATTGCACCACCACTGGCATGGTTTGGATCTGAACTGTTCCAAAGCTGCTCTTTTTTTTTGGGATGCCCATCTGGATGTGGCCACCTGGGCATCTTGAGTGCCCCAAGAGGGTCCGTGGGGTCCTGGAGGGGCCATCTGTGTCTTGTGGGTTCGTACTGGGGTCTTGTGCAGGTCACGGCCAACATCTCTCCCAGGACAGGCTTTAACCACCCAGACCAAGCATCCGATGGGCCAAGGCAGGGGGGAGGAGACCCCAAAACACCACGTGCCCTCATCAAGTGGGCAGCTAAAGGAGGAGCCCAGAGGGGTGCAGTGCTCTTCCTCCATCTATGGGCAACCAGGAGGAAGAGCAGCTGCCACAAAACCAAACTTGCAGCACATTTCAATCCAGCTGTGTTCGGGGGATGCTCGAAGAGACAACTGGGACGAAAAATGGAAATGTTTTGGTGATGAGGGGGATTTCAGTGCTGCAAGGGGTTGTTGGAATGTGCTGCTCTTGCTCCAGGCTTTGTGCCGCCTCACATCACCAGCCAGATACTGAAATGCAGAGATGAGTTGCAACATCTGGGAAGCATTTCCTGGGAAGGGATGATGGATTTCGAGGAAATGACCTCAGAAAGTTTGGATGAGGGTCAGGACAGTGGGGTATTAATCACCACATGGAACTGGCATCATGGGACATGGGCACCCACTGCTGCCCACAGCCCTGGCTTGAGGCACCATCCTCACGCTGCTCAATCCAGGCCCACAATCCCAAAGATTCCACCCCCCCCAGCACTGCTGTTGCTCCCCACACCTGGTCCACCACCCCAGGAGCTGACCACAGAGGGCTCCCCTAGCCCAGACCACCCTGCTGGGAGCACATTTGCCTGCGGAAGAGCAGATGGGGAGGCACGTGCTGGGAAGCTGTTCCAGGGCTTTTGAGACTTCCTTGGCAACCCCCCGTGGTTCCTTGGATGCCGCGGCGCAGCCGCCGTGTGCCAGAGGGGTTTGGAGCCGGCATGGGAGTGCAGATGGGCTTGGGAATGCTGACGCTGGTGATGGCGCCGTGACAGCGATGCCCACCCACCCGCTGCCCCCAGTGGGTTATTTTTAGGTCTCAGCCCTGTGAGCTCATCCTCGGAGGATGCTGGAGGGTGAGACATCGGAGTACCGGCATCTTGTTGAGCAATGGGGCCGCAGAAGCTATTTAGGGACAATTTGGGTCATTTAGCAACTCCCGGCTGGGCTGTCTCGACTCCTTTGCCCAAGGAGGACCAGGAGAGTGTGGATCCCCTGAGCACCTCCCCCTTCTTGCAGCCTCTCTACTTGGCCCTGCAGGCTGCAGGGCCAGGGTGACACCAAAGAGCTGGACACCCCACGTGAGTTCCCAGCCTGCTGTGCAATCCCATCCCGAGCCTCTCGGGCTCATTTGGGACCAGACGGACTCGTTCCACAGGCCACGAGGGGCGTTGAACCCGCACCCTATTGGCAAACAGGTTGCGCTGGCACCCACGTGGCGCCTTGTCCCGCTGCCAGGCTGCAAAATGCACCCAAGTCACGGAGCAGGAGCAGGGGATGGACCGCATCCGGCTGGGCGGTGGAGCTGCTTACCTGGGAAAAGTTAGGAAAGGCATCCCATCCTCTTGCTTCTCAGCAGAGGAGGTTTGCAGGGAGCTCCAGAGCCCAGACGAATGACTGGTCAGGGCCATCTGAAATAAACTCGTTTCCAAACGCAGTGATGGTGGGGAAGCCCCACCATGAAGGGCACGTGCCAAGGTCCTTCCCAACGTGGGTGCCAAGTGGCCTCCACCTCCATCCATACACATCCATCCTTTCCTAACGGTGTCCAGCCAGCTTCCAACCCACCTGCCCCAGCTGAGAAAAAGGATGGCAGGATGCTAAAGGGGCATCAAGACTTTCCACAGGGGGAGGGATGGAGCTGGAGCAGCAGGTGGGAGCCTGGATGATGAGCTGATGGTGACCAGGCTCTTTCCCCATTGTTAAAACCACAGGTCACGGGAGGAGAAACCACACAAGGGAAACTCCAAAGTGAACAGAAAACTTCCCCATTCCCTGGAAAGTCCCATGGATGAAAATCAGTGGCTGTGAGCGCCACAATCCCAGCCTGGGGACAAGGACCCCGCTGCTGGCACATCCCCTTGGCACCAGCAGAGGACTCTGCTGCAGCAGGTTCAGCCTATTCAGCTAAATTGTTTCTCAATTTAAAATCAGCCCAGGATGCGTTTTTGCGCTGCTGGGCCCAGGATCTCCCAAGGTCCCCCACTAGCCGAGATCTCAGCTGAAAACCCCTTTTTTTCCACGTTTAAAGGCGGGAGCTCGGTGGTTTGAGGGCATCTCGAGGCTCCCCAGGATTTCAGCGGGGCTGGGAATGGGGCTGTGACACGGTGCCTTTCCGCTGGCAAAAGCAGAGGAGAAGGATCCAGTGGGAGAATCTCCTGCTCTCCCACCAACAGCATCAACGGGGGCTGCAAAACGCGCCCAGTCAGGATGGGGGCTTGGGGGTGCTGCGAAAGGGGGAGCCTCCAGCCCTGAGCTGAGACCTCGCAGCTCACCTCGTGAGTGAGGAGCCACAGCCAGGAAGCTTTCAGCCGGCTGGGCTGGGAGCATTCGTGGGAGGAGCTGCTGTTCTTGCATACATTAGGGTTTTGGGGGTTTTTTGGCTGTTCTGAATGCTTTCCCCTGCCCCTGGGAGATCAAGCAACAGGCATGAGGGTTCAAACCCTTCTCCAGTCCTGGAGCAGGGTTTGGAAAAGGGGAAAGGGGGGATTGTGGACATCTGCGTACTTATATACAACACACGCACGTGTGCCTGCACGTGCACAGTTCAGCTGCTCCCCAAAACACACCCCAAAATGCTGGTGCTTAGCCAGGGCTTAAAACTGCAGGTATTTGAGGAGAAATAATTTTTTTTAAAAAAGGTATTTTAAACTTTCAGGTTTTCCTGAGCACTTATTTGTCAGTCTGCAAATATTGGTATTGAAGCTGTGAAAGCCTTCAAATAAACTCCTCACAAAGCTGGGTGATTGGCGTGTTATTTCAAACACCCACTGGTTTGGTTTCTCCCTAAGAAACTGCTGCCTTGGCCTATCCATATTGGGGAATTTCTGCAATAATATTAATTTGTGGGATTTGGGAATCTCCCCCCGCCCCGTGTTTGAACAGAACTTTGGTCTGCTGGGTGGCTTTGGGCCTGCCACCTTCCCTCACTCATCACTGATGCCACATGTGAGGGACACTTTCCCAAACCACTTCAGGCTCTGGCATGGGGGAAGTGGGGGAGGTTTCTCTGGTGCCTAAAACAAATTTTGAGCTGCTGGGTGACAATTCCTTTGGCTCATTTTCCTTCATGTCACAATTTTCCATGAAACTCGTAGGAGCTCAACAGTGCGGGGACTTTGTCCCTGTGTCAAACCAGCCAACCAGGTCAGAAACGACTTGGAGGGGCAGAGACAGAACTGTTCCTTGGGAAAATCAAGCCCCAAGGCGGAAAACCAGAAGAAAAACGGAGACAGGACTTGGAAAAAGAAGTGGATGCACCAAGTGTTTACAGTAACAACACAGCCCATTGCCTGCCACTGTCCCATTAAGGGTCTGCTTCCTAGAAAGGCACGATCAGGAAGGAAAAGCTCTCCACTTGGATGCTGGGAAGGTCCAGCAGAAGTGTGCATCCCTCCAGCACATGTGGCGGATTTGTTTCCTTGGCAGGAAACCATCAGTGCTCTTAACTTTCGCTTCCTGCTCCCTGTGCTGAGGGATATTTAGAAAAAGTGGTTTGTAACCACTTGGCGTGGCTGGGTGGTTTTTTCTGCCTGTTCCTCTGCACAACCTCTGTGCTCCCTGTCAGTGGTTGTTTTTCTTCCTTAATTCTCGTTCTTGGGTTTGGGTGACTCAGTGCTGGTATGAGCCGTGCAGAGTCATTGCAGTAAAGATTTGGGAATGATGCTGCAAATCCCAGAAACCTATTCACGTGCGAGCCCTTGGTGCCTGGGCATTGACCCCAGAGAGAGGCCCCAAAACCTGGGCTGAAAATCAAGAGGGGCTTTTCAGAAGGTGCATCCTGGGATATCTAATTTAGCAATTCTGGGTCTCACAGCTATTTCTCTGGCTTTATGCTTTTGAGACTTTGCGTTCTGGCAGCTCTGAGGGCTACAAAGTTCTTGAAAAGAGTAAGCAAAGCAAACTCCTTCTCCTCTGGTGCGGGGGACCATGAAGGGCTCCTGTCCCACAGCGGGGTGATGATTGACTGTGGCTGCACCTTAAGGACATTGCTGGGACATCCAGTGTAAACTGATTTGAAATCAGCTTCAGGATGAAAGTGAAGGAATTTAGAACCAGGGAGTCCTGGAATCACAGGAGGTTTGGGTTGGAAAGGACCTTAAAGATCATCGCATTCCAACCCCCTTGCCATGGGCAGGGACACCTGGCACCAGCCCTGTCCAACCTGGCCTTGAGCACTTCCAGGGATGCACAGAGCAGTGGGTCTCCATAAAACTGTATTTGCAGAGATCATCCATACCCCTTGGAAGTTCCTCTCTGAGCCGCTCAGATTATTCCTGAGCAGACTGCAAGGTGACTTGGCCACGGTTTGGAAAAAGCACATCCATGGAGCTGTGTGTGTCCTGAGCCTTGTTTCACTGGCACAGAAAGGCCCAGCGAAAGCCAGGCTGGGGACCAAGATCAATTGCTAACCAAAGGAAAAATAAATTGAAACCGAATGTATTCTTTCATGGGGACTGTGGTTAGGCTCAGGAAACCTTCTCTTGGTGTCTGCCGGGGAAGGTGAGGAGCCTCTGAGAACAAGAGGTTTCCAACATCCTGGTTTGGTGGCTTTGTGAGTGGCTGGGAGAACCAAAACAAAGGTATATGGGATGGGAGACTAATTATTTTGAGATTTGTTAATTAATTACTTAATCTAACAATTTCTTCTAGTCTTCAACAGGAGCAGCCTAGGAGAAGCTACCAAGGCCATGGAGACACAACCAAAAAGGCTGGCTACTGAATTTCTCATGTCCCAAGGGGTTTTGGCCCCTGTGAAGCCCTGCCATGACCACAGAGCTGTCTCTGCACCTGGGTTTTGCCAGAACTGGTGGCATCAGCCCCATGAAAATCTTGAATCAAGAGCGGAGACTGAATTCACTGAATTAGATGGAGATCAAGGATCACAGAGGAGTGGACAGCTGTACCCAGAGATGAAAATACATCCATAACATTCAACAACCCAGTTTCTACCCACAATACCCATCTTTGTACATAGCAGAGGAGACAGCAGAGAAGTGCTTGTAGTAGAAATAAACTCATTTACTACCATAAATCTGAGGTGTTTGCATGTTACAAAAATAAAAATGTACAGTCACTGTCATAAAACTCACCTTTTTTTTTCTCTCTAGTATAAGTTAGTGCTTTTACAAATAAAAACAAACAAAAAAAAGTCTAGAGCTAGATTTCCAGCTGGTACCTCTCCAACCGCTCTGCATCTGGCCAGTGGGATCACTTGGGGATCAGGATCACGGAGGGACACCCCTGATGGCACTGGCAGTGCTGCCCAGGGTGGCGGCTCGAAGCCAGCTCAGAGGGAGGTGGGATTTCCAAGCAGGACCTCAGGAGGGAACTTTGGGCATGTTTCTGTTGAATTATTCAGAGCACGTAACGTGTCCACGCTGCTTTGTGGCCAAGTGTGGGAGACCGGGCAAGGCCTGGCCTGGAGTGACGTTTGTGCCAGTCCAGCGCCCCGGCTGAATTCGTTTCTCCCAGTTATTTGTCTCGCCCCAGTGACTGCGCCATGACCCTCACCATAAAGCCAAGCTCCCTCCACAAGAACAAAGGAATAAAGGTGCTGCCATGGTGCAAGTCCGGTCTTAACCCAATCCTATCCCGAACATACTCGAGGGTGGGATGAACCACCCTACAAATGTCCTATTTGTCTGCGCCGACGGTGCCCTTCTTTGCCTCCTGTGGTTGTGACATTGTTGGCTGGGACAAGAGCTCTCCACTTGGGGTGGGACCACAGGAACCTCCCAGTTAACCCTGAATGGTCCCAGTCACCCGTGACTGAACGCAGCCGGTGACATCGCGACGTGGCTTTGTCTCCACCAAACCACTTCACAAGAAGGAAGGATGGGAGAAACTAAGGAGTGGTCTGAGGTCTTGGTCTAAGCCAACATCAAATGTGCTTGCCTAGTCCTGAAATAGAGCTTTTACAAAATATGACTCGTCCAGTGCTGCAGCCCAAGCAATTCTCATTTTCGGGGGGAGGAATCAGCATCCTCCAGGCAGGGAAACCACGGACCTGGGCTCTGGGCTCTCCAACCCAACAGTTACAGAGAGAAACACCAAGAGCACCTTCCAGTGAAATGTTTTGTGGATATTTTTTCCAAATCCAGGCAGAATGGGGTTAAGCTCAGCACCACTTGCAGCTCCTCAACCCAGGGTTTAGCGCTGGCAAATTTTGTCACCTCTGAGCAACAATGGGGACGAGGCATCGCTCAGACAAGGGGACTAACACTGGTCTTTGCTGCTGGGCTGGAAACGTGACTCACCAGGAAGGGGGTTAAAAACAAGACATGAAGAGCTCACCTTAAATTTTAATGAGCTGGAGATGATTATTAAAGCCAGCAGCTGGAAGTTGTAGGTCTGTAAAAGCTTTTAAAGGGTGACTGTTGCTGTTGGGAAGCACTAATGGGTTTTTTGGAAGATGTTGGCCCCACTGGAGAAACCTACAGGGGACCTGCATGATGGTACTGGTAAACTCCAGTGGGCTGCTACCAGTGTACTCCGGTGGGATGGAATGTCCATCAGCACCCTGGTTAACAGGAAGCCAGCCCTCGGACAGGAGCTGGGATTCCCATCCCTGCTCTGCCAGCTTGAAGCTGGGAGAGCATTTCTTTAGGGATGCAAAGCTGTGGGAGACCCTTTCCCGCTGTGGGTGATACTTGTCCTTGACATTTTCATCAAGCTGTTCAGCAGAACTGCAGCTGACTCTCCTCATCCACTCAAAGCCTTTCCTGCCTTGCCAAGGCACAGAGAAACTCCAGCTCCCCCTGTGCCAGGCAATCTGCAGATGGAATTCTTTAGGGTCACCTTTTGCCCACAGCGTTTTTCCTTTGGAAAATGATTCAAGGCACTCAGGGCATGATTTTTTCGCAGATTTGGTCACCTCACTGTTGATCAGAGGGGCAGGCTGGGATGCAGAGCTAGAGATCAGGGTTTGTGTGTGCAACCATTGCTGCATCTTCCGAAAAAAATACAGCAAAACAAGCAGAGGAGCGTGTTTGACACAGACCATGCTGGAGTGGGTGCAAGCCCAGGCACCCCGAACACCCAAAGCCTCGGGCCCCAGAGCATCCTGACCTCCCTTCACACCATGGATAAACCCTTCTGCTGCGGAGCAGGGCTAGGATTTCAGATCCTTGGAGAGCGTGACCGTGTCGCTGCTGGTTCCCAGCTGACTGTTGGGCACGATGCCCAGGGCCACCTCGTTCTGAGGCTTCCCTAGCATTTTGTTGCCCGCAAACTTCATAAATCGCTGCCCCGCTAAGAAGTACAAAATGGGATCCAAGCAGCTGTTGGTGCTGGCGAGGGGACGAGTCACCTTGTAGGCCAGATTGATGGCGTTGAGGGTCTCACAGCTCAGGTCCCAGCTCCGGAAGGAGTAATACAAGGTACGAGTGACATGGAAGGGAAGAAAACAAACAATGAAGACCACCAAGACGATGATGATCATCTTCACCGACTTCTTTTTGGAGCGGGACAGGCGGGAAATGCCCCGGGTGGGCTGCAGCAGCCGCCGGGCCATCAGGCAGTAGCAGACGATGATGACGAGGAAAGGGATGCAGAAGAGCAGCACCAGCATCACCGAGCTGTAAATGACAAACTGGCCGAAGAGGTCCTTGCTGGACGTGTCGTGGCAGGTGATGGTGTCGCCCTTGACGCTGGTGGTGACGAAGAAGAGCACGGGGGACTGGCACACCACGGTCACCACCCACACCGCGACCGACACCCTGCGGGCGTGGCGCACGTGGCCCCACTGCAGCGACTTCAGCGGGAAGCAGATGCCCAGGAATCGATGGATGCTGATGCAGAGCAGGAAGAGGATGCTGCAGTAGAGGTTGGTGTAGAACAAGAAGCGGACGATCTTACACAGCCCCACGCTGAAGGGCCAGTTGTCCCCCATGGCGTAATAGTACACCAGGAGGGGCAGGGAGACCACGTAGAGCGTGTCGGATATGGCCAGGTTGAACATGTAGGTGGTGGAGGCGTTCCAGGTCTTGATCCTGAAGATGAAGGCATAGAGGGCCAGCAGGTTGAGGAAGAGCCCCACCACACACACGATGCCATAGGAGACGGGCAGCAGGACGTATTTGAAGTCCTCATCAAATACGCACTTGTAGGGGTTGTCATCTGTGCCACCTGGGTCCAAGGAGCTGTTGACGACTCTGGTCCAGGCTGGAGGAGTCGTGAGGTTCTCCATCGCCCTGGGGGGAAAGCAAAGAGGCTGTAAGGACGTGGAGACAATGGCTCAAGAGGGCAGCACATCACTGACCACAGACACCACGGCCTCATGGTGGGTGACATGTGGGTGACACAACTGAGTGGTCTCTGGCATGGAGGAATCATGGTCAGGCGGATGTGGTGAGTCTTATTTAACCTCATTTTACATCTGGGGCACAGAGGAGGAACCGAGCTGCTCTAAAGTCACCAACAAACCCCAGGCCACACGTGGGAGTCCACCTCAGGTCTCCTGCAGCCCAGTTCAATGTCCCAAACCACCCTTCCCACCAGGTTCACGCAGAAATTTGGTCTCCTGCATCACAGAACAGCAAGGATGCTCCATTCTGTGTTTAACCAGCCACTAGAAGTGACTCAGCTGAGCACCATTAAAAATGGGTCCTGCTAAATCCCAGGCAGAAAGGATTGGAAAGTGGAATTTCAGCAAGCAATCATCGTGACTGGCCCCCATTTCAGAGGTCCTCAGCTCCTTCTGGTAGAGCAAACCTCACCACAGCTGGAGGCCCTGTAGCCAAACCTTGCCGAAAGGAGCGTGTTCTCCACCACAGGGGCTCTGCCTGGGTTGGCTGTTGATGAGGATGAGGGGTCTTCAATGGGTTTGGTGTTGGGCTGATGGTGGCCAGGTCGCAGTCCTGCTCCCTGGCCTTGAGCCCTGCTTGTGCAAAGCTGGTTTCTGCGTGGGACTGATCAGCTGAGAGGAGAAAAATGGCCTTGAAAGGGTCTCTGCAGACACGCAGAGCCTGGCCTGTCTGCGAGGAGGGACAAGGGCCCTTTTGTGCCCTTGGCCCGGTTGACACACGATCTCTGAGCGAGTCCATGGGTCAGGAATCAAATTAAAGCGCATTTCCTCCCTTCCCGTAAGAGGAGCCGGTTTGATGTCCCTGCTGCTCCCTGCTGCTCCCTGCCTTACGGGAAGCCTGTGGAAATGGGGGGTTCCAGGGAGACGAATCCAGCGCAGGAGCTCAGGACCGGGAGCTCCTGCAGGACAAAAGGTCTGAGGAAAGGTGCCCTTGGAATGAGCGTGTGGGATGTACCCTGACCCAAACCTCACTGGGATTTTAGGTGGAAAAGAGCAATCCCAGCCTTCTCAGGTAAAGGGCTCAGCTCTAACCTGGTGCCACCATGCTGAGGGACAGTGTGGCCGTGCCCTTTCTTGCAAAACAAGCACTGTCTTGACCCAGAGCTTTGCTGCCTTCACCTCCAGCTCAGATCCTGTAGGGAACGAGGCGATGACAGTCTCCTCGAAGCTGCCAGCCTGGATGATCTCTCCCCAAAGCAAAGCACTCTGGTACTGAAAAGCACCTTGAAAACTCACTGCTGAGGGAGAAGGGATGAAGTGATGCTTCCAGCCCATCACAAGGGGATAACTCCAGTCCTTGCTCCAAGGACTGGATCAAACAACCTGTCCAGACGTGCACTGACATGATCCCTAATGATGCTTCCCCCATCCTGCTGCTTTCCCCTTGGAGCAGAGCAGGAACAGTGCCGGCTGAGACCCACACCTCCCAGGGACAGGGGTGGAAACCACACACACACACACACTCACACCCCTCACACCCCAACTAACCTGCAACATCTGTGAAAACCTCGATATAACTTTGGGAACCACTCTGTGATGAAAATCAGAAGCCAGCACTGATCTTGCTCTGGCCTGGCCTCAGGGTTTTGCTTTTCCTGCACTCAGTTCAGCTTTGCTCCCATCCTGCTTCCCCCGAGTCCCCAGCAGCGTGGCTGTGGATGGAGAGGGTTAACAGAGCTCTGGCAGATGGGAAAACATTTTCCAGCTGCTGTTCTCCGCAGTTTCTTCCTTCCCTCTGAGCTTTGCAGATCTGTGGCCAACCAGAGAGAGGTTGCCCGCAGATCTGGCAGCCGATGAAACGGGTTGGACAGGCCACCGTGACCGAGGGAAGCCACACAAGATGCCCTGAAAGGCACAGGGAAGGGTTACAGAGTTCCAGAGGCTTCAGCCTGGCATGGGATTTCTCCATCTGCATTCCCTCTCTCCCCTGCAGACAACCCAGCACTGATGGGGGGAGATCACCCCAAATTCCAGCTCGTCTCCCCACAGGCTCCTGAGACCCCAGCGAGAAAACCCAACCATAATCCATCCGTAAGCCAAGGCCAGGAATCTCCTCCGGCTGCCCAGGGATGTGCCAAGTTCCTCATCTCCATCTTCAGGACAAGGAGCAAACAGTGTTTGCTGGCTGGTTTGAATGGAGCCTTGTCCTTGCTGTCGTGCTCTCCCTCCTTTTCCTTCTGGGAATGCAAAAGCCTTTCTTTTTCCTTTTTTACCCTAGTTTTGCCCAGAATCCCTAGGACAAAACCTGCTGTGTGTGCCGGGCCCCCGGCTGCAGCCCACCCCCTCGCTCCCGTCCCGCTGCATCTGCAGGGAGCGAGCCGGAGAGGCCAGGGCCAGCCAAGGCCCAGCGTGAAGGCACAAGGGCTGGCAGCCGGCACTGCCCTTTGCTGTGCCCACGGGTGGCACCAGCGCCAGCTCCGGCTGTGACGCCCTGAGCCCCCGGCAGGGACGAGGGGAGGGCAGAAGCAGCAGCGATCCCTGAGGGTGCCAAGCGGGATAAACATTTCTGTGATCACCAAAAGCAAACAAACCACAGTGCTCTGGTGAGAACCACCTGCACCTGCCTCATCACTTCATCTCCTGGCCTTTTTCCGAGGTCACAGTGGGAAGTTTTTCCTCTGGCATTGGATGCAGGTGACCAGGCACAGCTTTTTGGGTGCCCTCCAGCCACCCACACACAGTTTCCTCCACGCAGGTTGAACCACGTGCAGTTTGGAATGGCTGGACCATCTCTCTCTCTGCAGTGTGAGCTTGGACCTGTTTATCCCATGGGACATGGGAGGTTTTTCCCAGAAAACAGGTACCATCAGTGCCAGTGGATGAAGGCAGCACAGGAGAGGAGCCTGGTGACGAGAGGAGCCTGGGCAGATCAGTTCTCTCAAATAAAGCACCCACAGGCATGTGCACGTGAAGTCAGCATCCCAAAATGCTCCTGTAACTGTATCTGCCAGGGATATTTAGATCAGCCAATATGGGAAAGGAGGGGGCTGTCATGGGAGAAGGTCACGGGCAGCTGAGGGATGGCCAGCACTCCATTGGGAGACCACGGGATGGGCACTGAAATGCCAAGTAAAGGGCTGGAATCCTGATTTCTGGTCCATTTTTCAGCATTCCCAGTGCCATCCCAGATGTGTTTCGTGCTCGGGAATTTGCCAGCAGCAGCAAAGTCACTGAAGACAGCAAAGCACAACCAAATCACGGCTGCGATGAATACGTTTTCACCGGGGGCTGATGAGGTTTAATTGGCCTTCCCAAATAATGAATGTGGATTAATTTACCAGCAGGACCTCACAGAGGTTCTGCCACAGCTGCCAGTGTTTTATGCTGGAGGGTGAAGCCACGATCCATTCACCGCATCTTCTCCCCGACTCCCTTCCAAAGGACACGTGGAGAAGGCGGGTGTTTTCCCTGCCCTAATCCAGAGGCATTTAGCAGACTCATCAAAATCCTCGCTCGGGATCAGGAACTTCTCGAGACTCTGGGAAGCAAACCACCTGGAGCCGTTTTTCACTGCTCCGGGACTGCGGTTCAAACCCTCTGTGACCAAAAGCAAACAGGCGGCGCGTTCGGATGCTCCCGAGCCTGGCTGCTCGGAGCCGTGAGACGGGATCCGGCCGAAATCTGAGCCTGCCCAAACCGCCTGGTTTTCATCTGCCCTCTCCCTTTGGATCCTTTCTGCCATGGTGACCTTCAGAGCCTTTCTCCTCCGGGCTGGCCCCGGCCACCAGCGTGGGCTGAGGACATCCCCAGCCGTCCCAGCCCCGCCATCCCCGGTGCTTCTCTCCAGAGATCCCAAGGCAAGGCACCTCCGAGGTTCATTTCCAGGATACCCAAGCAGCTTAAGGGGCTTTATCCATCTCCCTGCCAGGCAGCATCCCTCCTTTTTCCAGGATGGGTGTGATCTACCCCTTCCTCCAGCCCCAAAAATAGCCAGAACACCTCATTTAAACCAAAACCTTGCAAAGAATCTGTGCATCTGTCCCTGCAAAAGAGCACCTTTGGGGGGCAGCTCCACTCCAGAAATGGAGCCGCCCCACTGAAGCAGCCGTGTGCCTCAGTTTCCCCTCCTGTGGCCAGGCTGAGAAACAGCAGAGTTGAATTTGTTTTCTCCGTGAAAAATATTTTTCTGGAGGTGTTTTAGTTTCCTTGAGGGTTCTTCAGTAACTTGATCCAAGCTAAAAAGGGGAGAGAGAGTCCGGACAAAAGATATAACGAGTTTAAAAGAACTTCATGGCTTCGTTTGGAGGTCAAATAAAATGTTTTGCTTTGAGACAAATGACTTCTTCTGGGAATTTCTGGTTTTCCCCAAGAAACTCCCTGAATTCCTCCCTGAATCAATCCCCCTTCCAGCCTTTGCTTCCCAAGGGGTACCAAAACCTCCTGCTCCACACAATGGGAAATCAATCGGGATTAACCAAATCTGCGGCTTTAAAGTGAATTTTAAAAGCATTAAAACCATCAGTGACAATGGTAATTAAGGCCACCTTCATTCAGTTGAACCTGACTCAATTCCCAGCATGGCAGGGCTCTGGGGATGGATCCTTATGGAAGCAAACATCAACCCTGGCCAATATTTAATCCCTTCATCAACACTTCCCTTCCTGCTTCAGCAAAGGTGATGCTCCCTGCCTGTTTTTCCCCAGCAGCATCCTGTGGGATTGGGGTGGATCCTACTTGAGCCCTCAAACTTTGAGTTTTACTTATTCCATGGGGGAAACAGGGCACTTGTATCCTTCAGGCCTCCTGGAGACAAAAAGGCAGTGTTCCTATCAGGAGTCTGACTTTGGTTTTGCCCTCCATGACCTTTTGGTGCTCACTGGAGGAAGCAACAGTCAGAGTGGGGGAAAAGTGTGGGACCAGTTTCTGGCCAATCTGGTAACCCTACAAGCTCCGTATCCGGGAGAAAGGACATTTCCACGGAGACCCCCCACCCTCCTGCCCACACCAAGGGAGTCACCCACCGCCAGCACAACCACCCTGGAAAAACCAAAGGCACGCTGGGGGACGAGCAGGATAACACAATTATCAGGCTCCACCACGGCACCACCAGAAAACCCCACAGGGGCTGGACTTCGGGGGATAATTTTTTGCTCCACAAGGAGCATCCCAGGGAGGCAATAGGGCCTTTGCTTCATGGGTGGGTCCCACTCAGTTTTCAGTGGGGGCTGCTCAGCGCTGAGGAGGGAGCCCGGCGTGGCCGGCAGCACGCTCCGCTGCCAGAGAACTATTCACGGCTTTGGCTTCGTGTCAACAGCCCGAGATAAAAATCGCGCTGGGCAGAGACAGGACAAAGTCACTCGGTGCCATGAGAGTCAGAAATCCTTCTGGGGGTTTTATAACCCACTAAGCCCCGGGACACGGCCGTGCTTCGGGGCTCAGCACATTTTGGGGTCTCTCCCTTTGCACAGGAGCCCCTCAAGCCATCAGCCACCCTTCGCTTGCGGGAAAACAAAGAGGAATTTGGTGGTAATGAAAGGGCCCAATTTTGGCAGCAGTGACCACGAGCCAGGGCCACCATCCCCCAGTGTTGGTGGCCCTCCAGAGCCGGGTTTGCTGCTCCTCACCTCGTGCACAGGAAGGCAGTGGGTTGCCAAATGGCTTTTGCAATAAACTGATAAGAAAACTGGAACAGAAAGAGAAATAAGATGTTTTTCCCCTAAAATTGTTCCTGCAGTGATGTCAGCCAGTGCCCAGCTCCGGGAAGAAGGGTGTTTTGGGAGTTAGGAGCTGCTAGAAGGAGTCAAATGGTTTGAAATCAGAGTATCACCCATTGCAGTGTAAATTTAAACACTCCCAAAGAAATTACATAGGGAGCCCAGCATGCAAAGAGGTGGAAAAACACGCGGAGCAAAGCAGGGAGTCAGCTCCACGGCTTTAACCAGAGGTGTGTACGGGAAATTCCGGATAAACAGCCAGCGAATTCCCCAGGGAAGGGAGAAACTGAGCAGCAAAGATATTACTGTGAATTAATGCATTAAAAATCCAATAATTCAGGCAAAGAGGAGCAAAAGGAGCAGGAGGCTTCCCTGGGTGCCCAGTTTGAGCCATTTGTGCCAGCACCAGCCCATGCCAGTGACTCCCTGCTGGCTGCTGGTCCCACTGCCCTGTCTTGGGGCACTCTGGGGCTTTTGGGGCAGTTTTAGTGGCAGTACAGGCAGCCTGTGGGGCGGAGAGGAGGAGAGCAGCAGAGTCGGGGTTCAGCTCTGTCCGTTCAGTGCCCCACTCCCTGCTTTGGGTACACTGGTACCCTGTGCCACCCGTGTCGCCCCGCCAGCAACAAGTGCCACCACCCTGAGTATGTGCGTGTGTGTGCCCGTGTCCGTGTGTGCGCCCGCGTCCGTGTGCGTGTCCCACCCGTGTGCGTGTGTCCCACCCGTGTGTGTGTCCCCTATTCATGTGTGTGCACGTCCCCTTCACCCCTGTGCGTGTCGTGTTCCCCCACCCGTGTCCCCACTCCCACCCCATGCACGAGTTTCCCACTCGACCCCGGAGGTCGGCCCCTGTCCCTCCCCGTCGTGGGCAGGACACGCACCCGCACATCCCCCTCTGGTCCCCGCACTGTCCCTCCATGGTCCCCCCGCGGTCCCTCCATCGCTCACCGGGCGATGCCGAGCTCCGTGCCGGGGGCTCCGTGCCGGGGGTCGGTGCCGGGGGTTCAGCGCCGATCGCCCCGCTCAGGAGGGCGGCGGAGGCCGCGCCATGCCCGGCTTGGGTCCTTCCCCCGCGCCGGTGCCGCCGCTGCCGGTGCCGCCGCCGCGTGTGAGCCGGGACGGGGCGGGCGTGGGGCTGCACCGCCCTCCCGGCGCTGGGAACGGGGCAGGACCGGGGCCAGAACTGCCCCGCCCGGGGCTGGGACCGCCCCTTCCCCCGGGGACGGGACAGGAGTTCTCCTCCCTGGATGGGAACGTGCGTGGGATCAGCGCTGGGACCGGGACAGGAGTCCGACCGCCCCCTCTCTTCCCCGCTCCGGGATGGCACTATGGATAGGATCGGGATTAGGGCTAGAGCATGACCCCCTCGCTCCCTCCCTCGGAGATAGGAGTATGGATGGGATTGGGGATGGGACCGGAACCGGAGACCGACCGCTCTCTCCTTTCTCCCCCGGGAATGGGACCGGGATAAGGGCTGGGACAGGAGACCCCCCCTATCCTCCAGAAATGGGAGCAGGGATGGCATCAGAATTGGGACTGATATTGGAGACAGATGATTGCTCCCCAAATCCTCTCCCGGGTGTGGGACCGGGAATGGGGCAGGAGTTAGGACTAGGACAGGACCCCTCCCACCTTTCTCCCCCGTGAATGGGACCATGGATGGGATTGGAGCTGGGACTGAGACCAGACTCACTTCCATGGGTTCTGGGACAGGGACTGATGGCAGGACTAGGATGTTGGGACTTTTCATCGTTGCTGGAACCAGGAGGACACGGCAGAAGGTTTGCCCGAGGTTTTCTCCTTGCTGCGTCTTCTTTGCACTGCTGTCCCCACAGAGTCCTGGCACATCACAGCCTCCCAGGAAGATGCGGGAAGCTGTGGAAGGCCGCCACCACTTCCACAGCCTGCCCTCTCCTGCAGGTGGCTGCTGCCCAAGGGAAGCAGTGCCCAGCTGCAACCCTACCTCCCCAGTGGGGCTCATTCACCTGGGCGAAAAACCTTCAGATTTGGGAGGGGCTGGAGGGTTCCTGGACAGGAGCAGCCCCACTGGATCACGTGCAGGTAGCCCAGTTGTTTTCCACTGCCTTGAGCGCGGAGTGAGCCCTGGTGCTCCCCCGAGTATTCCCCATCTGTGTCCCTGGGTGAAAGCCAGATCTTCCTTCTCCAGCTGGCTCTGATTTCATGTGGGGGTCCTTCGGCCCCCTGGATATGGCTGGGGGGACCCTGAAGCCCCTGACGGAGGAGGGAAGGACACCAAT
Organism: Gymnorhina tibicen; assembly: GCA_013399875.1. Classification (NCBI taxonomy): domain Eukaryota; kingdom Metazoa; phylum Chordata; class Aves; order Passeriformes; family Artamidae; genus Gymnorhina; species Gymnorhina tibicen. The sequence goes on along the minus strand of VXAZ01003348.1, from coordinate 690,126 downwards.
GGCATCTATTATTCAACAGCAGAAAGTGGCAGCTGGCTAAGGAGGCATTTAGAGGATATGAACTCCTGGCATGCACACGGTGCTGCAGAGATCTCGGTCACGGACCTCCATGCCAGAACAGAGCAAAAAAAAAATATTCCTGTTTCCTTCTTCTGATGTAATTTGTTTGAGGAGGGAAAACAATACATCACATCACAGCTATTTGGGGCTGATAAGGGAGGAAGGACAGGCTTGCTGCTTGCACAGAGGGAGGGAGATGCCAGGGCAGAGCTGGTGAGTGAGGCTCAGCCGGGTGAAGCCGCCCAGCAGTGCCCTGGGTGCTCGAGTTCAGCCCATCTTTCCTGGATTTGGAAACACTTCTTGGGCAAAGGTTGGGTTCAGCCAACCACAGCACCTTGGTTTCATCCTCTGAATCCTTCACCCTCCCAAGGAGAGATGATGTCCAGAGGTGATGGATGGACACGTGGATGATGTCCAGGGAGTTGTTGCTGTCCTTGCGTGAGCTGTGACCCGTGGGGTGATCGCTGCCACTCTGCAGCCCTTGCCTGGCGCCATCTCCCCCAGCCTTGCCCTCCAAGGTCTGAACACCCGCAGCTCTTCCTCCGCAAGAGAAATCCAAACAACTCAAAAACAAGAGGCAGGCGCCTTCCTCATCTCCAGGGGTGATTAATTATGGCCAGGCCGGCTGAGAGGTCTGCTTGGCGGCTCGGTGCTGGATGCTGCGGCAGGCCAGAAGACATGTTTTTCTAAAAGCTTCTTTGGAGCGGGGAAGTGGTCCCCTGGAGAGTCCTCTTCCCATCAGACCTTTTCCAAGCCTGGTTGAAGTCCCAGCAGCTTCCAGCAAGCAGGAGCTTCCCAGCTTCACTGCCCACTGCAAGGGAAAACCTTTCCTTTCCCTTCTTTTGCTTTTTCTCCCTTTTCTCCACTTGTTTGGGTGTGAGGGAGGTGGAAGGAGGGTGTCAACCCTAACCGACCTTACTCATTTCTGTCCTTCACGCAGGTCACCTATCACCCAGGGGACCCGAAACAAGAGCCTCCCTTGCCCCAAATCTCCATTTCCCAGCTCCACAGCAGCTCAAACAAGCCCAAGGAAGCGGCAGATGTTTTAAATCCCACTGAAAAGCAAATGATTTGTGCAGCTGCAGCGCAGAAGACGGAGGCAATACCCAGCGAGCCGACCTGGAAGGCAGCCCCACGTTTCCCTTCGCGGCTTCATTTTTCAACTGTTTTGGCAGCCAGGCAGGTTTCTAAGACACTTTCAAAACATTTCCATGTTGACTAGTGGGCAGGAATGTGATACAGGAATGAGTGGATCGGGGAGGTCAGGCTGGCCACAGCAGAGCATGCGCTGCACCCATGGGTGCAGCTCATGGGAGACAGTGGCAGAAGTGCTGGAGACAAGCTGGGATGTATCAAATATCTTCCTTTTTTTGCCTTTTTTTTTTTGTTTGTTTTTTCAAGCCTTAGGTGCAGCAAGGAGGAGAGTTTGAGAGTGTTGGGCTGAGCCTGCAGCCCTGCCTGGCACTGGCTGGTGGGAGAGGAGAGGGTGAACACTCACCTAAATCTCTGCAAGTGCAAACTGATGCCCTGATCCCACCTTGATCCCACTTCTCGTGGTCTCCTGGCTGGAAAGGTGTTCAGTCACCTACCTGGGACACAGAAACCTGCCCTGTGTGACTGGGCTTGCAGGAAGAATATCCCATGGGAGCAGATGTGATTTTACAGCTTCCCAGCATGCCTGAATTCTCCCTCCAGGATGTTCTTATTCAGGACCATCAGCAACTTTTAAGGGGCAGCAAAAGCCAGTGCAGCTGGAGAATGAAGCCTCTGTTCACGGTGCCATTGGGGTGTGCTGGAGAGGAGGTCAGGTGGGGCTGGAGAGAGACATGGGAGCGCCTTCCCAGCAGCCAGCCCAGCTCCAAAACAGGGTGGGATGGTTGGAGGTGGGAGCTGGGGCTGGAAAAGCATAGAGTCATGCAATTAGTAGGGTTGGCAAAGCCCTCTGAGATCATGGAGTCCAACTGTTAGCCCAGCAAAGACGTGTTCACCGCTAAACCATATCCCCAAGTGCCACATCCACACATTTCTTGAACAGTTCCAGGGACTGTGACTCCACCACTTCCCTGGGCAGCCTGTTCCAATGCCTGACCACCCTTTCAGTCAAGAAACCTTTGGAATATCCAATCTAAACCTCCCCTGGTGTAACTAGAGGCCATTTCCTCTTGTCTGTACCAGGAGCCAGTCCCTCATCTGCACTGGGAGAATCTCCTCCTGCCACCTCTGAGGCTGCAGCACCCAGGAGGTGGTTCTGGGTGGGTGCTGAGCACAGAGAGACAGTTTCCACACTTTTCCGCCCTTTTCGCACCAATCCCTTTAACAGGAACTGACAAACAGGTGCAGACAGGGCACAGGGGACCTTTGCTGTCTGGGGCTGGTGCTCCTCGGCGGAAAGGGAACTGGAGGAGACCTGGTGCCTGTGATGCCCTCTGGGGCAAGCAGCCGCAAGCAGCGAGCCTTGAGCACGTTGCCTCAGTTCAGGGAGGGCTTTGCTCTGTGGCTGTGGCCATCTGGGTGTGGATTTTCTCTTCTCCACCAGCGGTTGGGGATTTTTTTTTAGGCCAGCTTTCATTTCCTCCCCGCTGAGCGCATGTGAAGTCCCTCCCCTCCTCCTCCTCACCATCAGGAGGGTGATGGAGGTGCCACTCACTTTTCCCCCAGCTCCTACATAACCCAGGTTTTTGGGAGGGGTTTTCAGACTCCAGGTGCATTTTCCCCCCTCAGGATGGTGCTTGCGAAGAGGGGTAGGGGTGCTGCCATGACCTCCCAGGCAGCAGGAGCTGCCTGCTGGGCCCTAAAACACAAGCATGTTGTGGCCAAAAATGTTGCTTCTAGGAAGACCATAAATAAACACCTCACACCAGGGCAGGTGTGTTAAAATTAACCCATAGGCTAGGCCTGTGTGTGCTGTGGGTTCCCAGATATGGTTCTGCTCTGCAGCCCGTGCAGGGCAGGAGTGGGGGTGGGTCACAAAAAGGCCACAAAACTCCACGGGGTCAGCTCTGGCAGGCTCATCTCTGCTGCTGCTGTCCCCATTGATGGCTTTCTTAGGAGCAGAGACGCTGAGTTTTCTGCCAAATTTCATGACGCTTCCTCTCCCTCTGGGACTGCCTAGAAAATAGTAAATAAGTCAGATTTTTAAAAAACAAACAAACCCATTCAAGGTCTTGTTCAAGAGGCCTTAAGTGAGTTGCAACAGCAGGAGCTGCTGGAAGAGGTGTCCTGGAAGACAGAACTTGCTGCTGGGGGAGGTTTTGCACTGATCCTGGTATTCAAGAACACAGGTGAACACATCCTCAAACCAAGTCTTCCTAAAACCAGCAGCAGCGACCCATCCACCTAATTGTCCCGGCCTGAAATAGTGCTGGGGAGAGGCTCTTCTGAGAAAGGCTCCTTTCTGCTCATTTCTCTGTTTGCAGAGCCGCCAGGGAGCTGTGCAGGCATGGTCCCACCCATGCCTGGACCCCTGGCAGCAGCTTGGTGGGATTCAATGGGCATGGGCAGCTGGATTGTGGGGTCCAATAACCCCCAAATTTTGTGGGGTTACTGCTTGGTTGACCCACCAGCAGCTCAGCCTGGGGGTGGAAACACAGCCTGGCACCATGATGGATTTAGCTCCAGCTGGAGATTGGTTCAAGGGATGGAGTGGCAGAGCTCCCATAGCATCCCATATCTCCTGTTTTTTACCTGATCCTCACAAAATCCCCAGCAGAGAAGAGCCACCGAGAGGCTCAGGAGCAAATTCCCACTGGTGCTGGAGGAAAAGCCATTTTCCTGTAGTTTTGTGGGCCATTATTTTTGCTCTCAGCTCCCAGCAGCGAGACCACGGAGACCAGCACAGGGTCCCACCCTGGAATCTCTTTGTTTCCAAAAAAACCCTTATTCTCACTACGGGACTTTTGAAATCACTTCCTTCCCCTTCAGCTCCAAAACAACCCTTGTGTCCTCAGGGAGATTCCTGCTGAGACGCCTCAGGGTATGGCCCTGGACCCCAGAAAGCCACTGCTCCCTGTGGATGCCAGGCACGGGGATGATCCTTATCCAGCTCAGCCCAGAAAACAGGAGGTTTGCTCAGCGCCAGTGAGTCCAGCCCATGCCTGGAGCCCCCTTGGAGATGTCCATCTAAATTAACTTCAAATAAATTTTATTTGAAATTCACTTCAAGCGGGTGAAAGAATCACACCAAGTGTCTCTTCAGAGCCCAAACTGATCATGTGGGGATTTGAGGGATGGGTGAGGATGGGGAGGGCACCATTACACCTTCCTAATGTCCCAGCAAGCCTCCTGGGTGACCCATCCTGCATCCTGCCCTTTGGGAGAAGGTTGGTGACACCCTCCTACACTCAAGTCATCCTTTAGCAGCTTCCCCATGGATACAAACCCTGTTGGAAGAAAACCAACATTAGATCTGTTTCGACTGTCAATAAAAATAATGGAATCATTGAGGCTGGAAAAGACCCTTAAGACCATCAGGTACAACCCTTCCCCCAGCACTGCCAAGGCCACCACTGATCCATGTCCCCAAGTGCCACATCCACACGGCTTTAAATCCCTCCACAGATGGGGACTGCAGCACTGCCCTGGCCAGGAAAAACCTCCCTGCAGAGGATGGATGCAATTCAGCTTCTCCATTTTAAAACCCCTCAATCACCATGATTTTTTAAAAATTGGATTTTCCTGTATTTTTTCATTTAACACCAATTAGACCCAAACTGGGCTCATGAAGCCTCAGGAGTGTGGAGTTCTGTGGTCAACCCCTGTTTTCCTGACTGGAGCAAAGAGGGAAGGTGGGAAATTGGGTCCACATGTATTTGTCCCAGCCCGAAAAGGGAGACCAGCCCCGAGGCTCATTCCCAGCTGGAGTCCTTGTCAGGAGGCCAGTATTGTTATCTAGGGCCTGGCTGGTGTTTCTTCTTTGGACCTTTGCCACCGCAGTTAAAATATCTCTTCCACCACTCCCAGCATGTAAAGGTCACGTTCCAGAGATTAATCTGGAGTCTCCCAGGCCGGCTCCTTGGCTCGGGATCCCTGTTGGGACAGATGTGGAGCAAAAGCCTCGGGATGCTGGGTGTGCACCCCCAGTGCTGGAGATCCCCTGGCCAGGAGGGGGCTTGTCACCAGTGCCAGGTTCAGTGTCCTCCATGAGCTGGACATGCAGCTATGGGCAATTCTGAGCTAAACAGAAGCCAGTTCCCCCTGGACAAACGGTTAATTCCTTGTAAATCTGCTCCTAGCCCTCAGCCAAGCAGTCCTGGGAAGTCCAAGTTTGCAAAACAAGCTTTGGAGGCATCGAGTTTGTTTGACCGGCTCTTACAGCTGGTCCTGCGCTTGGTTTTTGTCCAAACAAGTCCTGGAATGCCAGGAAGGGTTTCCAAGTTAAATACAAGAGGAGAGTAATTGAGTGCCTGAGGAGTGGGTATCAGTGGGACCATCTCTAAATGGAAGGATAAGTTGTGCTTAAGGAGCAGACGATGTGTGGGCAAGGAGAAGGGGAACAGAAATCCCATTATCCTCAGGGAAAGAGGAGTCGATAGTCTGTGGCACAGGAGATGGGAAGGACGGTGGGACCTGCAGTGTGTCCTCTGCAGAGACACAAACCTTTGTACCAGCATCATTTTCCCAGCTGGATGGACCAAACCTGCAGCTGCATGAAGCAGCTTAGGACAACACAAGGGTTCCTTCCCCGTGTTTCCCAGGACTGCTCCTGGTGTCAGCAGGGCTTTCCCAGGAGAGGTGGTGGTGGTGGTGCTCCCTGGAACGACTGCCTTCGTTCTCTTCCTGTGATGAGGAGACCTCTTCGAGGAAGTCTTGGTTATCCTGGCAACACTGATGACATGGACGCCACTGACATTCCAGGCTGAGGGTAAGGGAAAACTGTTCCACCACAAGCAGGTTGTGCAACCCCCATCCTCCTTTTCAAGACCCAGCTGAATAAAACCCTGCATAACCTGGTCTGACCCCAGAGCTGCCCCTACCGTGACCAGGAGGTTGGACTGAAACCTCCTGAGGTCCTTTCCAACCCAACTTGTCCCGTCATACTCTGATCCAAGGATCCCAAACATGATGGAGCAGCACCATGACCTGGTCTCCTGTGGCTCCACTGCACCAAGCCCTGGGTCTCTGTCACAAACTGGGAGAGTCAAGGGGAGTTTTACTGAGGCCAATAGAAAGTCAGATCCCTTTTTTTCAGCTTCCACATGAACTTCACCCTGCAACCTCCCATGAAAGCCATTAAGTCTGAACCCTGAACCCTCCAGTTGGTGACATTTAATGACACTCACCTTGGGCTGGTAGCTGTCACTGAAACTGACCCACAGACTCATGCAGAAACAACAGAGTCTCATCGTCACTGGGATCTACCTCTTCCTGGTTAGGAAACCCCACGAGGAAGACCCTTCCCTTAACTAAGAGCCTGCAGGTGTTTCCTGGTGATTCCAGGCACAGGGACTGTCCAAGTTGTCCCTTTCAGTCAGGGGGTATCCACGGCAAAGCCTTGGAGCCACAGATAGAACCCTCAGGGCTCTGTGATTTTTAGAACAAATAGATCATCTGATAAGAAAACCCCAGGCAGAGATAATTTCAGGAGCAGGTATTTCCAAGGGAAGTGGATGGAGATTTCTCTCCAGATGGATAACCACCAGGGAGAGGGATTGCCTCCAGTTTACACAGGAGTGAGTCACTCACCTTCCTGTGGCAGGAGGAAACCCTCTGCAGATTGGCACTCCATGGACCTTTCCTTTGTAAGGAGGCCGCTATTTTGGGATACAATGCTACAATGCTCTGCTTCTTCCTGTGTCCCCAGGGCCAGCAGCGTGGGCTGGGGAATCCCCGGCACGGTGGTGATCCTCCACACCACCCTGGCTCCATGCTTCCTGCCCCACCATGGCTATGGAGGGATGGCAACAGCTGGGAGCAGGGGGAGAAGTGGGCAACTCTGGGCAAGGCTCATTCCTGCTGCTGGCCAGGACACAGGGAACGGCTTCCCACTGCCAGAGGACAGGAAGAGATGGGATATTGGGAAGGAATTGTTCCCTGGGAGGGTGGGCAGGCCGTGGCACAGGTTGCCCAGAGCAGCTGTGGCTGCCCCTGGATCCCTGGCAGTGTCCAAGGCCAGGCTGGACAGGGCTTGGAGCAGCCTGGGACAGTGGAAGGTGTCCCTGCCCACAGCAGGGGGTGGAATTAGGTGACCTTTGAAGTCCTCTCCTGCCCAAACTATTCTGCGATCTTCCGTGAGGGCCATGAGGAGATGGGACATGATCATCTCACACCAAAGTGGTTTTAGGACACGTGGGAAGTCTGTTGCCAAACTGATGGGCGCCCTCTGCTCTGAAATTCAGCTCTCAGTGAGAGACCCTAAACCCCAGTGAGGCAGGGGCTAAAGGGCAGGAGTATGGGACCAGTGTCCACAAGAACTGGGGCACAAACTCTGCACCAAGCCCTGGCATCCTCAGAATAACTGAGGCTGGGAGTCTCTGCTCCAAGCCTGACCTTCAGTGAGGTCGGGTTTTGTCGAGGACAGGCTTGACTGCCTCCAAGGATGGAGGTTTTCCTACTCCCCGGTGGGACCTCTCCAGCTCCTCCAGCAGCCCTGCTTCCCTCAAGCCAACCATGCTCCCCAACCAGGTGCTGTTCCCAAACTCCCTGAGCATTCCCATTCCATCGTGCAGGGGGTTACAGGAGCGATGGAGGTTGTTCAAAGTGCTCTTGAGCCTGTCCTGGCCCTCCAGCACTCCCTGGAGTGTGCAGGAGAGGATCTCCCAAGTGCAGCTGCAGTGGGACATTTCGTGTGTGGGATCAACAGCCCAAAGCCAGACACTGGGTTAACCCTTCACATCCCTTCTCCTCCCAGCTGTCCAGTCACTTCCTGAAGAGTTCATGGTGTGTCATCCACAGGCAAGAGAAAGGAAAAGTCATTGGGCGTTTCTGCTTGGATTTAGGAGGAGTTCCATCTTAGGGACATCTTCTCAGGACATGGCAGCATCTGCATGGCCAGCTGGTGTTAGAGGACAGCACTTAGGCCATGTCCCTGTGCCACCTGATGACACCCTCATTTGGGGTCCCCATGTCACCTGGTGTCCCCAGGATGCCAGTGAGGAGTGAGTGCATCTTTGGGGAGGAGTGGGATGAAGGCACGCCACAGAGAGCTCACAAAACCATAGGGGAGGTGAAGGGCTCTGTTCAGCTCTCAGCGAGATCAGAAGCAGGTTGGTCCAAGGGACTGCCTGTCCCTGGGAAATGCCTTTTGTAACGGGAAGAGGGATGCTCAGAAGACAAAAAAATGTTCCCACATCTTGACAAGGGCAACCTGCACTCCCAGGCAGTGCTTCCTTCCCGACCTTGGCTGGTGAATCCATCTCACCCAGGGCATGGAGGTGCTCTGTGTCGACAAAGTTCATCTCAGCTTGTGCAGCCGTGGAGTTACCGTGTCCTGCAACTCTGATGTGTATCCCAGATGCTGTCCTGGAGCCAGAGCCAGGAGCGCTAACGGCGCAGGGCTGCCCAGGGCGTTCCTGCCTTGGAGGGTGCCCCATCGTGTTCCAGCCTGAGCTGGGACACGCCACCACCAGCAGCCAAGCGTGGCACAGCAAGTAGGTCAGAGGTGCTCTGCAGCACAGCATTTTTGGGAGTCTGGGCATGTAGAAAAGCAAACATGGCCGGTGAAATGTGCCCGGCAAGGCAGCAGCAGCAAGAATGGAAGATCCTTATTTTGCATGGTTTGGATGCATCCAGAGGCACACCCGGGAGATCTGGGGCTTCGCGGCACGGTTTCGCTCATGCAAACGCTGGCCAGATCATGGAATCATGGCATGGTTTGGGTTTGAAGGGACTTTAAAGCCCATCCAGTGCCACCCCCTGCCATGGGCAGGGACACCTTCCACTATCCCAGGCTGCTCCAAGCCCCAGCCAGCCTGGCCCTGGACACTGCCAGGGATCCAGGGGCAGCCATAGCTGCTCTGGGCACCCTGTGCCAGGGCCTCCCCACCCTCACAGGGAACAATCCTTTCCCAATATCCCATCTCTCCCTGTCCTCTGGCAGTGGGAAGCCATTCCCTGTGTCCTGTCCCTCCATCCCTTGTCCCAAGTCCCTCTCCAGCTCTCTGGGAGCCCCTTTAGGCACTGGAAGGGGCTCGAAAGTCTCCCCAGAGCCTTTTCCTCTCCAAGTTGAACCCCTCCAGCTCTCCCAGCCTGGCTTCAGAGCCCTCTTCCTAAACTTTTTAGAGCCACACGTTCCCAGATAGGCATCTTCTCTCTGAAGGGCCAGTATAAAGCTTAACCAAGCTCATGTTTATGCCTCCAAGTGCTGGGACTTTCCAGATTTAAGATCTGCTTTTGTGGATGGGCAAAGCGAATGGATTAAGTATTTCACGGAGTTAAAAGCCGGCACAAATTCTTGTTTCATTTCCCCTGTGACTCAGAGATGAACACTCACTCCCTGGCCTGGCTCTTGTGTTTGCCACTGCTCCCTATCAGCAGTTCCTGGGGAAAAAGAACCTTTCTCAGGGCAGGAGCAATGCCCTCGAAGCAGGAAAAGCAATTTTCTCTGGAAAAACCTTCCTAGTGGAGAGGGGCTAGTTTTATGCAGGTGATGTATAAACCCAGCTGCCAGCTCAGCTGAGCCCAGATTTATTTAGAATCACAGAATAATTATGGTTGGAAAAGCCCTCTAAGATCATCGTGCCAACCATTAACCCCGACCCGCCGTGTTCACCACTAAACTATGTGCCCAAGTGCCCTAACTAATGCTCTCAGGCACTGATAATCCACTAAGGTTGAACAAATCTTTGGGAGGGCAGCACGAGGCTTTTCACCCTTTTTTACCAATGGGAAACCAGCACTGAATTGGTATTTGTATGGGGTTTATTGCAGCTTTCTGGTGCTCAGGCTGAAAGCAGCCATTCAAGCTCACAGAAAACTCAAACCACTAAATAGATCTCTATTTTTACATTGGGATATTAAATTAGGGGATTACTTACTGTTAAAACGCTTTGATTGGTAATTACAGCCATAATGTCTTTTGTCTGCTTCAGTAGAGTAAAAATCTCTGGGGCCCTTTCTTATTCTCTTTCACATTTTGGGGTTTTCACCTCTCCACATGTCCCAAAGCCTCACCCTCCAAATAACATCATTTCACTGGTAGAAAACAAGCAGCAGAAGAGACAAGCTGGCAGGAGTGGTGTTGATCTCTGGGTCTTTGCTCATTTCCAGCATGGCTAAACCACTTTTGCCCTCAGGATGGAGCTTTGTGGTCACTTTGCTTCAGCGATCAGGATGCTGCATCCCAGAGCATTATCTCTGGGTAACAGAGAGGAATAGGAATTAAATCAGCTGGAGACACATCAGCACATTGCTCCCACCACTTCTCCTTCATGCAGGAAGTTTTGGTTCCCCTTTGTGCGTGAAGATCCAGCTCTAAACCCACGTTTCTCCCACAGCCACCCTCTGGAAGGAACATGCCAGGTCATGAACAGAGTGGGGAAAAACGTGCTGAAATTGGCTTACGCCACACTTTCAACTCTGTGTCCAGTTTCACTTCCTTCCTAGCCTTGGCAGAGGATGGGTAACTCCAAGGTCTCCATGGCTGGGCAGCTCCAAGGCCACACATTCATCTCCTGATGTCCTCCCCTCCTGTCTGCATCCAGGTGCTTCCTTCTCATCCAGGTCCAGTCTCCTCACAAAATGAAATTTCTTGGGAGCTTCATTTCTGTTTCCTTTACTGGCACCCAGTGTCAGGGGAAGACTTGACAGGGATATCTCTTGTTTGGAAAAGGTGCTGGGATAAGGGAATCCATGCAGGATTTTTACCTTTATTCTTAACCATAGAGAGTGGTAAGGCCCTGGCACAGGTTTGCCAGAGAAGCTGTGGCTGCCCCATCGCCCCATCCCTGGGAGTGTTCAAGGCCAGGCTGGAGCAATTTGCTTTAGTGGAAGGTGTCCCTGCCTGTGGCAGGGGGTGGCACTGGCTGAGCTTTAAGGTCTTTTCCACAATCCATTTTGTGATTCCATGGTTGGAGGCTGCATCCAGATCCCATGGTTTGCAATTCCCCTTGGCTGAACAAGAGCCGAGCTCCTGGGTTCCACAGCTGGGAGTGTTTGGGGTTGGAAGGGGCTTTTATCCAGGAAGGACACTGCTTCTTCCCTGCTCCTTCCCTGCTCCCCTGGCTGTAGGAAGAGAGGTGAAAAAGGGATATTAAGGTGGAACAGGGTGAATGGAGGCATCTGCATGAGAAAGCACCCGGAGAAACTTGGTGCCAGGGTGGTGGGGATGGCTGATGTCGATAACCAGGGCTGCGGTGGGATGTGGCCCAGTGGGGAACACTGGAAGGGAGCCATCCCTGTCCAGCCCAGCGGCTGTGGGCTGATACAGTCCCCATGCAGCTGAACCCCAGGGAGAGCAGTGCTCTGATAAGGGCAGGGAGCAGCCAGGTGCCGGCATCTCCATCATCCTCCCGCTCTGGGGCTCAACCAGCTCTTCCCACAGCACTCCTGACTCACACACATCTGCTCTGGATGTGCCCTGTCCTTCCTGAACCATCCACCATGGAAGCAGAAAGCAATCCAGAAATCCCTTTCCTTCTGCAGCCGTAAATAAGGAGGGGAAGGGCTTCCCACCCCTTCTCCCAGCCACACAAAAGCCTCAAGCCCTGCGAAACTCCTGGTCCCCGAAACTGCTCTCAGACACATTTTTGTAGAACCTCCCTTCAGAGTGGTTATTCCAAGAAGGAATTTTTCTCAGCTGCCCTGGAGGGATCACAGAATCACAGAATGGGCCATATTGGAAGGGACCTCAGAATACAAAATTTCTAAGGTTGGGAAGGACCTGTAAGACCATCAAGTCCAGCCATTAACCCAGCACCACCATTTTCACCTTTAAACCACGTCTCCACATGCCACATCTACACATTTTTGAGCAATTCCAGGGATGGGGCAGCCACAGCTGCTCTGGGCACCCTGTGCCAGGGCCTCCCCACCCTCACAGGGAACAATTCCTTCCCAATATCCCATCCATCCCTGCCCTCTGGCAGTGGGAAGCTATTCCCTGTGTCCTGTCACTCCAGGCCTTGTCCATAGTCCCTCTGGAGTTCTCCTGGAGCCCCTTTAGGCCCTGGAAGGGGTTCTAAAGTCTCCCTGGAGCCTTCTCTTCTCCAGGCTGAAGGGAAGACTCTGAGGAGACCTTACAGGAGCCTTCCAGAGGAAGGATCTAGGATACTCAGCCCTCCCCATCCGCTGCCCTTCACCCGACACCATCCACCTGCAGATAAAAATACCCCGGTGGGTGGGAGCAGGCAGGGATGGGCCTGGCCAGGGACAGATAATGCTGGGATCACAGCAATGTGCCCCGGCGAGTTTTGGGTTACACATTAACAAGAAAAAGGGGAGAGCAGTGGTGACGGTGACGCACGACCAGGCAGGGAATTTATAGCAGGACTGCAAATGGGACAGCCCCATCCCGACGTGCTCCTGGCAGCAGCAGTTCTCTGTGACCTGGAGACGCTGGGACTTTTGGGATCAGATATGTCTCCATTAGGCCAGAGCCAATTCACAGTAGGATTTGTCAGTCTGACAAACTTGTACTCCCAAGGAAGGGGTGGGAAATCAAATGGGGGCTGTAACAAAGATGGGGACAAACTTTTAAGCAAGGCCTGGGTGCGATGGTTTTAAACTAAAAATAAGGAGATTTAGTTTAGATACGAGGCAGAAGTTTTTTATAATGAGGGTGGTGAGGCCCTGGCACAGGGTGCCCAGAGAAGCCATGGTTGCCCCTGGATCCCGGGAAGTGTCCAAGGCCAGGTTGGATGGAGCTTTACATCAGCACAGAGGCCACATCCAACTTCAAAGCACCAAGAAGCACCTGGATAGCCTTGGAAACACAGCCACAATGGGATGGGACAAAGGGCAGACACCGAGTCCTGCTCCAGATGTCCCGATGCCTCATGTTCACATCTGGTCACATGCAATCAGAGAAAGAGCAGGAAAGCTTCCAGTTCCTGGAGGAAAACAAACCCCATAAACCTGCCAAGCGTCCCTGCTCAGAGATATTTACACTTTCAACGCGTTCTCATGGAAATTAATCCCATCTCACCCCTGCAGGTATGGTAAACATTAGAAGTGAGGAATGGGGAGAGGCCAGGACAGCGGAGCAAGGGGAACAAAGCTGTTTGGGTGTACCAGCCTTCCCCGAAATGTGGTGGAACAGGCCCAAGCAGGACGTGGCAGGGCTGCTCGGGCTCCCTTCCAGCCTGGCTGGACCTCCAGCCCCCTGCAGCCGTGCCGGCTGCAGGACGAGTCCTTCCGTCCCACCGTGACCTGGAGGAGGCTGATTCCATCCCCTGGGCTCCCCAGCAGCTCCTTCAAGGTTTCCTCACTCTGCACCGGGTTACAACAAGCCCCGAAGAGGGATTTTTAATTCCGCCGGGGAATGCCAAAGCACGCAAGAAGCAAGGAATTCTACGGATGGGGGAAAATGCATCGTGCCCCGTGAAACTTATTTTTCCCCCATCCGTAGAATTTTGTGCTTCCTGCACGCTCTATGAATCTTGTTCTTCCCAACCCATATATTTTCTTTCCTATTTTTTCTTTATGTTTTAATATTCCTTTATGTTTTCCTCACCCGGCAAAGAGCAGTGAGCGGTGTCAGCTGCTGAGCTGTCACCTGTCCCCTTCCCGTGGCTGCAGGACCGGTGCGATTCGCATCCGCATGGCACCCCCACGTGGGGAAAGCCTGGAGGCTCCGGCCCTGGCCTGACGTTTTCCTTCTCAAGGAAGGAAGGAAGGCTGGAAATGCCTGGTTCAGTGCCACCATGAGCTTTGAAGGCCTGGAAGAAACACTCAGAACAGAATCGTGGATGTTGGATAATCTCAAGCCCAATTTCTGGCTTTACCTGCTCCTTGGAGTGGTCGGGAACATTGTGGACATTGTGGCTGATTATTCCAGATAATTTTGTCCATTTTTTATTTTTTCATACTTTCATTCACTTTTTCCTTTTCATTTTTTTTTTCATTATTTTATCCTTATCTATACATGATCTTAGCTGTATTTTCCAATATAAATGAATTTATGATTCTATGCGTGTCTCTCTCTCAATCATTATATCCGTTCAGCTCTTTTATTACTTACATATTCATTTAAATATAAAATAAATTCTTATACATTCATATATATCCACACATAATATAAAATCAGTACTGCTATACAAGAGAGCTGGAGAGGGACTTTGGGCAAGGGCCTGGAGGGACAGGACAAGGGGAATGGCTTCCCACTGCCAGAGGGAATAGATGGGATATTGGGAAGGAATTCTTGGCAGGGCGGACAGGCTGTGGCACAGGGTGCCCAGAGAAGCTGTTGCTGCCCCATTCCTGGCAGTGTCCAAGGCCGGGTTGGACAGGGCTTGGAGCAGCCTGGGATAGTGGAAGGTGTCCCTGCTTATGGCAGGGGGTGGAACAAGATATTTTTTAAGGTTTCTTCCAACTAAACCATTCTGGGATTCTACGATATTCCTAAACATCCATATTTACTACAATTAAATATAAAATATTTCATGCAACAAGATGAAGCTTCCACACAAAAAGAGGAAGCACCTCAGGAGCTGCTGTGCTGGCAGCCCCCTCCCTGCACGGTCTCTAACCCTTCTGCCAGGAACGCTGCTGCCAGGTCAGCAGGCAAAATCCGCATTATCAGCACCGCCTCGGATTTGCTGCTGGAGAAGCAGCTCTGCCAAGGCTCTGGCAGCCGGAGCTGCCTCGTGCGTTAATCACGGGCCCAGCGCGGGTTCCAGCTCGCCGGATTCCGCTCGGAAGCGCGTCCCGGCAGCCAAGAGCCCTCCAACACAACGCATTTTTGCACTTAAAAAGGTTTAAACCCCTGCAGGGCTTAAATTCAGATGTGAATAATGAAGAGGCCCAACGGGACAACGGAGCGGCCGCTTGGGAGCCGGGATCCACCACGGTGCCTTCGCCTGAGGATGGGAATCAAGGGAGCTCTGTTCCTTAAAGTTCCTCTCCAAATTTTGTTTTTATGCCTAAATTCTTTTTTTTTTTTTTTTTTTTTTTTTTCCTGGATGAGGGAATACGCTGCAGTTTTCAGCTGTGGGTTTGTCACCATCAGCTGGTATTTGGCTCTTGGGGTTTCCAACCTTTATGGCTCATCTCTGTTGGGGTTCTCTGAGAGGTGTGTATTGCTCTGGGACTGTATTCTGTGCCCTCCTTAATTTAAAATGAAATAAAACTAAATTAAACAAAGCAAAATGAAATTAAATCAAATCAAAGCAAATAAAAAGAAATGAAATTAAATAAAACAAAATTAAATTAAACAAAATTAAATTAAACAAAACAAAGTAAAACAAAACAAAATAAAATAAAAATAAAATAAAACAAAATAAAATAAAATAAAATAAAGTAAAAATAGAATAGAATAGAATAGAATAGAATAGAATAGAATAGAATAAAATAAAATAAAATAAAATGTCAATAAAATGTAAAATAATAACTGGTCTAGTGGAAGGCGTCCCTGCCCATGGCAGGGGATGAAACTGGATGATCCTTAAGAGTCCCTTCCAACCCAAACCCTTCTGGAACTCCATGAGACTCAACTGCTTTCAAGTCCTGCGATCAGAAAGGAGGAATCAAGGATAAAGGCTCAGCATATGCCGAACTCAAATTATGCTGTGAAAACAAGCGTTTTGATAAAATATACAACACTTAGACACTTATACTATTGACTTTTTAATAATCTTGTTTATTTCACATCCTTTTTCTCCCTTATCATGATTATCAGCAGTATTATTAAGATGTGGAAGAGCCATGGGCAGCAACAAGAGGCAGCTCCATCAGGATTTATCATCCCAGATGCAAAATCCTCCAGGATTCATGTCGAACCTGCAGCACTCCATGAGTCAGGCTTCAGGGAATCTGTGGTCAGACAGATAAAATACAATTATTCATGGAAGGATACAAGCAAATAGTGGAAAAACAACTGCATGGTAAGGGAGGATGATACATCTGCCTGCAGGCCTGGTGCCTAAAATGCTTCTCAGTCCTGCATACAGAAGTCTGGGCACGATTTTTTGAGCAGCCTGGGACAGTGGAAGGTGTCCCTGCCCATGGCAGGGGGGTGGAACTGGATGGGCTTTAAGGTCCCTTCCAGCCCAAACCACTCCGTGATTCCATGATTCCATGAAGGGCTGCACGCAGAGGTCCCACTCCCTTGCAGCCCTAATAGAGAGATGCGATGTATTTCCACAGCATCTGCTGATGCACCAAGTCTCACTAATCATTTCAAGTTTCCTGGGGAGAAAGAGTTAAGACTAATTAGCAGCACTAAATAAACTAATAGCTGGAGGGGAAAGGAGAATTCAAGTTGCATTTTAGTTTTAAAGGTGGTTAAAGCATCTTTAAAGGCAAAGGGTCGTTTTCTGGGAGCTGGAGCAAAGCAGCTCATCAATAATGAAGGAGACAGCGATGGAGCAGCGGCAGCAATGCTGGAGCACTTGGGAAAATGCAATTATGGGAATTGCCTGACGCTCTGCAAACTGCCCCGGTAATTTGCTTAAGGGAAACAGCCAAATGCACTTTAATATTTCAAAGATTTTGTTGCAGCAGAACTAATAAGCAAAGGCCACGAATTTCAGTGCTGGGGGGGGGGGTTAAAACCCCAAAAAAAGACCTCTGATCGGGGGGTTTTAATTCACACCCAGAGAAACATGACAGGGCTGGGAGCATCAGTTCTGCCTCCTGGGCTCTCTGTGTCTGCAGTGCTCAAGGGTTCAGCTGTGTTTTATTTTCCTTTGGTTAAAACCACCCCCCTGCAAAGGCTCGTGTCTGGGTGCTCTGTTCCAGTGTGCTGCCCTTGGGATGCACCAGGATCTGGGTGCCAGCATCAATGGGTTTCTCCAGCTGCTCTCTGGGGGTGATGGACCCCCAAGAACTTCAACTCAAGTGCAGCTCTTGCTGCCCAGCTTTGTTCGGGCAGCCTGGGAAGTGCTGGAGGGAAGGGGATGGCTGCTTTGTGCTGGGGAGCACCCCTGGAGTGCCAGCAGCTGTGTCCTGCACCCCAATCCCAGTGCGTGCATCCTGCAGCGGACTCGTGCCTTGGAGGGCACTGCACGCCTCTGGGCACCCCCCGCTTCACCTCTGAGCACACCCCAGAGTGCCCTGACCGCTCCCTGCGCACCCACCCTTCACCCCTGGGCACACCCTGCCCCTCTGAGCACCGCACAGCACCCCAGCCAGGCAGCCCCCTTCACTGCCGCATGAACACCCTGCACCCCCCTGTATGAACCCCCGCAGCCCTGTGCACCCCATAACCCCCATTACGCCCCTATTGTGCACCCCCCATTGTGCACGTCCCTGTGTGCCCCCGCTGTGCATACTGCACAACCCCACTGTGCACACCCTGTGCACACCGTACGCACCCCCACTGTGCACACCCCATGCACACCCATGCACACCCCATACACACCCCATACACACGCCCACTGTGCACACCCCATGCACACCCATGCACACCCCATACACACCCCATACACACGCCCACTGTGCACACCCCATGCACACCCATGCACACCCCATACACACCCCATACACACGCCCACTGTGCACACCCCATGCACACCCATGCACACCCCATACACACCCCATACACGCGCCCACTGTGCACACCCATACACACCCATGCACAGCCCCATTGTGCACACCCATGCACACC
>VXAZ01003348.1:538305-671521 GCA_013399875.1 Gymnorhina tibicen | reverse complement strand
GGCGAGTTGGGGGCTGGGGGGGCTTTGGCGAGGGTGGCCCTGCAAGGTGGGTCATGGAGGAATATCGGGGGGCTGTTGGGGACTGGGTACGGATGGCCGGGGTGGCCGTGGAGTGGGATGGGTTGGGAGCGAGCTCTGGAAGCAGGACAGGGCATGGATGGGGACGCACTGGTGAGGATGGAGGTGCAGGGGGGCAGCGCCCGGTCAGGGACTCCCGTCCCCGGCGGAGGCTCTCCAAGGGAAGGGCTGGGAGGGGGTCAGTGGCTGCGGAGGGCTTGGCTGCATGGAGGCGTGGAGGTTGCGCCGCTTGTGGGGTGCTACCGCGGGGATTTTGGGGGCTCGTGTGGTGTGTTGGTGCCAGCAGCGAGAGGCTGGTTGTTTTGGGGAAGAAGGTCACGTCCGTAGTTGATCCAGGGACGCAGGCTATCCCGGCGTGTGCCGGGAGCACACAGGAGCAGGGACGGCCGGAATTGTACAGCATTCTCACACGCGTTCCCATGCGCGATGGGAACGACCTGCAGATGCACCGGGGAGGCTCTTCGGTGACCCTGCATCCGTGGGAATGTGGGATGCTGCCCGTCGGGGGGACCGGTGTGGGAACAGAGGCAGGTTCCTGTTCCTGTGCCCGGGGTGGCTCGCCTGGGTAGGCAGGTCGGTGTCTGGGAGACCTGAGCTGCGGCGGCGTCTTTAGCTGGTCCGCGGTGATTTACGCTTTGGGTGATTTTGGGGGTTGTGCGGAATGGTCGGGATGTGGGGAGAAGGGAGAGCTGGAGAGGATGGAGAGGCTGCTCCTGTGCAGGCGCCAGGGGAAGGAGCTGTGTGGGGCTGGGATCTGTGCCTGTGCCGTGTCGGTGATGCTGCCCGCGTTGGGGTGGTTGGGGCCGTAATGGTTTGCAGCCCCCGTGGAGATTCCCGAGGCGACGCTGGGATTTCTCCGTGGGTGGGGAGGGGAGATTGCGGGGGTTTGCCGGGTGGAGAACTGGGTAATAGTGACCAGGAGAGGAGGGAGCACAAACAGAATTCCCTTGTCATGCCCGGAGCTCCCCAGTAGCCCCGGCAGGCAGCTGCAGTGAAGGTCTCTCCTTGGCTCATTCCTGCCTCCCGACCTCTTATTTTAGGGGTGGGCTCTGCTTTTGTCAAACAAAACCAATTTAATTTCAATCATTTCAATTTTAGCCCGCGTTTGGTGGTTTATTTATTTTCCATGTGTGTCGTTCTTTGCCTATATTACTTCATCTGAGCTTACTTCCATTACCTGGGTTGTGTCGTGTGAGTTTATTTATTTTGAGTTTTTGGGCTTTTTTTATATTACAGATAAAAGCAAAAATGCTGAAAGTTCACGTTAAAAATAGCTGCTTTTTCTGCTTAAAGTCAGGGGCATACATGTGATTTATTTTCTTGGTGTCATGTGAAAAACTTGACTTTATGTGATGTTGTGATTAAAGGGTGCTTGTTGCTGGGGCATGGTTTTCAGAGTTAGAACAGAGAAGCTGATGAGATCCAGGATCTTTTTTTGCCTGGCTAGTGAAGAAGAGGGAGATGGGTGCCCTCTTCCTCTGTGAATTTCACATCCCTCTGCAGTAACAGTTTGGCGTTTCTGCCCTCATGAATGCGTAATGTGTTCAGAGATATTGGTGATCATTCTTAGGCCGATACGTGGATTCCCTGTGATCACTAGAGGGCTTAAATGCCAAGACCTCTTGTTTTATAAGAAACAAGAACAAAACAATTGCAAGATTCCCTTCCACAACAAAATCATTCCCAATACCTGTGCCATTAGTGCTGTCTGCCAGTTACCAAGTAGGTTCCCAGTGTATTGGAATTTTAGCTGTGCAGGATCACAAGTCTCAAAGGAAAACCACACCAGTACTAAAAATGTAAAGCCGACCTTCTGAAGCCTTTTCCATTTTGTTTGTTTCTTTTCTCATTGAAATGTGACATAAGCTACAGGAAATATAAGTGGTCCTTGGGTTTGTTTGTTTTTTTTTGTAGGTGAAAGTTACACAAGTGCTGAAAAACATTCAGGTTGAGCAGATGACAAAACTTCAGGCCAAGCATCAGGCAGAATGTGATCTACTGGAAGATATCAGGTAAGGCTACAGAAAATGTTACCAAAATTCCTTTAAGGTCCAGTTTTTGGAAGAACATTTGAGTTACAAAATTCAGGAACTGACGATGGAATTTCCTCTTTGGATTTCCTGCTTTTAGGCTGTTAAAGTTTTGACACAGCTGGAAATTATAACTGGAGCTAACACAATGCAAACCATTTTTTCTTCTCTTCAATGGGGGAAATGTTAAAAGAAACTCACAAACAACATACAAAAAGCATTGGTCTTTTCAGCAATATTTCTTTATATAATATGCTGAGACTTTGATTTACCAGTTGTAAAAGGCTGCTAAAATTACTAAAATATTTTAAAGCCACTGATGATTTATGTCTCACTAGAGATAGCTTTGAAAAGCCCTTTCAAGCAGATTGCATTTTTTACCAGAAAGTTACAAGAAGATATTTGCATTTGTAATTTAAAACTCTGCACAAGCCTGGGTTCAAAACAAAAGGGAAAATCCACACATCAGTTGTGGAGGTGCCATTATTCGTTTTACCTCATGTGATTTGCTTCTCTTGAAATTAAAGGTTTGCTCTTAACAAAATATGGTGGGAGTGGGTACCTGGCATTATATGGAGGATTAATCATTCCATTTCCTGTAAAATATTCAGCAGTAAGTCCATTGCTGCCCTGCTCTTTTTGGCAGTGGATAGTCCACATGTTAATTATTTAAATGAGATTTCCTGCTTGATGTTTGTATATTAAATGCAAGTGTTTGGCTTTGACAGATGAAGTTTGTTTCATTATCAGTGTCCTCCATAAATCAGAATGTCAAGGCCCGAGCCTTTTCTCCCTCTTGTTTTTTGGGTGTTGAAACACTTTTTTGTGTGAGAAAGATCACAGCGTTCGTTTCCTCAGATTAACATTATTCTGGGGAGTGTGTAACTCGCAAATGCTGAGTAATAAGTAACAGACTGATCCAAGGAATTCTCCCCCCTTAGATGGAAACTTATTTTTAGAGCATCTAGGCTGGGTACTGCTGCTCTAGCCCAGGTTTTGTTAGCACTTGCTATTTTTCAGGAGCTTATGCTCACTTCAGTCTATATTCTGCTGAAAGGTGTCATAAGCCTGTGGATGCAAACCCAGGAAAACGTGAAAATGCCAGCTTAAAATACTTTCCTTTAACGTAATTTAATTTCTGCAGTTAATTGAATTTCTGAATTTTAATGTTGGGGATTAGGAAGCTGGGTTAATATGTTTAATTCACTCCCATGGTCACTGAGGGTGTTCAGCACTCTGGTTGCAGAATTGCTGCGTGGATTTACAGATTAAACTTTCTTTCAGTGTGGGATGATGAGACGGGGAGTGACAGCTCCATGGTGTCAGTGATTTGTTCAAGTATCAGATAAGAGAATCAGAGAGAACCAGGGAATTTGGGGTTAAAAGCATTTGCTGAACAAGCCCTGATCTTGGTGTGTGATGCAGAGGCCTTTGAATGGGAAGGGGGAAAGCTTTGGGGGCTCCATGGTGTTGGTCAGGGTGAAGTGCTCGTGCCTGAAGTTGGGTGTCCACCTTGCCCTAATATCCCATGTAATTTATGGCTGGATTCAGGATATGCGGCCACCGTGGTTCCGGAGCGTTGCAGAAAGCTGGAACCACACGCAGGATCTTTTTGTCTCTGGAAGGTTTATTTTTATGGAAAGCACCCTGCTGTTATCCAAAAGTATGGAATTTCAGCAGAGTGCCATTTGTTTATCAAGGCTCAGAAGAGTTTGGGTCCTTTGGTAGTATTTTTGAAGCTTTTGGGCACTGCAGGAGCACAACTTTGTGCTTGGAATTCCAGAAACTGAAGCGCTGCAATGGCAACAGGAAACACTGAATCAGGGCTTGCAAATCAGTGATTAAAAATGCATGGTTGAAAAAGTTACTTTATTGTGAATAATTGCTTCGTTTGTTGGCACATAAATGCAAGCATTCAAATCATATTTTTTGTATCACGTTGGCTGGGTTTTGTGTGCAACTAAAGAGAGGTGATAGGAGGAAAAGATCAGAAAGTTCTCCAGCAGAATCCATCTATTGTCTGCTGTATTAGCAGATGATTTTTGGCAGTCTACCAGCCCATAATGCGTGCTTGCAGTTCCAGTAGTGTTGATATCTTTATGCAAAACTGGGGGTTCTTGGTCAGGGTTGAGGTATGCGTGTGTAACTACCCCTTTTTTTTTTTTGGATGGCTTTTGACACTGTGTAAAAGTCTAGTATTTATTTTAAAAATACCATTTCAGGCTTAACAAACTCTGTTGTGTTTCTCTGTGGAAGCTCAGTAGCGCTAAAGCTGAAGTCTCTTTCAGCGGCTTGACAAGACTCCAATAAAAAATGTGTTTGAAATGTGTTAGCAAATAGATTTAAAAATACATTTCTGTGTTTATAACCTCTGTTTGGCTCTTTGTGTTACATTTCTTCATGCTCGGTGACTGGGGAATTCGGGGAACAAGTGACTCAGGATGCTTTTAGGGTCTTTGGCTTACTTTTAGGCATGACATGTGTTTATCTTCTGTGTAGCTCACTAAAGCTATCTCATCCCTTCATGTGGGAGGTGTGTGTTGGCATTACCATAAAAAAGATTGTCTCTCTGCCACTGGGATGGAGAAAGAGGATTTTTTTCCTGACAGGTAAATGTAGGTTTTGTTGCTGTGATCCAGAAACCCTTCAACATTTATGGCAAGGAGTCCATTCCATCCACACTGGCTGCTTTTAGGCAGTGAGTTAGTTATTTTTTTTCTGCACTACGAATGGCTGAATTTATCAGAGGTGTTAGCAATATTAATGCATTTTATTTTGGTTTTAAGATTGACTCACTTGACTGGTGGTAGTAACTAAGTCACAGCCAGGGTCTGCAAACGCTCTTGGTTTGCTGGCACACAGGGATGCTTTCCTTTTGTGTGTGTACAAGTGCCTGCAGAATTGTAAAGAACTCTGTATGATCCACATTTTAATTCAGCTTGGCACTTCTGTGAGGTATTTATGTGCTACAGACTTCATAAACTCAATTAAGTGATAGCTGCTTTACCTTAAACATTGGGTCCTGCTTTTTCAAAGGCTTGGGGTCTGCTTTTTCCAAAGCATTTGTTATGCCTTTTTGGGTTTTGCTGAGGTGTCCTAAAATGTCCTTTTTAAAACTTCTTCACATTTGTGTTTTGCTAAAGAGAATGAAGTTGTGGTTATGTGTCTGTTTTAACTTCAGTCTGGATGAAAGACGTAGGGCCAGGTCCACGGTTCCAGCTAATTCTGCTGCAGCACAAGGTGGGCGAGTTCTGCAGATCGGGGAACTCACCCACCTGAAATCAAACCTGCCCTGGCTTTTCTCCCAGGTTTTTTGATAAATCCAGTCCCTGGTCCAGTGTGGCATGGGAGGGAGGAGGAATGATGAGTACCTGAGGAAGGAGAGGGAAAGCAAAGCTGCTCAACAGCAGCCCAGGTTCACACGGGTTTGAAGTCGCTGCGTAACCCCAGCCTGATGCCCCTGTAGAAGGCACAGCTGCTGCTTTGGGAGTTACAGCTCTGGAAAATTCACCTTACTTAAGTCTTAACTCGTTTTGGCTGTCTGGATGTGTTGGTATACGTTGCTTCATCCTTTTAAGTCAGCTGAAATGAGATGTAAGGATTGCCTGATTTCTGGCTAAGACAGAGTAACAATACAGTCCTTTCATTTGTTGGATCCTGAATTTAGTTTTTTCAGGGGTTTTTCACATTCACAGTTTAAAAGGAATTGCCAAAATGACAGGCTCACAATCTATTTGTGCTCCTGATATGGATGCAAATCTATGTACAAATACTTCTTTCTGTTTCCTTCCCTCTTCTGTCCTTGTGGTTTCTGCCTCCTGACTTTTTTTGTTGATAAAGTTGCATTTCTCTGTGTCATTTGCTTCTCTCCTGCTGCTGCCTTGCCTTTGTGAGGTGTCCTTGTGGGTCCCTTCCAGCTCAGAACATTCTGTGATTCTGTGATTTTCTATCTTCCACCCTCTCCTCCAAAGCTCTGCCTTCTCACGATTCCTTCTCCCTTCCAATTTGTCAACTTTTTTTCTGTTTTTTTTCCTTCTGGGTGCTTCATCTCTTCCTTTTCTTTATCCAGTTCTGACCTTGTGACTTTAAATTAGTTCTCAGTTTGTGAGATTCTTTCCTATTTAATGTTCAGCAGAGCCACTGAAGGTGTGTTAAGCCAAGTGAGGAGATCTTGTGGCTCTTCCTTACCAGTCTGAGCCCTTCCCTGTCTTGGATGCTGTTGCTGGGCTGTTCCTTCTGCAGGTTAGATGTGTGTGAGGGAAGCAGTAATTCCAGGGCAGGATTTGTGCTTCTGTGCCCAGGATGAGGACAGAGAACGAGTTCTTTGATGCCTCAGCCTGCCATAACAAGCCAGAGCGAGCAGCAGAGGTATTTAAAAAAAGAAAGTAAAAGTATGAATGAACTTACATCCGTAGCCAGCCAGTTCCTGCTCGTTTTAACATGTCATTTTCTGTGCTCAATTATGCTCCGTGGAAGCTTTTGCTCTTGGATATACTTTGTACTCCCTGGTGGAATTTGTGCTCCTGGAATCTGGCTGGCTGTGTTGGCAGGTTCCTGATAAGGTTTATGGCAGCTGGGGCTGAGTCTGGAGAAGAGACCATCAGCAGTTCCAGTTTTAAATACAGCGAATCTACGAGATCCCTTAAAAGATGCAGTGTTAGGGAAGAGCCTCGTGGTGCTGTGGAAGGAGGAGCAGATGGAGAAAAAAGCTGTAAAATAATATGTATTTGTATGTGTGTGTAGCCATATGTATTAGAATTCCATAGGAGATTCTGAATAATTTGGAGAAATCTCTGCTTTTCCTGCCCCCAGGCACGGTGGTGGTGGTGAGGAGTTTACCTTTCTTCTGTTCTTTCCGGTCTCCAGCTGCAGGGAATGCAATTTATTTGGGTATTCCTGAACCTGGGCTGCAGAGCACGTTTGCCTCCGGCTGGTGGGTGTCTGATAAAGCCCTTTTTTAAAAAATTCATCTTTCCACGAGGAGGTCCATCTCTTTTTTCCCTTCATGCTGCTGAGAAATGTGTCCTTCCTTTTTCCTTCAAGGTCATTCCCTGCATTCAGCAGCTGCAGTTCTTGCCTCTGGTGTTTGGGGCTTTATTTAAGTAGGAGCAGAGCGATTTGCTGTGCTTACGGGTTCTGAAACCTGCAACCTGCCAAAGTGGGAAGCAGCGGAAGAATCAGAAAAATTCCCGAACACAATATGCAAAATGTTATTTTATTCTGGGTTTGACTCACACTTGAGGCTTTCCTTTGTGTGACTGGGATATTTATTTCTTTAAAACTTTCAATTTTCTTGTGAGCTGATGACATTTCTTTCCTCCTGGGTTGATCTTTCTCACCACTAGTGATTGTTGTGACTTTCTTTTTGTACTTTCAGTTTTTTTCCCAGGCTCTCTTAATTAGTTGAGGACGCACAATTCGTTGCTATAACTCTAAATAGGCAGAAAATTCAGAATTTTTGAGAAAAGTTGGTGCAGTTACTTCTGAGGAATATGCCATATAAAGATACCACAGAATCTGTGGTCTGGGCACGTTACCTATAATTAGGCAAGGCTTTAATGAGATGCTCACATTCTTGACGGAATTAAAATCTGGTGATGTTTTGACTGGAACTGTTTGAGGGAAGCTTGGAATGTACTTTAAAAAAAGCTGTTGCCTACTGGGTGTGGAAATCCAAGTTCTGAGCAAAAAAAGAAGAGTTTTAGTATAAACATGGCCACAGTGTAGTGATTCAGGCCTGTCTTGGCACAGTGGAATTGAGAAATGGGCGACATTCCTTCTCATTTTTTTTATCCCTGACATACAAAAATTAATGGATCTCCTGTTTTAGTATTTCTGAGTACCTTTCAGATGATGAAAGTTCAAGTTCTGCTTTTTTGTGACAGAACTAATAGTTTTGTTTTGTAAAAAAAACCCCCAACAAACCATTTCTCATATCAGAACGAAAATTAATATTTTTTTTCCTCTGAGGTTTGCATTTGAATGAGCTTTTTTATTCTTAAAGCAATTCCAACATACGCTCTGGAATTCTGATTTTTAAGGACTTTCAGGAGAACCTGGGCTTGTTCTAATAAGCTGTGGCTTTAGTGTGAGTTTGTCTTCCAAGACATAACAAGAGGATTTGGGTTCTGAGTACAGCAGCTCCTTGCCAAAAGTTGCATTTTCACTTTTGACTCAATGCCCCCTTTTTAAGAACGAAGTCTTAGTTTGCAGAAAGTGGTGTGGGTTTGATTTTTTTCCTCCTGAATTTTGTCCGAGCAGGGCTTTTGCTGGACCTAACTCCTGTTTTTCACCACGATGTTACTTGGCAGAGCCCTGGGAAGCCAGCAGCTGCCATGAAGTCCTGTAAAGTTGCCTTTGGTACAGATTTTTATGGGGACAATTGCAATATATATTAAAATATATGGCACGGGGTAGTTCTAAAGGAACAAAAAGCTCTTCCTTTGATCCACTTCTTCAAACTCAAGGTGCTTCTTGGCTTTTCTTTCTCCTTCATCTCATCACTTACGTGATGAAGGGTTTCCCTCATGGCTTTTAATCGCAGCTCTTACTTGGAAACCCCTGTCTGTAAGGGGAATTGAAGGCGTGGGGACATCCCACAAACGTCACGATGAGCTGTGTTGGAAAGAGGAAGAGCATTCTTCCCATTCCAGACACAATTAGTGTGGCCTGGCCTGATTTCCTCTGGTGGTGTGTTGTCACAGAGTCGTGGAATATCCTGATGGAATGGCCCGATCACGATCATCCAGTCCAACTCCTGGCCCTGCACAAACACCCCAGAATCCTCCCCTGTGCCTGAGAGCGTTGTCCAAAGGCTTCTTGAAGCCCAGCTTGGTGCTGTCACCGTTCCCTGGGGAGCCTGTTCAGTGCCTGACCACCCTCTGGGGGACGAACCTTTCCCCGTATCCAGCCTCAGGCTTTTGTTCTGTTTAGTTTTGGTGCCAAAAGGTGTGTTTTGGAGGTTTTGCTGCCTTTGCCAGTCTCCCATCAGGAGACCTCGGAAATCTTGTGCCTTTTCAATGCTAGCATCCTGAAGAATGATGGGAATGGGATTATCAAATGGTACACCATGTAAATGCTCCTTCTAGGAGAGGTGGAGGCAAAAAGAGAGGTTGTGGGTTTGTTTTGTTGGGTTTTTTTCCCAGGGAAGGGCCGATGTAACATGGTTATCTTGGCTGCAGAGAACTCGGTGTCCTTACTTTTCTTGTCATTCCCAGCTGGTCCTTGAGATCAGCCTCTCCTGTTCCCAGTGAACTTTTAACCCAACTAATACCTTATCTTAACACGTGGTGATTTCGGTTTTCTGATCAATATGCATCCGATTTTTTTACTTTATTTTTTCTCTTAGTAAAATCAATGACCTTGTTTATTCATCTTGATTGCTTTCTGCATATGAAAACACACAGGAAAGGTGTTCTGCATTTATACTTTTAAAAACTGGCTATTGAAAAGAGGCTAAAACCTTATCAAACCCGAGTTGCTCTGGTCAAATATTTGCAGTAAAATGAAACTGGTTTATAATGGCTCAGTATGGTGCTTTTCTGACTGTTTTTTATAGTAGGTTTTAAAATTTTAATAACATTTTTCCAAAATGCGCAGTAGAAATATTTTAAGTTGGGGGCTTGTTATTGACTTTAAGCGTGTAAGTGGTGCGTTGTGTTTATTTATGGAGTAAATGCAATATTTCCAATTAAAACGTGAGGAAAGAGAAGGAAAGTATTGAATTAATGGTTGTAAGTTTTGGGTTGTGTTTGTTTAGGAAGCAAATGGAATATTTCCAATTGAAACTTGAGGACAGAGAGCAACTAAAAAAAAAAAAATCTGTTGAAATCTAGCCTTTTTTTTTTTTTTCTCCTGTGTGCTACTGTGAGCATGGAGATTCCGTTCTCAGACTTTTCAAATTATTCATAACCTTCGGAGACGTTCCTTCTAAGAGCCTTTGGAGTTATTTTAGGCGTTCCTTTCTTTGTGCCACTGTGAGAACGGTTTGGGCCAATCCCCAGTGGCTCTGAGAAGGTTGTTCACACACTCCTCGCTCCTCCTGCGCCGGCTCCAGCAAACATCCTTTTAATGAGACAGACAAAACGCGCTGGTGTCTAATTTTATGAGCAGAGCTCAGCCATGCAGAAGACTTTCGAAGATTTATGGTGGTAAAGCCACTAAGTATAGTTATTTCTGGCCAGATGCAAGCCACTGTTCGTGGGGAAAACGTTGGCACTTGTGGCCATGTTTAAATACATACAGTCCTGAGCATAAATAAGATTTTGGGGGGGGGGGGTGTGCTCTGCTGTGTTCTGTTTGCGTTTTTGAAGGAGAAAAAAAAAGGGAGGAGGCAAAAAACTGAACAAACTGCAATTTTTCTTGAGGGTATGATACTCTGAGATGAGCTCAGATCAGAAGTGCTTTTAAAGATCTTTGAATATAAGAATGAATCATAGATGTGTAGAATGTTTTTGGGTGGAAGGGGGATGTTAAAACTCACCCAGTCCCACCCCCTGCCATGGGCAGGGACACCTTCCACTGTCCCAGGCTGCTCCAAGCCCCGTCCAGCCTGGCCTTGGACACTCCCAGGGATCCAGGGGCAGCCACAGCTGCCCTGGGCACCCTGTGCCAGGGCCTCCCCACCCTCACAGGGAGGAATTTCTTCCCAATATCCCACCTATCCCTGCCCTCTGGATGGCCCCATTCTTCCGTTGTGTCAACTACATTGCTCAGCTTGGCGTCGTCTGCAAAGTGGAGATTTGAGAAATCACTTAACTGTATAAAAGGTGGAATGACTTTGCTTCTGTTTCAGGGTTTGAGAGTGACAGAGATGAGGGGCTGAAGTTCTTGAAAAATGAAGTAAAATTGACCCCTATTTTTCAGCCTTTCAGCAGGGAGCAAAATAGTTGTAAGCTTTGACGTAATTGCGAATTTCTGTCTTGAAACGTTGCCATGTGTTGGGCTGCTGTATTTCTGCTAATGTTTGACCTGAAAATCATTGTCTTTCCATCCTAAAGCCAGGCAGAGGCAGAAAAGACAGGCTAGATTGCCTTGTGAATTAAAAAGAATATTCAGAAAAGCAATAATAGGCAGTGTTACGGTGTCTTGGTTTCTAGCAGCTGCTTTTCATAGTCGTGGTGTGTTCCCAGCCTGGTTTTAGCCTGTCTTATCTCTAAATGTACTTTGCTCATTTTCAGCTGTGTTGCCACTGGTGAGAAAGGGCGTAATGGCAGTGGCTTCCCATGTTATTTTAATGTGCTTGTTGTTTATGAAGTTTTCTTTCATGTTAGTTGATTTTGTGTGATTGTTTCTAATTACCTCTCTGTGATCTGAGCTGGCTGAGTAAGAGGACAAGTAAATATCAATGCCTAGTAACACCTAATTAAGAAAGAGGTCCTGCTTTTGAATTTCCTCTTTGTCTTCTCATTCTTCCCCTGTTGTTCTCAACTTTGTTCAGCCACAGAGTTGTGTGGGAGACACAGGACAGGGAATGACTGGAGAGGATCCAGCAGAGGCTACAAAGATAATGGGGGACAGGAGCACCTCATTTATGGGGAAAGGCTGAGGGAACTGGGCTGTTCAGCCTCGAGAACAGACAGCTGAGGGAGAATCTTATCAATGCATACAAATATTTTAAGGCCAGGTGCCAAGAGGATGGCGCTGCACTCTTTCCAGTGACAGGACAAGCGGTAATGGGCACAGACTGGAATGCAGGGAGTTCCACCTGAATATGAGGAAAAAAAACTACTGTGAGGTGACAGAGCACCTGGAGGAGGCTGCTCAGAGAGGGTCTGGAATTTCCTGCCCTGGGCTTATTCAGAACTGCTCTGGGTGAACCTCCTTTGGCAGGGGGGTTGGACTAGGGGGTCTCCAGAGGTCACTTCCAGCCCCAGCCATTCCATGGTTGTGTGATTTGGTGAGATTAAGAGAGGACCATCACAAGGGTGGGGTTTTTTTGGCCACGAGTCACAGCAAAGCCCAAACCTCTGAATTTCAATAAATTTATTGAACCAGCTCCTGTGGCATTGGTTTAAGGTGATAAACTTAAGATATTTCACTGTACCGACAATACCAGGAAGCTCTTTAAAAGTAGATTTGCCTCCAGGGCACACCTCGAAAGACTGTCTTGTCCAACCCTGCAAGGCAAAGGGAGCCTGGATGAAGTTACCTCCCATCTGTATCTTGAAAACCTCCACAGCGGGGACTCTACACATCTCTGGGGAGCTTGTTCCAGAGACCGATGCTCTCTTTCTAAGATGTGGGAATTTGGGAGCAAAAGATTCAAGGCTCATGATTTGCTTTCCTCTGGATCTCATCTTCAAGATGAGATGAGAGCAGTCTTTTCTTTCCAGTTAAAAGAACACTCAGCTCTCTGTGTAGTGAACATCAGAATTTTTGGGGTACTTGTACAACTAGTGTATTTGGGATTGTTAGTGGGAGTTGCAGCTATTCCTTCTATCCCACATTTCCCACCCAGTAACAGAAAAGAGGTGAGAGAAAAGTAATTTCTGCAGTTGCAGTAAAACTGGTTTGTACCTCCTTCTTAGCTCTTTTCTGTGTGTTTCAAATCAAAGCAAAAAGCTCAGAATTGTAACAGTGTGGGAGGTGTTGAGTCTCTCAAGTCACTATAAATAGTGGCAGACTTGGGAGGACTTGGGAAGGCTTGGGAAGTGCAGTAGTTCTCTTTGGGAATCTCATTTTCTTTTCCCTGTGATGCACAGGCATTCAGGGGAGCATCTGCCTAAAACCTTCTGATTTGGCTGAACGTATGCAGAGCTCGAATGATGTGCGTTATGTTCAAATAGGTTAAAAAAATGCAAACAAACTTCTTCTAGACATTGTTCATCCGTATTTGTCTAAATTGATGTGAAAGCAGATTGTAGTTAATTGCTGTGAGCTAATCAGCTGCGTGGAAAACAAAGAAGGCCCTATATTCTAGCTTTTCTAAGCATTTGAAGCTTAGGCTTTTCTGCTGAGGAGGTGAACGTAATCTTTGTGATTACAGGAGTTTTTCATTTGGAAATCTGCAGAATTTTGATTGTAGCATCCACAGAGTGGTTGAAGTTGGCGTTGCAGTCTGCCTGTTGTTGGCAAAAAGTGGCTGGACCTGATCCCTGATGCCAGAGGAATCGAATCCAATTGTCTGTTGGGCATTTGGTACTCAAGACATAGTTTTAAAAACCTACATGAAGACTTTGATCATCCTCTAATGTGCCACCGATGAAAACGTCCTTTAATTCCTTCTCCCGCACGTGCTTCCTGTGCGCTGCCTCTTCTTTCGGTAAGAGGCTGCTCTCTTCCTTTTCATCTTAACAAAGAGCAGCACAAGGAGGAGCGAAGGTATGTTTCTTTTCCCTGAAATCGAGCGTTGCCATGTTATTATTCCCAATTTCCTGGGGAGACTTGGACTTGTGACTTGTGTGTCCTGCAGCCAAGGTTTGCCGCTCCTGCGGGGCTCTGCTGTGCCGCAGGAATGCGGCCGTCACAGCGCTCTTTGTTCCCGACTTTGGGGTGGTGTTTGAAACACCCCGGGCCGGGGTTATGAAGTGCCTCGAGCTTTGATCTGCCCTGAGAAGTGCGTTCGAGTTGGTGGGGGTGCTTTGATGTTCTCTGCTCGCTGGCTGCCAAGTCCTTCTGGTCGAGGTGCAGTGCAGAGCTGTTGTCCAGTGGAGAACCAAGACCTCATCTCTCCACGCATCCAAACACTTCTTTACTCTCAGGGAGCAAATGGATCGCTCTGCTGGAGGAGTTTATCCGTTGTAGTTTTGATTTTTTTTCGTTCTAAATTTAGCAGCTTAGCTCAATACTGTACTAGAGGAGGGCTGGGCCCTTTTGTTGACACAGCTCGCTGGATGTTTGAAATGCCTTTTGCCTTCTCTGCACCCAGCTGTGTTGCTGAACTGGCAGCCCAGAGGCAACCGACAGGAAAGGCTGGGAGAATTGGGATTATTCAGCGTGGAAAAGAGAAGCTTCGGGGTGACCTAACTGCCCCCTCCAGGACTTGGAAGTAGCCCATAAGAAAGATGGAGAAGGACTTGGGACAAGGGCATGGAGTGCCAGGACAAGGGGAATGACTTCAAACTGCTAAAGAGCAGGGATAGTTGGGTATTGGCAGGCAAGTTCTTCCCTGTGAGGGTGGGGAGGCCCTGGCACAGGGTGCCCAGAGCAGCTGTGGCTGCCCCTGGATCCCTGGAAGGCCAGGCTGGACGGGGCTCGGAGCAGCCTGGGATAGGGGAAGGTGTCCCTGCCCATGACGGGGAGTAGAATGATCTTTCAAGTCCCATGCAACTCAAACCATGCTGTGAGCCTGTGATTCTGTGACGAACCTGTATTAACAGCCCTGTTCTGGTTTTACTGGAGCTCAGGAAAAATGGTTTTAAGTGCATTACGCTCCTGTATGTGTTTGGAGCAGCAGGTGCTGCTGCAGGTAGTAAGCAAGATCAATGTTCTTGTCAGTGGCAAGAAGAAAGGATGACTTGTCCCCTTTCACAAGTCTTTTCCATGTCTTTTTTTGGTTGGAAATAGACTGAAGTTTCTCCTTTTGGGAAAACGTTTATAAGGAATATTCGTGTTAAGGAACGACTGGACGTGGCACTCGGCGGTGCCGAGGTGGTGATCAGTCAAAACTTGGACTCGATGATCTCACAGGTCTTTTCCAACCTAAATGACTCTGTGATTCTGACATATATCTGCAGATAGCTTTTAGAAATTGGGCCACGTGTCTTCAGTGAGCTGTTACATTTTACTGATTTAAAAAATAACAGTACATCAACTGTACTCTTCTAAAACAGGGTGATTGTGCTTTGAGGAAAAAACCCATTATAGTAATTATTATTGCCTGTAGAATCCATTAAAATACAGAATTTGACTTATGCCAGTGTTAGTGACAATGAAACCTTGTGAAGGGCATCATTTAAAATTGAAGTGCTTATATTAAGACTGTAGGAAAAGAAAGGAGAGAAAAGTCTTTGTAATAAACCTGGGTGGCACTGTCAAGATTCCTAAGATGTGACAGATGAGTAAAATAAGAACTCCAAGGTGGTTGTTGCCTGGTACAAAACCTTTCACAGATTCAGGATGAAATAAGAAGCATGAATGATGAAATGTGTCTTGGCTTCTTGCTGTTAAGAAGCCAAATGGGGATCAAAGAAACTCCTCATATTCCTGTTTTCTAAAAGCTCCTGGTAGACAGTCTGAATTATAACATCCTAGGTGTTTTTTTTCTGAAAGGGAAATGCCTTGGATATGATGAATCAGGTTTGGGGAAGCTATAGAAAAATACCCTTGTATTTGTCTAAATTGTACCTCTCCCTAATGTTTGCTTAGTTTCCCATTTTGAAACAAAAACTCATTAGTGATCATTTTAAATACACTTAAGCTCTGAAACCAATCCTTGATTTGTTGTGAATGTTAATGCTATAAAGAGGGCACGCTTTTATTTTGAAAAGGGTGAATGAAATGCTCACACTCACCAGCAGCTTTCTGGCGGCTCTTTTTTGTTTTCTTTTTTTATTCCACTGAAGGAAAAACTATTGTTTTAGCATTGTTTTGTGTCTGGATGTCATGTTCCTGTGATCACATGCTGGACTGCTAATACTTCTCTGAGACAAATTGCTGAAAACATTGGCTACATTTGAGGTTGCAAGAATTCTCTATATATAGTGACAGAATTGATTTTTTTGGCTCTGTTGCTAGTGGCAACTCATCCTAATCCCAAACTGTACAGTAATGTGATTTATGGGGAGTACATTGCTCGCTAGTGAATGTTGTCTGGAATTTTTTTCTCTGTGCATTGCTACAGGGGCACTGTTCAGGCACGAGGTAAAGATACTTCATGGTTTATCGTAGGTTGTGTGGATTAGAATATTTAAAGTGATGAATAAAATCATAGCTCAGAAGTGAATTCGGGAAAAAAACTGCTTTGTTGCTTTTGATAGATTTATAAAGGAGAAATTTCTCATTAGTTGGGAGCTTGTGCTGATAAAAATCACATCTATCTCCTGTTTTAGGCCCAATTTGCTTGTGGGTACTTTCACACCAAGAATTTTGCATGTGGTAATATTTTTTGTTTAAATCAAAGAAATTTTACTGAGCATTACAAAGCTTCTGTTAGAAACATTGCCAAGATAGGTTACGTATGTTCTAATATGTTCTGTATGTTGTAAAGAGCACTTAAAATTGTACCCCTGGCGTGTGCCAGTCGTGCTTGACCTCTAAATGTCCTGCTAAAAATGGTGACTCCCTAACACGTTGTGTGGGGAGGTTTCAGGTTTGAGGTGCATCAGTTAAACTACTGCGAGTAAGCAGTGCACTCTTGGAAATCCAAATGGGCTTTTCAGGAAGGGACATTTTTGTAACAGCGGGAAATCGTTCATGGTTGGTCACGATGACCTTCAAGGTCTTTTCCCACCTGAACAATTCCGTGTGTGAGAACTTGTGAAGTCAGGAAGTTCAAAGTTAGACTGTCTGGCTTCTGTTTTTCAAAGCAGGAGCTCGTTTATCTGCTCTCTGTGGGCATGGAAGGCAGGGTTTTTACTCCTTTGAGTTGAGTGGGGTTAGAACTACAGCAGTGCCTGCAGTTGCTTGAGGGGATGGCAGGAGGATGATCCAGGTACTGAAAATGGTGTGTGAAAACTGGAGTGAAAACAATTGCAGGTGAATGCTGGCAGGACAGGCAGGAGACTGCTTTTGTCACGAAGATATTATGCACAACTTTGATTCCTTAATTATATAGTCTGCTATACCCTGATATATTGAAATATTGGTTCCAGCTTTAATACCTCTGTTTACATTCAGGAGAATTTTCCTTCCGTGTACTTTTGTCTTAGTTGAGGATAAGTGGAGATTTAAAGAGTAAACATTCCAAAGGACAAATGGTAGCAAAGCTGTGGGAGCTGATTTAGTTTTAGGTGTGAGATGAGCAGGCTTCTAATTGCAGGGCAGAGATACAGAATCCAGTGCAGTTGTGAGTTACTGTAAATCCTCTGTGCAGCAGAGAGACGGAGCAGGGCTCCTCAGGGTGGTAAAATGTTCTGTAGTAGCTGAATCAACAAGGGATTACTGTGTACTCAGCTATAAAAGGGACGGGGCGGATATTGTAGCTCCTGTTTGCTCGGGGAAAAACTGTTCGAAAATTGTGAGATGCGTTGTGGAAGGGAATTTGTAGAGGAGAGAAGAGCTCAGCTGTTTGTTTGAACTGCCAGTTACTCCCTTTCTGCAGGAATTTCTGAAGCTCTATTCGGAAGAGCTATTTTAAGACTAAAAGAGGAGACAGTACAGAATATGTATATTAAAGTCAAGTTTAAAAAAAGGCCACTTTTTTTTTTCTTTTGTGCTTGCCAGAGAGCTGGAGTGGTGCACTGAGGTAAGCAGAAAGCGAGGGCTGCCTTGCCAGCGAGCTGCAGGAAGGAGAGCTGAATTCCTTGACTCAGCAAGCAAGGAGTTTCCTGATGTTACAAATATTTGTGCTTCACGAGTTGTGAAGATGCCCTTCACACGTCTGCTGAGATCAGGCAGACCTCAAGCGGATCCACAAGCAGGAAATGTCACTGGCTTCTTGTGCTGGGTCAGAGAACTTCTTTGTGGGCGAAAATTTAGGCTGTGGGTGACCTCGCCAGGGTGGTTTTGAGTTTGTTCTGCTGCCTCGTGTGCTTTCACAGCTGGTGGGGCCTTGGCCTGCCCAGCAACGTTCTTGTTAAAAATCTTGGCCTGGAGGCCACGTTCGCACTGCGTTGGGATGTTTGTGGTGTGAGAGCTCCAAGTTGTCCGTACTTGCCGTGGGAGGGGAGGCTGGTGTTCGGAATCCTGTCCAGACTGGTGGTGGCTTGGGCTTCTGTGACCACAAATTGCCTTCAGGACCTGGAGACGCGCCGTCACGAGAGCAGAATGCGGCTCCTTCACGCAGAGTCTCCTGGGAAGCAGCCAGGATTGATGGGTTCAGCTTAGTTTTCCTAAGGAGGACTTGCAGAAAGCTGAGGAGCAGCCCATCCCGTTGTGTGGCAAGGTCAGGAATTTCAGCAGAAGCCCCTCGTGGCTGAGCAGGGGCAGCGAGGGGGGAGACTGAAAGCTTTGCTTGGCTGCTCGAGGGCAGTGTCAGGGACACCTCCAGCTGGGCAGGGACATGAGGAGTAGAAGGAGGGGTGCTCTGGGAATGGGAGCAGCAAGACATTTTCTGAAGCAGCCTAGTGATGGGCTCTAGGGAAGGGACTGCAGTACTCAGCAGTTTTATTTCCCCCCTCAACCTTTGCGGGGGAAATCTTTCCCTTTACTGATGTCTAGGCAAACCTTAACTTGTAATGTGGAAAGAAGAGCCAAGGTAAGGCTCTGATGTTGATGCTGATGAACATATTTCTACAAGACCTGGGGGAAGAATTTCACGTGTGTATCTCTGTGCTGAAGGGCATGGGTGTGATGTCATGTAGGATTTAGCAATTTAACTGGAGACCAGTCAAAAAAAGCCAGCCCAAAATCCAGGCAGCAAACCCGTGTTTGAACAGTGCTGTTAAATGCCCAACATAGTACAGTGACTTCTTGTGGAGTTTATTTAATAGGTGGTGCAAAGTCTTCAGCAGGAAGGGCAATAGTGGCAGTGCTGATATTATTCAAACCTGACATGGAACTTTTGCTCCCTGATAAAAGTGCTGCTGAATTGCCTATTTATAGGCAATAACATAAACCTGGCAGGTGACAGCATGCATATAAAAGAGTCATCTTTCTAGGAAGGGATCTCTTTCATTCCAATGATAGAAAACCATTGAACAAAAGAGAGTTTGTTATTTTTAAAACCAAGCATAAAGGCTGTGATTTGCTGTAATGTGACCTCTGGTGATTTTTTTTCTTGGAGTGGCTGAAAAGGAACCTGAAGTATTCTGTGCAAGTGGAGACTCTGGTCTTAAATGAAATGGAAGTGACTTTCTCCTTGCTTTACAAGTTCTTAATTCCTTCAGTTGCCTTTTTGCAAGAGCAAGGGCATGAGATCAAGTCTTACAGTCAGCACTGGCTTTACTGAACTTTGGGGATGTTTAAATGGAATCCAATTAGCCAGAAAGTGATTGGAGGCACCTGGATCCCCTGGTGAGGTGTCTTTGATTGCTGATGATTTTCAGGTGGTCTGGCAGTACAGCGAGTTGTAATAAAGGAGTTAATTCTTTTACATGATGTAATTAAGGTGAAACTTCATTTGCCACACTTTGTCCGAGGTGAAATTTTTGATGTAACAATAAAAAATATCATTAGTGGTGTTGGAGGAGTGTTAGTTGGAGTTGGAGGAGTTCTGCTGGAAAAAGGGAAGGTCAGTCTACAAAAGTCTCTGAATTGAAAGTCGTGGGTACTTTGTGACAAGGTGGACAAGGGGAATGGATTCAGACTAAAAAGAGACTAGGTTTAGATTAGATATTGGGAGGAAGGATATTAGGAGGAAGTTCTTCCCTGTGAGGGTGGGGAGGCCCTGGCACAGGGTGCCCAGAGCAGCTGTGGCTGCCCCTGGATCCCTGGCAGTGTCCAGGGCCAGGCTGGCTGGGGCTTGGAGCAGCCTGGGACAGTGGAAGGTGTCTCTGTCCATGGTGGGGGACGGAATGGGATGGGCTTTAAGGTCTCCATAACCATTCTGGGATTCTGTGAAGTATGTTCCAAATTTTAATAACCTGGTTGTTGCACTGCCATGGTTTCTGTGTACAGATAGCTTCAGAAATAGTGGTGTTCTGAAAAATAGTTTACCCTTCAGACACTCAGAATTTTATGCACATCTTTTAAAACATTTCAGTAGTGGTAATTCTGTTTAGTAAAGAGAAAAACCACAAAGAGGAGCTTATTACATGCAGCGTTTGAGAGTCTTGTCGTGATGAATAATTTCTGTAGATTAATTATTGCTCCAGGTATGTTGTCTTTGTCTCTGCTGGACACGGGGAGGGAATATTAATGCAGTGTGTCCCTGCATGCACTGGTGTTCCTGGAGTCCCTCATTAGCCATGCAGCTGCTGCTGTGTTATCTTATCTCAGCATTTATTGCCAATGCCTGCCCTGAACGGAGCCACGGGGATGATTTATGTTGGCTGGAGTATTTGGGATTCAGTTGTGCCTTTGTTAGTGACACACCTGTCCTTAAATTAAAAACCAGGTAACAGCAGTTGTTTGGTTGTATGATACTGATTCATTATGGTGCATTTTTCATGTTGCTGGGGAAAAGTGGGAGGAGGCATCCACATAAAAGTACTGAATTAAACCAAACAAGGACGTTGGCATTCCTTAAGAAAACCTGTTTTCTTTCAAGCAGGGGCAAAACGTTGTGGCCCATTCCCTCCTCCCAGGTATTTCAGGATTGCTCCCCTCTGGATTTTGCAGTGGGAGCTTGTATTCCAAAGGATGTTTTAATTCACTGTCGTGGTCTGGGGAAGGGGCTGGAGCCCCAGGAGCGGCTGAGGGAGCTGGGAAAGGGGCTCAGGCTGGAGAAAAGGAGGCTCAGGGGGGCCCTTGTGGCTCTGCACAAGTCCCTGACAGGAGGGGGCAGCCGGGGGGGTCGGGCTCTGCGGCCAGGGAACAGGGACAGGAGGAGAGGGAACGGCCTCAGGCTGGGCCAGGGGAGGCTCAGGGTGGACATCAGCAGGAATTTCTCCATGGAAAGGGTGGTTAGGCCTTGGCAGGGGCTGCCCAGGGAAGTTTGGAGTCCCTGTCCCCAAAGGTGTCCAAGGCAGGACTGGACGTGGCACTCAGTGCTCTGGGCTGGTGGCCAGGTGGGCTTCGGGCACAGCTTGGACTCGGTGATCCCAGAGGTCTTTTCCAACATGTATGATTGTACGACTTGGCAAGACAAATGCCATCATTCCGTACATCCCTTCTTCTTCCCCCAGCTTTTATTGCTGAGCACAGTGCGGTGTGGTCTGGGGTCACTTCGGGTCAGCTGTCCTGACTGGGTCCCCTCCCAATTTCTTGCACACTCACAGCCAGTCACTAATGGGAACAGTTTGCCCAGAGAAGCTGTGGCTGCCCCTTGGTCCCTGGCAGTGTCCAAGGCCAGGCTGGACTGGGCTTGGAACAACCTGGGATAGTGGGCGGTGTCCCTGCCCATGGCAGGGGTGGAACGAGATGATTATTAAGGTCCCTCCCAACCCAAACCATGCCGTGGTGTGAGGAGCAGAAAAGGCTTTGAGCTGTGTAAGCATTGCTCAGCAGTAACAGGAACATCCCTGAGTTATCTGTGCTTGGAACTTTGTGTTCTCAGCACAAATCCCAGGACAGCCCCATCCCAGCCACTGTGCACAAAATTAACTCCATCCCATCCAAGCCCAGCACTGGGAGCTGTGACCTGCAAATGGAACTGGAAATGCAGGTGCGGCTGCAGACCTTTGAGCTTACTGGGACTCCACAGGTGCAGTGGGATAGTTCCCTGCCACCTTGGAAAGGTCATGGCAGTCAGGAGAGCTTCCTGATGACTGGAGAAAGGCAAATGCTGGACCCATTTTCAAAGACCGCTGGAAGGAGGATCTGGGGAACAGCAGCTGCTCATCTTTACCTTAATTCCTGAGAAAATTACAGAGCAAAACATCCTAGAAACCGTTTTCCAGGCTTTTCCATTCCTTGAAGGGGCCCAAAGGATTTTGCACATCCAGCGTGGACTCCCAAGGGCGACCAGTGCTTGATTGCCTTTTTGGAAAGCTGGCAGTGCACGCGTTGTACGTGGTGGCTTCAGTGAGACCTTTGACACAGTCCTGTAGCACCTTTATAGCCACGCTGGGGACACGTGGACTGATAGCTGGGTGGAAAATCGGCTGCGCTTCCCAAATCTGAAGTGGTGGGGAGCAGTGCCAAGTGCAGAGGTCGATGGATCAGTGCTGGTCCATGACTTTGGTCACAACCTGCGTGGTGGGATGGGGCTCTTGGCAAATT
Source organism: Gymnorhina tibicen (assembly GCA_013399875.1). Taxonomy (NCBI): domain Eukaryota; kingdom Metazoa; phylum Chordata; class Aves; order Passeriformes; family Artamidae; genus Gymnorhina; species Gymnorhina tibicen. The sequence continues at coordinate 649,550 of VXAZ01003348.1, read as the reverse complement.
GGAAGAGACAAACTGGGGGAGAACGCTGATAGGCTGGAGGCAGGGCCGTGTCCAGGGTGACCTTGGGCTGTGGGTGACAGGGGCTGGCAGGAACCTCAGGAAGATCAGCAAAGGCAAATGCCAAATCCAGGGACACTCCAGCCTTGAGCAGCAGGCCAGGCTGGGACTCCAGGCTGGAATTCCAGTGCCATCCTGGACAGAAGTACTTCACTGTGTGTCTTTACTGTTAAAGAGATTGGTCAGGAGTGATTAGTGGACAGTAATTCCTAAACACCATCTTTATCCTGCCAGCATTAATGTCATACACTTATTTATTCCTTTTGCCCCACTAAAAATCATTCAAAACCACTTATAGTCTCTGATGGCCTAAAAAGAGGATGAGAAAGACTAAATACAAAGAAATTCAACAATATTTGGGGTTGATTACAGCTGATGGAGTGGTTTTTGTCACTGAGACAAAAAGAATGAACAAATCCATAATACTGCCTTTGGGGCTTTCTGGGGCTGCTCCCCTTTTTCTTTTTCTTTTTCTTTTTCTTTTTTTTTTTTTTTTTTGTAATGAGAGATGTCTGTTTTCATGTTTTAATGGAAAATTTTGGAGTGAGTGTATACTAAAAAATACCAGGATAGTATTACTTTGGACATGATTGCCCACTGACTGTGTGTGTTCCCGGTGTACATTATAAGCACAAGTTGTAAAGTCATAATTTTCCGCTGGCATGTGTTCTGGCTGTCAGGAATTATCCTTGATCTACTTTCTGGGAAGCTGGAAATTTTTGTGTATTTCAAAATTCACTGATTCATCTTCTCGAGTGCTGGTGGGTTGAGTCAGGTTCAACCCAGCTGCAATGTGCTCTACATCTCCTAGGGAGATTTACGTCTGGAATATTTGATGGGGTGAATTAATTTCAGGTCAAGGTCAGTCAAAAGGTGTGTTTCTTTAGCCTAATGTTTTTGGACGTTTTGGATGTGGTACTAATTTATACGTTTTCTGATGCTTTGTGTGAACTGTAAGGATTTAAAAATTTCATTAAAATTTCCAAACAATTTGTCTGAATGTTCTTAGCTAAAAAAAACCACAGACACAAACTGCTGGTGTAAGGTGAATTGTATGAATTTTCCAGTTAATACATTCGGGTTTTGACCATTATCATGATCTTGCATGAGGAGTTGTTCCAAATGGGATTCAGGCCTTGCCTGGCTCATTGTTGAATTTCTCAGCCTTTAAATAGAAATACATTCACTGATGCAAATTTAGGCTCTTCTTTTATTCAAGAGCCCTGAACATGAAGTGTGTGTTTACATTTTTGCATAGCTCTGCATGGAGTTAAATTTTTATACAGTGACTAATTCACTTTCTGGTTTTCAGGGTGTCACTGGGTTTAACTTTTTGCTGTGCAAGCTGTGACTTTGATCTTCAGATTTGTACAACTGCACAATATTGGCAAGTGTGACATTGTCTTATAAAACACTAATGTATATTTTAATGTCCTTATATTGATTTTTCATGAAGGTGTGAGCTTTACACATTTCCAACCCAAGTGGATGTCCATGAAATAATTAAGCCCATCTGTTTCTCCTGTTTCCCTGTAGGAAAACGTAATGAAATATGATTCTCCACTGACCTGACTCCTTAATTCACATTGTTATGCTCTTTTACAATGGGAATATAAAAAGATACCTCAATATTTCATAGCATCTGTTGCCTTAAATTGATATGGGTAATTGAAATACGTGGCGGTGGCTGAAATTTGGGGTTGGGAATTCGCAATGACCGTGAGGGCTCAGCACTAAAAAAAGTGGCATTAGCAAAGCGGGAATGGCAGGAAGGGAAGTTCTCTTTCTCCTGCTCCCTTAGAATTCCCTGGTCTCACAGAGCCTGAGGAAAAGTGAGGCAAGGGGAATAAATGTATTGCATGAACGTTGGCAGGATAAAGATGGTATTTAGGAGTTACTGTCCACAAACTGAGATGCTTTTTTTGGGGAGTGCAGTCCTGGTGTTTCCTGCACTTAGTTAATGGTTACTTTGAGAAAAAGATGTAAAAGTAGATATTAATGCTCCCTAGTTTAAAAAACCACTAAATAATGTTCCTGCTTTCTCGCAGACTCACTAATTCATGTCTTAAAAAGTTATCAGTAGTTAGAGAACATTTTATTACTTCATGTAAACAAATGTTTCCTTATATGAATGCATTTGAAAGTCCATCCTGAGGGACAGTAAGGTTAAGACTATCCCAGCTTTGCACATAAAATCAGGATACACACGTCAAAGTTTTCGCACTGCCCGAGTTAAGAAACTATGAGGCATTTATTAGTCAGACTTTTCTTTTCCCCTGCTCAAAATAATTTTCTCCTGGGAAATGTGTTGACTTCAGTCTCCTCTTTCATCATGTTTTGTAATACATTCATGGTTGTCATAGAAGGATTCCTGTGTAATCTGTCCCAAGGTTAAAGGCAGCTTTGTGTTGGACCAAGGGAGGGAAGCGCAGTCCCAAAGCCACAGGGAACACTGGCTCCAAGGAATGCAGACGGCTGATCCCGACGGCCTTCCCCTGCTCAACCATCTTCTTCATTCGGCAAAACAGATCTAAATATTGGATAAATCACCTTGCCAGCTATTTCCCCATTTAAAATACACAACAAAGTCTAAAACTAAAATTTTTTCATAAGGAGGTGCTGCTGTACAATCCATTCTGTTCCTGCCGGAGCTTGCGGTCGATCCAGTTCCAAGATTTCAGTTGGTTTTGGGAGTCAGTTTGATTCCCATGTTATTTTGTAATCCTACACAAAGGCTGATTGAATGCTTTTGGTTTTCTTCTCTGGTGCAAAACTTGTAATGTTGAAAGTTTTGGCAGATATCTCGGGCTTCCTGCTTGTCACAGTTGTTGTTTTGCAATTAATTTAAGTGGAATTTGGTTTGAATGGGGCGGGAAAAAAACCTCAGGTGAAATACACAACTTGACATCCAGGTTTGGTGTAATTCAGCTCTGATTCTATGCTTTGAAATGCAGTCAGCTGAGAACTGGAAAATAACTTTGTTTGCCCAAAGTATTCCCAGATTTATGTTCCAAAGACAGCTGCTTGTTTTCTTCTACCTTCTCAATACTGATAACACATTTCAGCTATTCCTTGTAGTTATTTGTGCAGTCCTTTATACTTCTGATCGAAAAGTGAGTCTTTTCAGAGGGACGTTGTGGTCTCTAGGTGTTTGCTAAACTGACTGGGGTATTGGATTTTGGAACAGGAGATCCTGAAAGAAATCGGTTTATAACATTAGCTAGAGTACTTGGAATGCTTTACAAAGGGAAATCCATTCACAGGCATCTCGGCCAACTTCACCTGTTCCTGTCGAGGTGTTTCCTGCAGCAGTCACACACGGCCCTTGGAACCCACCTGGGCTACACGAGGGGGATTTGGGAAGTTTAACTGTTGGAGCTGGAATATGGCCAGATCTTTTGGGCTCTCATTGGTCTGGGAAGAATTTTAAGCAATCATGATGCTTTTAAACTTTTGTTTTTCATCCCACTGGGGAAGCTGAGTCTGTAGCATGTGGATACTCTTCATGGGTGAAATGGAGTAGACAGGAATAAAAGGAGCCTGTCCAGAGCTCCTTTTATTGAGTTAACTTTATTAGAGGTTTTTTTTTTTTTGTTGGTGTGTCACCAGAATTATTGTGTAACTAATTTGAATATAATTAGATTTTTCTTGTGCCTGTGGTGTAACCTTAAGCTCAGTGGTTTGTGGTATAGCTTAAAGAACTCTAATCAAAATAACTCTGAAGAAAATTAAGTCTGTCTAGATACATAAAGCCAAATCCTGTCTATGCTCCCAAATTCCTCCCTCGGCTGTACCACTGGAAAGCTGATGAGCTTTTCATGAGGAAAATGCTATTTATGCCTGGGAACTGAGTAGTCCTGGGAACTGAGTTTGCCCAATAAAACTTGGAAATTCAGCCATCACATACGTGAAGTCCACACGCGGTCGTTGCTGGGCTACTGATGTGCACTTGTCAAACCATTTCCCTTTTTTGTTGCTGTTTTACTCTACAGACTGTCCAGCAGAAGCTCCTTTTAAAGTAAATTATTGAATCTGTAGAGTTTTGCTCTCTGTGTTAATGGATTTTGACTAAATTATTGAACTTGTAGTGTTTTGCTTGATGTATTAATGGAATTTCTTTGCCCTTCTTTCAGAGCATTCAGTCAGAAAAGAGCTGCAATTGAGAAAGAATATGCACAGGTAGGTTCTGGAATAATTTTGATGGCTGTGGCATTGTTCTGTGTGGGATAATTTGTTAATCAGCAAATTATCACAGTGTATGTTTTTTTCATTTATCTTTTCCATAAGTTACTTGCTATGAAAATGTGTTGAAGTTTTGAATCAGTTTGGTCTATACAGGACTTAGGCCCATTCTGTATTTTCATGTATTTTGACTTGAGGAAGTTCTCGAGTACAGAAAACATTTTTAACATTTTTTTCCCAATTGTTATAAGGTCAAACTCCTTGTGGTTTTCTCAGAAGTCAGTGTGAAACCTGAGTGAAAGGTAAAATCAGGTCAGTCAGAGGGAGAGGAAATGTTGTGGCTTACTCGGTCCAAAATAAATTTAAATTCACATTCTTCAGTAAGAGCAGCTTCCCATTCATCTGAAATAAAAGCGGATTTGGCCTCATGCTTGTGATAGGGAGTGGAATGAATTTTGATTTGTTTGTGAGAAAAGAGGGAGGATTGCTTTTTCTCCCCTGGTCCAAAATTAGAAAGCATCTAATAAAGGGCAGCTGCCTGTTTAATTTACGATAAAGGCTCTTGGAGCTTAAGTCCAAGTACAACAGATTAAAAACACATTAATTTATTTTAAAATAGATTAAAGGTAGAATAAAATCCAAGCGAGTGAGCTCGTGCAGCTCAGTATGCCATAAATCCAACTGGAGATGTGCCTGACGTGGAATGTGAGAACACAAGCTGTCACTAGGCTGCTTCCAAGCGCAGTTTGTAGGATGTCATGTTAAACATCCTTTTAGTCCTCAGTGCTGCATCACCCCCAAAATACACAGAGCAAACGTGTTCCGGGGCCCAGACTTCACTGTCAGTTGGGAAAGGATGATTTCTGTGCCTGGGATGGGTGGGGTTTTAGTGCTGGATTTTCTGCGTGTCTTCTCAGCCTAAAACTCGTCCGAAAACCCTTCCCAAATCCCGTGGAGTTTGTACTGCATTACACCCACTCACTGACAATAGTGCCATAAGTTACTGGTGCTCCAGTTCTTTCTCTGGACATGAATTTGCCTTGGCAAGTATCAATTCCATTGGCAGCTGAAAGAAATTTGATTAAATACGTGAATTTTTCAATGACAGTGCCTCCTGAAACTGTGGTTAAAAATGTGTATTCTTGAGTGATTTTTTTTAACTGATGTAGAAAATTTAACATCAGTTCTTAATACATTTATCCATTAGACACTGGGAATGTCTTTTATATGCAGAGACACAACAGTCCCTGCATTTAGGGAATAGTCTTGATAAGTTGGAAAAATAATTACACTCTGCGCTTCGGAGAGCTCAGACTTAACAACTGAGGCTTTCAGCTCCTTGGATTTAAACCCTCCCCAGCTTTGCAGCAATGCAGCTGCAGCGTTTGAGATTCACTGAATGGCTGTTTATATGAATGAAGTCTTGTGGGATCGCTTCCTTGGGTTGCTGATAAGTGCACAGCTCCAAAACAATGTTGGATGCTTCTTCGAGGGCCTCTAAAAGGATTTCTGTTTTGGAGGTGGTAATAAAATTTCACATAAAGCCTTTTGGGGAGAGAAGTTGTGCTCCAAATAAATGGGAAGTCGCATTCATCAGCAGTGGGATATTCCTTTTAAGCCAGCTATAAAGGGAGCTGGAAATGCTCAGTAGTTTATGAAGCCAGATTTCTAAACCTTTTCACAGATTCTCTCCAAATGCCTCTTGTCACTTTAGGGAATTTGGAATATTCTGACATCTGACTTTTTTTGGCAAGTTAGAAGCAGTGGAAGGGTGGCCAGTGAAAATAAGTTTCCCAGAACTGAACACTTTGTTGGTTTAAAAAAAAATTGTAGGTTGGTGCCCTGCACTGGGGTGCCAAGTTTCTAAACAGAGTGCTTTTGTTGGGAGCAGGAGAACCTGTCCAAAGGCAAGTGAAACACCCCAGCCCAGTGTTTATAACTTGCCCCTAATGACATGGTGAGTGGTGCAAATGTATGTGATGAATTACAGGGCCGGTATTTAAATTTCCCTGCTCTTATTCTGTCGAGGGTTTTTTTTGTGGAGTGTTTTCACCCTGTTGTACCTGTTGCCTTTGAAGGTTTTTGGAGCTATTTTTTTGCTTATTGTCCATCTGCAGTGGGTTCTTTCCTGGCTTTTCCAGGCTGTGCCATGGTATAAATGGGAGAAGTATCCAGTGTATCAGCAATTCTGCAATTTTCTAGATCAGCTGGGATTCTGCACTCAGCTCTTCCACTTGTAATTTTGGTCCTGCATTATTTAAAGATGCTTAGAGGCTTACCTTAATATTCAGAAATGAGAGCTCAGAAAGGTTCTCATTTCCCACTAACAGTATGCCTGCTAATAGCATTTAAATTGCAATTTTATATTGTTATTATTAGCTATTCTCCATGATTAATAAGCTACCTGAAATCAGTGGCTGAGAATACTCTTATGGTGAAAGAACAGTTTACTGAATGTGTGCTTTTGCTGCTACCTACCAAAAAAATGGTTTACCCAGCATGTTAAATAGGTAAAATGTTGGTTTTTTGGGGTTTTTTTGAGATCGTAATTACATCTCTGCTGCACTTACTGTTATTTCACACTGTTAACTCAAGAGACCAGTCTCTCACAGTCTGGGAACACACAGATGACCTTCCTTGTCATGTTTTGGTTTTGCTTGATGTTTCATTATCATTGTTCCAGAGTAAAACGTGACTCCAGGCAATCAGCATGGCCTGGCCCCTTGGAATTTGCAAGTAACCTCAAGGAGGTTGAGTTTCCCTGCATGCTAATGAGTTTCTAATTGTAGTACCTCAACTTAAAGGCACTGGTGTTGTACACAAAAGGTGGGAGAACCCATTCCCTGAGCTGAATTTGAAGTGAGGTGCAAATGGAAGTGTCTGTTCGGGTTTTCTTTAAAAGAGGCAGTAATTGTTAGGATTTTTTTTCTCCCCTCTCTGTTTTCTAGAGGTCAAATTAACATTGAAGAGCTGTGGGTGCTCAGTAAACCCAGCTTATCTGTCATCAAGAGGGGACAGGGCACTCGGTGTTGATTGCTGTGTCTGTGGCACCGAGAAACTTCATGCATTTAAAACATTTTCAAGTGTGGAGAAGATGCAAGTTGATGTAGTTTATAGCCACACAATCCTGTTGGCAGCTCCTCATATCCATGGCAGTGGTGAGGAGAGGAGCCTTAAATAAGATGAAATGGATGAGAGAAAAAAGCAGCTGGAGGTGGAGCGAGAGGAACACGAAAGGCAGGAGCAAAGGTGGGGAGGTGGATGTAAGCAGATACCAGGTCACCCTTACCCGTTTCCCTCACCCTGTGTCTCACCAGACCTGGAAAACACACTCACTTCAAGACATCAGAATGTATGCATACATATTTTCTAAAAAACTACAATATAGCAGTTTTTATCTGTATGACGTATGCATGAGTATACATAATATATAAAGCAGATATTTAATAAATAAACATAACATGCTTTATTTCATATATTTCTATATATACAATATGTAATTTATTTATTTATTTGCCAGAATGTGCTGGTTTTCCATTGCTTAAAATCAAAAATAGAAGCTGACCATTTCTTTTACCATGTTCTGACAAGGGTATCAAGCTGCCCAGTGGCCTTTTGAACAATTAAAATTGTAAGAGTTAAAATCAGACATTCCCACCATGTCTTAGTAACTTGTGCCATGGCTCATTTTTTTCCTTTGCTGTTCTTTATCATGTATTCCAACACTTTGTGAAAATCAACTGATTTCTCTTTATCCTATGAAGACTGGGAAGGTGATGGTATTTCCCTCGTAAGGAGTGAGGGAAATTGAGTGAATTTTATCCAAAATTACACAAGTCTCTGGTAGAATGGAAACTAAACTCTTTTGGAAATACACTGATTTATTGCAGCGTTTCAGTGGTGGCTGTAAGAGCAGGAGGATGGCAGGCACTCCACAGGAACAGCTGGGAGATTTGGGAATGGTGCTGGGGAGCTCTGTAAATAGAACCCTGTCAGCATGGAACACCAGTCACCTGGGTTGGTTCCTGAATCCCACGAGGCAAAACAGCTGCAGCATGGCAAACACAGCCTTACACCAGGCTCGGAATACAAAAAAAAATTCCAGGGTGAAGCAAAGTCTTTCTTCTGCCTCCGAGCTACGGAACCCGTGGAGCGGCAGGTTGAAATATCCTGAGGTACCTGCCCTGCAAAAACCCAGCAAGCAGCTTTCCATTAGATCATTCCCTGCAGTCTGGGCAGAATGCGTTGGGTTTTTAATCCCAAAGGATACAGGAGGTTGCTGTGGGAGTGCAGGAAGAGATTGTGGACTTTAAGGGTGGGTCCCCGACTTGGGGACAAACAAGGAGCAGCCGTGGCTTGACTGCTCAGGAGCTGTTTTGTCAACAGATGAACTTAAGTTACTTGTTTCTTCCTATGAGGATGATTTTAGAGTTTCTGCAGTGCTAAACCTCCCTCTAGAGTATTTCTGTATTATTTAAGACATTTGTCTTGGTTTTGTTTTATGGTGAAATCAATGACTTTTGTAATCAAGCAGTAATTTAAAAAAAACTGGGAGATTTGTGTGTGTGTGTGTGTAAGATGTATTTTTAAGACTTAGGACGCTTCAGCTTTTAGGGAATTAGGATCTTTGACTTCTGCACGCCAGATCCTGTGAGAAGAGTTTGGTTAGTAATTAGCCCATATGCAGAAACTAGGTTGTTTGGTTTTTTTTATCTCCGTCTTATCTTTGGAAGGAATTTAGCTGTCATTCCGTGGTTTCTCTGCAGAGAAACTTTCACTTGTAGTACATGAGTGGATTATGTTGAAATTTCCGTCCTGGCTATCCTGAGCTGAATGGCTGCTGTATACATTGTATATGCTGGGTATATTTGATAGCAATTACTTTGAAAGACAACAAATTGCTTTGAAACACATCCGTGCATTTATTGTATTTTCAAACTTTCTGTAGGAAACATTAGGAAGAGCTCAGAGTGAAATTTTTTTCCAGGAATGAGCTCACTGAGTGTCTGCAAGTGTTGGTTTTATCATATTTTAAAAGACAGACAAAACAAAACAAATCCAGCCTGGATGAAGTGACCCCAGAGGCCTGAGGTGCTCCATGTGTGCTACTCAAAAGTGTGGCAGAGCTTTGAGGTACCTTCTTCCTACTACTAGTAGTGTTGCAGACCATTTTAGCAGGTATTCAAGGTGTTGGTTTAATTGAGTATGAAGATCACGGTTATGTCCACCAGCACTGGGAAATGTTCTCCTCCCAGCCCAGTGCTTGGAGGGAGACTTTGTGCTGGTTTTTATGCAAGTTCCTTTTTTCCCCAGTGGTGGCTGCGTGGATGTGGCACCTCTCTTGGCCGAGTTCATTTCTTACCTGTGCAGAGGGAACAGCTACTGAAATCCTATGATCCAAGGTCTGACTTGAATATTCTGCCTTTCCCGTTGTAGGAATTTCTGAAGGAAGCAGGCCCACAGAAGCTTCATGTGTGACTTTTTTTTGGATCTTACTCCCTGAAGCCTGGTTGGCACAGCTGCTTGGGGGAGGGGGAAAAGCTGTATCCAAGAAACCTCTGGATGCAATAGCAAAAATGCCATTCAGGCCTGTTCCTGCACTGAGTGATATTCCCCCATGGATCCTTAAGGGCTGTGAGGCTCCTCTGTTTCCTTCCTTTGGGTGCTTGCTGTGGTTGCTCCTGTCTGTCATAGACAGCCGTGTCAGGCAGGTTTGCTGTAAACAAACTGTGCTGCTTTCCATGGACTTCCTCCTGCTCTTTCATGGACCTTGCAAACCAGGGAGGGTGTGGAGCCTCCAGAAGGAGCTGATACTTGCTTGGAGATTATGTCTTTGGTTGATACCCATGAATTGTTCCCTGTGACGGTGGGGAGGCCCTGGCACAGGGTGCCCAGAGAAGCTGTGGCTGCCCCTGGATCCCTGGCAGTGTCCAAGGCCAAGTTGGACGGGGCTTGGAGCAACCTGGGCTAGTGGAAGGTGTCCCTGCCCGTGGCAGGGGGTGGGATTAGGGGATCTCTAAGGTCCCATCCAGCTCAAGCCATTCTGGGAGTCTGTGACTTAATTTAGGATCTTTCTTTTGGATATTCACTGGTGTTTTCTAAACAAGCTTTGGATTCATTAGGTAAAAAAACTCAGAGGAAGACCTGTGTTTCAACCTGGATTATGTGGAGTCACTTTAAGAGTCTTTGTTCCTTGCCATATCCGTGAAGAATCTCCTATTTAGTGTGGGATGTGTGGAATGCCTTTGATTTCAGATATACCTGGGCCCTGGACTGTTTTGTTAGTTTGTTTTAAGTCTCAGCACGACTGACTTTCCATTTTTCGGGAGAGGATGCGTGGCGCTTCCCGGTGGCTGCCCGGTGTGGAGATCATGCATATTGATGTCCTGCTTTGGTCCTTTCAGCCGTGATGGAGCACAATACATCAGCAGAACTCGCTGCTGCCAGAAAGAAAACACCTGCCTGGTACTACCTTTGGATTATGTTCTCCATTCAAAGCACCGGGATATCCATAAGGGGAGCAGGAAAATGAAGTGCAGGACTCCGTGGCTATTCAGGCCATTCTTCCCGACAAAGCATGGAGAATCAGTGGCCGTGAAGGCCACAAAGACTGATCTGCTCCATTTCATAAATGGTTAGGAACACTATTGTGAATTTTAGAATAACTTGTAGAGACAAGTTTGACAAATCAGGTGTTATAATGGGATTATTGATACTATTCTGCACTTGTCACAGTTCAACCTCTTAGTGCACGTTTCCCTTTTTTCCCCCCAAACAAGAAGCTCTTTAGAATTCTGTATATTAAATGTCCGTTTAACATTTAATATAATATACTTTGCCTGGAACAAAGACTCTGGGTCTATGAGTGACATTCCAAACAATATTATCATTGACCTTCTCTTTTTATGTAGATTTTGCATTCAGTTGTTCGTGTACTTTTCCGTCTCCAAGAAACTCATGTCAGAACTTAAAGTGGGGGGGGAAAGTGGGATATCTGATTTTGGTCTTGTCTCACTGGTTGTTCTGTTAGAAGAAAAATGAAAATGCCCTACACTGCAGTATTAGTCCATTTAAAAAGAATTTTAAAAGGCAGCCTTTTAAAAATGCTAAGCTATCTGCTACAGTTTTTATGGAATTCTTTAGGTTAAAATAATATTTCTCTAAGAACAGAGGAGGACTGTCAGCTTCTATTTTCAGTGAAAACATCCAGTTCCTTATAAAGGGGCTGCTAAGCTTAGAATTACTCTATTCCTACAAAGAAAGGCCTTCATAAAGAAACCCCATTTTTTTGCTGAACTGATGCAAGCAAGTTTCTCTGAGCCTGCTTTTAGCCGTTATTTTTCTTTCCGATTACCGCGCTCAGAAGCATCCAGGGCCTGGAATTTGGATCCTTGTAAGTGGTTCTGCTTGCAGATGAAAAACTTTATTCTTCAGAGCTTCTCTTTGCTTGGCCATTCAGCTCCACCACTGAGGCAGGCAGTGGATCCTGCAGCCTGGGGAGTTACCTCTGAGTTGCTTCTGTGGGCATCATTTTTTCTCTGCTGCCTCGGTTCTTCTCGAGCTGCCTCAGCGTCTCAGCTCTTTCCTAACACGTTCAAGCCAGTCATCCTTCCCAGCAGCTGCTTCTCTTTTTCCTGGGATTTCAGAGGGCAGGCGAGTCACAACTCAAGGCTTTAAAAATAAGCACAGTGGAAACTTTGGGCCTCCGAAGTAGCAGCAACACCAGCGCTGAGTCATGAGTCCGTGCCAGCCATACCCTGCCAAGGCTTCTCCGCCTCTCTTTGGGTTCCTTTTCCACGTCTTTCCTTATATCTTGTCCTGGGAATACAATAGTCTTTCATTTCCAGCTTTCCACCCCTCATACACATCCCGCATTTGTCTCGGAGTTCTTTGGGTGGAAGAAATTCCTGGAGGTTGCCTGTTCAACCTGTAAGTTTGGTGAGGCCCTCATCCCTTTTAAACTTGGAAAATCTTTAAGCATCTTCATTCCCAAACTACATGCCTTCTCAGGGCTGTTTCAGAGCCCATGCCCTGCCCAAGCCACGTCCTTGGCTGTTTTTCCTGCTCCATTTTCCCGGTCCCCTGGTAATGGTGGTGCCATGTTCTCCTCCCAGCCTTTGGGTTGGTATCAGTTCCTCAGGAAATGCATCCTGGTTTGCAGACCACTGTTGGACATGGCTGTGCAGGGATCTACAAGCAGTCAATATGCCCAGGAATGCTCTGGATGTGGGTTTGGGGGTCCGTGTTTGGGGATTTTTAAATCCCCAGAGCTTCTAGGTAAGAAGGCAAATATTTGGTACATGAACATCACCCGTTGTCCCTTCCTTGTATTTTCTAGCAGGCCATAAACAAGTCAAAAGCTGTTTATCTCTTAACTTTCTTTTGCCTTTATTTGCATTTTTGCACCTTCTCTGTTAGCCCTGCAGTTGTTCTGGAGCCATCAGCTGAAAAAATATCCTTTGTATCCAACATAACTGTGCCTCTTTACCTAATAAGCGCCTTCTCTGTTACAATCAAAAGACCATAACTCAGGGAAACCCAGCAGTCGCCGGCTTGCCTGAAAATGGTGCTCAGGAGAGTGTCATAAAAAAGAAAACGGTTTAAAAAAATAAACCACGTTGAAAAAAGGTATGGAAAATTTCATTCTTTGTATAGTTCAGCTGGTTAATTCAGCTGATTAAGTTCTCTGCAATTCAGCTCGTTCAGCTGGTTGTCAAATGTTGGGCACACAGAGGTAATTCATAGGAGTTGGTGTTCCTTTCTTCTGTGGGACTTAAGAAAAACTGATTGCACTTTCTGCACAGTAACTAAAGTGGTTTTGGGCTATGTGTGACTCTATTTTAGGTTGTGACATTTCTGAAAAGTTATTCTTCCTTTTCATGTTTTTCAGTCCACGTTACCGTAATTTTACTGTTGAAAAGGTCTCCATTGGTTAAATAAAAAATACCCAAAAAACCCCAAAAATACAAAAAAAAAAAAAAAAAAGGAGGTCCTTTTATTCACTGTTCAATAATTAAACACATAAACTTGTGTTCACACTGTAGAAAGGCCTGAACATGGGTTTGCAGGAGCAGCCTGTCGTCCTTTCCATTCCAGAGCAATCCCCGACCCCAGGGATCCAGATTTCATGTCCTGTTGGACCCTCAGGAGTTCATTAGATGGATGTAAAGAGAACTGGGCAGAGCTTCTTGGCTACTGAGGCTGTTTGTCTTACAGGATTATTTAAAGGCTACAGTAGATGTGTTCTTAACTATTTTTAAAACCTATGCTCCCTTCTTCCTCTTTCCAGCCTTGGAAGTTTGCTTTCAGACCTGGATAAACCAGGATGTGTTGACAGCTCAAAAAAAAACCCCAACAGAGAATGTTTAAATCAAATCTCCCCATAACAATTATTCAGCGTCAGACCCTGCATCCTCAGTGGGTGACTTGTTCAGTTTTGCACAGATAAAGGCCTTTTACCGGCTTACACTCCCAAAAAAAAGAGGAGGGAGAAAGGAAATCCATCAGCTTTCAGATCCTAGGGATTATTTCTGAGAGTTCTCCAAACTGTTGCCTCAAACATTTATTGTTCTGTTTTTTGGTGTGTGTGGCCAGCAGTGGAGCTCAGCCGGGCCGTTCCCTTCCGTACCTCTTTAGAAGGAATAAATAATAATATTGAACATGTTGGTGCTTTAGGTGAGGGAAAATGCTCGTCCAGCTGGATTCTGGAAAGATACAGGTGGCTGGCATCCCATATAGAGGATGAGTTCCACTTGATTACTGGACTGGTGCTGTCTTATTTTAGTACTGTTTGGTTGTGTCCTGTTGGGTATTCATTAGGTTACTTATTAATCAGTTATCATTTTTTCCCATGGAAAATGAAATAAGTCAGTGCAACAAGCTTTGTATTGGGAGATTTCCATATATTTAAAAATAAATCCTGTTTTATTGAGAAAACATTTTAAAATGGGGTTTGATGGATAAGGTAGTGACATCATCATCAGTAAACACTCAGGAAGGGGAAATCCAGTGTAGGTATAATGCAGGAACAGAAACTTAACGCTGATTTGCATTTTAATTTATAGATGTAAAGCATTCTTTTCAGTCACCAGAATTGTGTTGATGATGGTATAGAGTTATTCCTGCTATCCCGTTTTTAATTTTCGATATTACTCCATGTTTCCTGCTAGGCAGATACCCTGCCTGCTGCTCATTTCTGTAGCAATATACTCTGCACTGCCTTTTGCAGTTTAAAGGGTAGTTTGTCATATTTTCAACAAAAATAAAAGCATATTTCATACTGGTTGCAAACAGAAACTAATTGAGTAGGAGGAAGCCTACAGATTTATGAAAAAAACTTCTCAGCACTGGTTTTCTTAGCTCTGCTTGTGTCCAAATATGGCTCAGAGCTTTTTTTTACCTTCACAAGCCATAAAGAGGTAATTTTAAAAAAAATAAAAATACCAAGGGCTGGTCACATTTTTTGAGATGTGAAATTTGTGAGCTCCTGGGTTTCCTGGATTTATTTCTCTTCAGGATGCCAGGTACATCTGTGTTTGCTTTTTGATTGTCTATCCAAATAGGCTGGCCAAAAATTTGCATTTTTCCTATCACATGGGGTTTTCTTGTATTTATAGCAGCATCTTGAAAGATGCTTTGTGTCTCATGTTGGCTTTCTGGTTTTGTTTTGCCTGATAATTTATGTTCACTTAAGGTAGAGCAAAGCATCTCTCTGAGTACCCTCCAGTAAATGTGGTTGGGGGTGGAATTTGTAAGCAGGATTATTTTTTCTGTGTTCATAAATGTGAATAATGTAGTTAATACACTATGTACCTTTTTAAAAAGAGTTTTCAGTTATATAGCTATTACGAGGTGTAATGATGCTAAAATTCTTTACTTTTACATAAGAATAATAATATAAGCTGTTATATATTATACATATAAATATTCAAATAAGGAATTGAGGGGGGAAAGCAAATTTTTGGGTCAATGCACCTGTTTTTATGGCGTGGGTTTTGAAAAGATGCTGTAAATATGCAGCTGGTGCTGTGAGGGGATAGAAAATCCTGCAAGGCCATAACTCACCTCTGCTCTGACATCCAAAGTCTGAGAGGTGAAGACACCCCACAGCCATGACCAAGTTTATCAGTTGTTCCTCAGAGTTGGGAGCAAAAGGTTTTCTCCCAAATGGTGGCCAAGGGAGGCTTCTCTGCAGATCCCAAAGTTCCTTTAAACACAGCTTTCCATTCATGACATTTCCCTTTAAATGAAAGGTGTGGAGGTCTCTGTTCAGCAGCTGCTTTAACCCTTGCTGTCGCTTAAAAGGGATCTTGGAGAGTCAGAAACAGCTGGAATACATCAAAATGCTTATTTCTGATTATTCTTGTAGCCTGCAGGTCGTGTGTTAGACCTTTGGGAAGCAAAATCCCCCTCACGTAACAAAATGTGGAAATGTGATCCAAGGTGCAGGCAGCTTCTGGGAAGTCTCCTACAGAAGGTTTTTGGTTGAGAGTTCCACCAAGAATTCTTAGAAATACCTTGAAGAAATACTGAGATGTAGCTAAAACTACATCCTGTCACTTTTTTTTTCCCTGCAAAGAGCTCTGCACCTGTTCCATGGAAAGAGAACAAAAACCATATGGAATATTGATTATATGGGGTAGAAATAAATCTTCTTTTCCTCCAAATAACAAAGAACTTGGTGATCCTTGTGACTCCAAACACCCAACATTCTGTGATTCAAGATTAAGAAATGATAATTTCTTGACTTCAAAGCTAATTTCCTCTGTAGCAATAATTACTCATCAATAAATGGTTACAGTTGTGGGGTTGGGGTGGGTGGGTGGTGTTCATTTTTTTAGCAGTGGGTCTTGTCACCAGCTTTAGGGTGACCTTCACACTTGTACCATGACTTCTTGGTTTCTTTAAACTTTTTTCTGGGGAGAAATCTGTGAGAAAAAAGGGTTTTTGCTGTGTGTTAGTAAATTGAGCTCTTGAATCTTAAAAAAAAAAACCAACCCACACTACATGTTTTAAGTTCATATGGCTTATCTACTGTTTTTGTTTGGGTTTTTCCCCTATATGTGTCAGGTGTTAAGAGATGAGGCAAAGAACTTGTAAAGGAGGAATGCTGCGAACAGCGCTCCCGGGAAATAATTCCAGTTCCTAAAATGTGTGCTCTTTTTGGGAAGCCACGGAGCTGAAGTGAGGCTCAGCTTCCAAATGCAGATACTGAATGTAGCTAAATTTGAGTCGTATCGATAAAAATAAAATACTCTCTGCTTCACAAAAATTTCTTTTCACTGAACAGCGATACTTTTCTCTCTAAGCCAGCTGTAAAATTCCACCACCTCCGATCCTCCCGGAGTTGTATATAACAGGAATAAACAGATTTACTCTTTCAGCCACTTTCTGATGTCGTGTTTGACAGAGCCTCTCCCTGATTATTCTTGCAGTTTATCCGGGTTCAGGAGCGTGAAACGTTTGCTGATTCACGGCAGGATTAGGATGTGCTGAGGAAGCACTGCTGGAATTTAGCCTTGGTGGGAGCAGGGATGTGGCCTGGCTGGCTGATGGAATCAGCCTGTGTGTTCAGCAGGGATAGGTCCTGTGGGAATTCTGTTCTGATACAGTCAGTGAATTTGGGGTATTTTATGATTTTTTTTTTCTCATAGTATCTAAAGCTTTAAGTGTTCAGCACATTTAAAAAGCATTTTCATGTAAAGATAAAGAGAACGTATCAGTGAGCGTGTACCCAAGCCTGCCCCATAATTTTGTATGGTTTTCCTTTATTTGGAGTTAGGATTGAAAGCACAATGGCAGCTCTTCTAGAGGTATCACCTTTATTCTGCTCAGACCTGTGAGGCTGAAATTCACTTAGCTTTACCAGTTTCAGGGAAAGCTCCTCGGGAACTCGTTTGGCTGCTGCACTGAGTCATTTGTAGGTGGTTTTGTGGGCTATAAATCCCGCTGCACTTGGGGCATCGTTTTTGGTATGTCAAGTGTTTAAATCCATGACCATGGGCTCCTGATAGGATCAGAGATATTTTTCCACCGTTTAAAATTAAGAGCCAGCCCAGCCTTGAAATAAACTGGTGAATTCTTCAGCCAGCCTTTATTATCCAAGAAATATTTGTACCTTCCACTGGTGTGTGTCTGATTAGGATGTGTTGAATCAGCCCTCCTTTGAGTGCAGGAAATTTCCTCTTAATGAAGGATCTTTCTCCTTCTTTTTGAAATCAGGCTTCAACACAGGAATTGATGGATTATTGAGGTATTAATACTAAATAATTACTCAGGTACTGAGGGAGAACTTCCTCTCTTGCTGAAGAAAGCACTTTGGTTTGCCAGGTGATAAGCTAAAATAAATAGCATTTGTACAGCATCACTGTGCTCCATTGATTTGGGCTTTTTCTGTCTCAACTTTTTCAGTGTTTTCCCTCTCAAACTGCACTGCCAGCTGTCTCCCCACTCCAAATTATACTGTCACCAGTTCTGTAAACACCAGAGAAAACCACTTTTTTATTAAATTCCTTTCCCTGTGTAAGTGGTCGATGGAGCTGGTAACCAAGTTACTAAAGAATCAAAAGCAGAGGAGCTTTTAATTAAATATAATTTGGCAAGGTGCCCAGAAATTTCCCTGTTGTGGGAGTAGGGAATGACAAACAAAATGAAGAGCTGCCACTGCTGCCTTTCAGAGTGTCTGGAAGATGTATTTGCTTGGACGTGCAGATCCACTACCAAATAGGAATAAAAATAAAAATCCACAGAGCAGCTCCAGTGCCAAGGTGACCTTGTGCAAGTGGTTTTTGCAAGCTCAGGATGAGTTGTGATCAGATTTCACAGGAAGCAAAAGAATGGGGTACAAACCAAAATCCTGCATGGTTTTAGGATGTTGTTTAAAGGTGAGAAGCAGTTCAGTGCCATGAACTGCCCCTCATTTACATTAATACCACACAATGCCACATTATTCTATAATTATGGCTGCTTGCACGTGGGCTCATTAAATCATTCATGTTCTGCTGCTAAGGTGGGTTTCTATCTGTGTGTTTTTAGGTGGTGCCTTTGGTTTTATGAATCTTGATTTTTCAGAAAGCTTTGCCGTAGGTGATTCCCTTTTTGGTGGTCATCCGTGACTTTTCTTGCCCACATATTGAATCTCTCACACTGCTGCTTTCAGTGAATCCTCTTGTGCTGTATTCAGTGTTGTGATTTCAGTCCCCTTGTGGGCAGCTCTCCCCTGCCTTTAACCAGCACTGTGTTTGTTCTTAACTTCTAAATCTGCCTTTCTGTCTTCCTTTCCCAAACGAATTAGATTCTAATTTGGAAAAGAGGGAGATGTCATCTTTCTCAGTGATGATTTTTTCATATTTCACATATGTTTTGATTCATTTTTGCCTCTGTATTGGTGCCAGAACGTTTTCCTCAGTTGTCAAAGTACTAAAATCCAATATGTAGCAATGAAATTACTTGAACTAAAACTTCCTTCCAATATTTATGGAAATATTTGATACAGAGCATTTTCCTGTTTAGTGTTTTACAACATTAAAGCTTTAAAGCACCAAGCCCAAGCCCTTGTGTATTAACTTTTCACAAGGTTTTAGTTCACTTCTCTCAATCTCCTGCCTGTTTTGCCCTCGCTTGTCCCTGTTCTGTGCCCCCGATTTCTGCAGCGGCCGGGTCACACCGAACTCTGATTTACCCTGGTTATTGCGGGGTTTATTTGTGTTGCAAGTGCTTCCAGCGAGGGAATCTGTTTCCTTCTGTGTTGGTGGAGCCCTATGTACATTTGCAACAATATATAAATGTTTTCTAATGACCCAGCCCTGTGGAATTTAATAAGTTCACATCAGAGCCAAGCTTGATGTGTTGTGTTCAGAAACACGTGGTTTATTTAAAGAAAAGTGGGATAAAAAAAGGTTGGAGTGGAGAGATGAGCCCAGACTGCAAATTTGAAGCTTGCCCTGGGCTAAATAAAAGTTGTTTTTTAAAATCTATTATCTACCAATGCTGATTTAAATATGAATACAGTTCACTTTGGTTCTGATTCTGTTTCAGATCTTTTTAAACCAGATTTCATTGGTTTTCCTTAGCAGAAATTTTGTGTTTGCTTGATGTGTTTGCTTAAAACAAGACTTGAGAAAGCCCATCTGCATTCTCCAGGCTCTGTGTCAGCACTGGCTGCTTTTTGGCTTCAGGCATTCCTGTGAAGAGCATTTTCCTCTGCAAAACCATGGAATTTTAAACACACACTGGCCAGTGTGTAAAATACAGTACCAAATGAAGTTAGTTTTATTTTTTTTCTGAGTGATCTATTTAATTTCTCTGCTTGATCTCAGTTTTAAAGCTTTATTCACATCTTTGTGTCTGGGATTAATTTGACTTGGCACACTGCAGTGTCTCTGTCTCCCAGGAGCAGCTGATAATTTACGATGAATTTCTTTTTCCTCTTCTCCATATGACTTGTAGCAAAGGTTTTCCTCTGCACAACTCTGAATGATATGCAAAGAGCACATTAAAAATATTTTAAGAATGAATAACTGAGTTACCTGCGATGACTGGAAACTCAAACATGACTCACCTTGTAATGAGTCCAAAACTGTTATTTACCAGAACATCTTTGGTTTGCAGCAAAGAAACCTTTGAATAATGAATGGTGGCTCTATCTGTGTAGCTCTACAGAAAATATTGGGCTGGAGGCCTACAGTGAAACAAGGAGTTGACAAACATGTGTTAATTATATGCTAAATTAATCATATAATTCTATGCCAGAGGAGGAGAAAATGTGTTTTCTTTTAGGTGTAATAATGATTGAAATAAGAAAAAGCAGCAATTTGGAACTGACTTTTGAAAGATAATTTGTTCTAATTTTTTATTACTGCTTCCTTTTCGTATTTTTTGAAGTGCCTGTTAATTTTTGGAAAAGGCTGAGGCTGCTCTGAGTGCCTGTAAGGGCCTATGTGTTACTGGGCTGGGTGAGCATGAGCTGGAGCCAGGGCATGTCCCTGGCCGTGTAAATCACCAAGTGTCCTTTAACCACATGGATTTGGCAAGGAATTGCAAAGGAGGAGGAGGAGGAACGTCTGTGTTACCATAAAATCATGGAGTGGTTTGGATGGGAAGCAACCTTAAAGCTCATGGGCAGGGACACCTTCTGTTATCCCAGGTTGCTCCAAGCCCCATCCAGGCTGGCCTTGGACACTGCCAGGGATGGGGCAGGCACAGTTTAGGGATGTCCACCCGGTGAGGTACCCGTGGGACATTGAAGAAACACAGTCCTGAGAGCGAAAGCAGCATTGTGGCATCCCGGTGATGGGAATTCTGGTCATGGTTATGGGAATTTTGGGCAGGAAAAATGTCATGGGGAGAAGACTGTGGGTTGGACTGAAGCAGGCTGGATTTGTTCCCCTTTTGCTGAACAGTATTGTCTCTGTCCTCCTGTTTATATCCTAAATGCTTTTTGTCCTTCCATCAATGTTGTGAATACCTGGAACAAAAGAGCAGTAATAATTAGTCTCTAAAATCCACTAAATGAAACAGCAGAACTTTTAGTAAAATCCAATTATGTACCATCACGTATTAAGCTGGTAGTGGTATTCTCATATGCCAGAATCAATGGCATGGCCTGCAGGCATGCTTTAATTAAAATAGGAAATGTGTATATTCTTTTAGCCATGCTTGTGCTTCCCGTTTTAACTCCCTCTGAAGTTCCTGATTATTTTCCTGAGCGAGTATAAAGTTCAGTCTCCAAATAAACCCTGTCCTGTAAAGGCTCAGTGAATTGCACCTGACAGTGAACAAGGACTGGCAATCCAGAGGGAGTTTGCAGTAAATCAGGGAATGTTCCTGGGGCTGTCGAAGGCTTCCTCTCTCCCAGAGTTACCTCCAGAGCTCGAGTGAGTGTTGGCAGCAGCAGAGCTGAGAGCAACCAAAAAAGTGTCAGGGATGAAGATCTACGATAAGCACAGATGGAAAGAGCCAGATACAGGAAAGAAAACAAAGGAGCTGGGGGGTGGAATTTTGTCCCTGGTGAAAGAAGAAGTGAATGGTGAAGAGCTGTGGAACAGCATAAAAAATGAGATTACGGCAATGGCTGATCAAGTTTTGTGTTACCAGGCCAAGACAAAGAAATAGAGGTGGGAAGTGTTAGAAATTGAAGGGGGGAAAGAAAACAAAGAGATTGACGAGATAGACCAGACAGTTGGTGTTGAAAATGGAAATGCAGAAATGCCTGGGTGGGGTAAGGGTGGTCAGAAGAGTGCGTGGAGAAAAACCGAGGGGTATGGCAAGGTAAGAGAAGCCTGAAGTGGAGCAGTGGAATCAAAGACGTCAGTGCTGAAAGACAAGTGATAATTAATTGAGAACACAAACACAGAGGGTGAAAGATACTTGGAAGATTTACAGAGTGCCCAGAAGCCAATAGGTAGGCTGTTCCCAGAGGAGATTGCTACAGGAAAGAGGGAGAGAGAACAGTGGAGTTACTGGAAATGCAAAGCACTCGGTATCTTGGCAGGAAGAGGGAGAATATGAATTCTGGGTGTCACAATAATCCTGGAGGGATCCCAGCCAGGCAGGAGACATGATAAAGGCTGTGAACATGTGATGAACACGTGAGCAAGAGTCTCCGGAATTTATTTGTAAATTCTGTTGAATGAGGAAAAGTAATAATACCACTGATGGAAGGAGGATTTGATTAAATCACTTTAAAATAATGTCAGAAACTGCTCAAGAAATTCTTTTGAATTTAAGTTCAGTGTAAAGTTTTTGGGATCTGAATGGAAAAGAAGTGGTGATGGAAATGGAGCCAAATTTCCATCAACTGGGAAAACAAAGTATGTGGGCTTTGGAAACTTGCTTCAAGCATTAGAGGATGTTGAGGTGAAACAAAAAGAAGCATAAAAAATAAGTTCTGAAAAGCTATACTTGTAAAATTTTAAAAAAAGGCAACTGCCTCCTATATAAACTTTTATCTTTACTAACTCAAATTATAGGGCTGGAATAGGGTGAAAACCTGTGAAGCAAATGAGGTGTTGGTCTTTAAATATGGATTATCCCTAACACTGCTCCTGTAAATTATATTCAACAGACTTTGAGCCCCACTCTAACTCTGATGGACATGTCTTTTTTTGAGGAGTGAGGGAAGATGTTCATTTTATTTCATTTTTATTTGAGCAAGGCTGACCAGATTGTTATTTCTTACTGTAGTCTCCTGATACCAGCTTTAGAAACCTGGTTCCTTTAGAATCAGAGTCACAGACTAAAATGGGTTGGAAAGGACCTTGAAGCTCATCCAGTTCCACCCCCCTGCCATGGGCAGGGACACCTTCCACTATCCCAGGCTGCTCCAAGCCCGGTCCAACCTGGCCTTGGACACCCCCAGGGATCCAGGGGCAGCCACAGCTTCGGCAGTAAAAGGAAGAATAAAGAATTCAGCTGTGGATCTGAATCCTCAACCTGTGTAAAAGTCAGTGCTAACGGCACAGGTTGTTTATCCATGACAGCTTCTGACCCATTCACGCTGCTCTGCATCCATTTAATACCTGGTGCTCTGTGGGAAGGGAAAGTCCTGCCCTTAGAATTATATTTAGTCACGCCTAACTTATAATTAATAAAGTTGCAGGCTGCTGGTTACTTGGATCACATTCATTTGCCTGCGGTCTTTTTTGTGTCCTACTGAAGCCTGGGATTCAGTGGGACAGCAGGAGAGCTGATTTATCTAGAAGAGTATTTAGGTGGAAAATTGGTATTTGGGAGAGGTGAAAAGCATTTGAGGTAGAAGTGGGTGATTCAAGCCATGGGCTTTAAAGAGCTGTGCTTGAAATATAAGAAACATTCTAATAGTTTTTAAGGGTAAATTTTACATCCCCTCCATCAATGTATTTTAGTAAAATATGTTAAAATTAATAATCACTGGAGGAGTGAAGTGGAGCAAATTGACTATCTTAGATGCCCCTTTTGTTTTTTACTTATTCCATGACCAAGATGCTGAACTGGAAGAAACTCTGCCGGAATCCAGGCTCCCAGATAACCAGATGATGTCCTGCCTATCTTCTTCCCCAAACTTCCCGCTTGTGCCAGCGCTCCCCCTGGAGCGGTGCATTACGGCTGAAGGAGAGCTGCCATCTCTCAGCTGCTTTGTCCCGTGGCAGAATACAAGGAAAATGCAGAATAGTATGAAGAATACATTTCCTGGGCTCTGAACTCGGGCTCTGACCCCTGCTATCCGCGCTCCGTCGGGATCATTCCAGGCATCTCCCCGGCTCGCCGCGGCCTGGAGAGGGGATGTGTTGCTATCTTCCGTTCACATTCCCTCCCTTCTTTCTCTTGGTTTGTTTTCCACATGACTGGGAAACAATTGCTTCTTCCACATGGAGCCCTTCTCCCATTCCTGGGAAAATAGCAGGGAATGGGGCGCATTTGCATAATCGTCTTTAGTGCTATTGTGGGCGGGCTTTGGATGCCGGCACGGAGTTGCAGACTGGCCACCTGTCCAGAACAAATGAACTTAGCTTTTGTATAACGTTATCTGGTTTTCCACAGTGTTATTTTTGTGTAATGAATAACTCGATTAAAATATTATGAAACCCCATCATTCAGTAAATGTTTGCGTTGGGTTTAAATCCCCCCTCGCGGGGGTGGGGAGGGGGATAGGGTTTCCTCTTTCTCTGTTAGCACAACTATATTTTCAAGCTGCCTCTGACATAGTTTTATAACTGCCTTTGTGAAATTATCCTCATGAATATTAATTAGGGGTGTGGGAAGGAAAAAAAAACCAACCCCAAACCTCAAAATGATTTGCATTCATCCTTGTATAAATGATAAATTAAGTGTTGTCTAATGTTTTCTAATGGTCCATTTCACCTATGTAAAACAATTAATTAAACAATTGGGCTCTTAGGGAAGGAAGAAGAGGAGGGTGCTGAGGACACCACCCCTGCCAGGGCTTCAGCACGAGAATTAAGCTTGTTCACTATTCACATATTTGGCTTTTGCATGTCTCAGTGTTAGTCTTTGATCTCTTGTACCCCTGTGACTGAAATAATAAAAAACTAATTCTAATTTCTGCTTTTAAAGGGAAAAAAATAGATAATGTGTTCCTATGTACAGGTTTAAGGCTTTTGCCAGCGAGGTGTGGGAAGGACAAACTCTGGGTGCCACATTTTATTGCAGCTCAACCTTTGCCCCAAGGCTGTGTTTTGATTGCTGCGTTATGAGAAAGCAGAACAAACCCTTCCGTACTTTCTTTTGGCCATAAATAACGTGGAGGTTGACCTGGACAGTATGATTTTCATATTGCCCATTTTACTTTCATATTTGAATCTTTTTTTGCCCATATTAAAAAACAACTGGCCGAAGTTCAGCCAAGTAATCATTGCTGAGTTATGAGCCAGAGGGACGGGGTTTTATTCTTCCCCTGCACTTCTCTTTCCCAGAGCAGTTAAAGGTAAGAGCTGCACTGACCCAAAGCACATTGTTATTATTTTTACTGTGCTCTTGAGCCCTTGCTCAGCTCAGCAGTGGCCGTGGCATTTCTGCTCTGCTGTTTGGTGGCAGCAGATAAGAGGACGGGAGTTTCTGTCAGTCAGCAGCTCTTGCAATTACATTCCTGAGACAAGAACATCCACCACGGACATTGTCCTACCTTGTTTGGCTTCTGTGTCATTCCTGGTGCACGTCCCATGGATTGGGTCCAGAGCTCCTCCTGCTCTTTTATTCCCCTTAGTTAGCAATCATTTGGGAATGCTTCTAGTGAGCACTGTGCGATTGATTTATGTGTCACTGGTATCAGCTTTGGAATATTATTGGAATTATTATGGAGTTTGGTCTGGAAACTGCTCAGGACGATGGCTCATGAGTCCCTCATGTAGCTGTCAGTCAGCAGTGTGGGTTTAAAACAAGCTGGGAATATCTGACAAAGAATCTGCCATGGATCTTTTGCCGAGGGAGAACATTAAAATCAGGCAGTTCTGTTTTGCTCGAAAGAGAAATAATGTCATTATAGGCAGCAAGGAATAAATATTGAATGTCTGCAAATTAAGAAGTTTAAAGCCAAGTCTTCCTACTTCAGCAGTTAAAATTTGCACATCCCTTTTCACTTTGTGCGAATGGATGGTTTGTGTATGTATTTGATAGAATTATGAGTGCTGTTACCATAACTCAGTTTTAAAAAGAGCTATTTTGTTTGATTTGCAGTCCCTGCTAAGGTTTGTAAGCCCTGAGCCGTTAAGGTGTGTTTTCTCTGCCTGAAGTGTGGTGGTTAAAACGCAGCAAACCAGTGAATTGGAAAATGGGGGCATGCTGATGGACTGGACATATTTTTTTAATCTTTTGCTGTTTTTTTCCTGCTTTGCCTCCCTCTCTCTGCTGTAATAACTGGGAATTGATTTCACATTTTATACTCTCGCCCACTGAGGGAAGACCTGAAAGTTCCCTAATTCATAGCCTGAGTTTCTGATTTACAGTTGTGGATCAGAGCGGTGTTGATGGGAGCGTTTCTCCAGATATGAGTGAATTTGGAGGATTTAAAGTCGGGCTGTCGAGTGCAATCCGATCCCTTTTGCCATTACTTATTGATGAGGTTTCCTAGGTTTTCCAGTTGTCAGCTCGCTGATGGAGCTCCAAGATTTAGGATGTTATGTGGGTATGGGGATCTCACTCTTTGTTTTCTGATTAGGAGCCTGACCTCTGGTACCTCATTTTAACATTAGAGTGGACTCCGGTGAATAATGGTCTGTGCTGAAAGTGCATCCAGCTGGAATTGCGTCTTGGGATGGGGGTGGGGGGGACTGGAATCTTTGGATGCCATCATGAAGCAATTAGACAAGCTACTTAATAATTTATAGCGTGCTGTCTTAAGGGTTGTAAGCGTTTTGACTGAAGAGGGTTTTGTTTAACCTTTCAGGGCTCTCTGTGAGGCCGAGATTGAGCTTAGAAATGATTTTCCTTTGAAGAGCGACAGAGAATCCAGAACCAGATGACTTTGTCATCTATTAATTAATGCTTTGTCTTGCTACCTAAATATAGGAGTTTGCTCAGGTCTCTCAGAGCTTTGGTGTGTTGTGAATACAGAAAAACCTTTGGGACGCAGAAAGCAAACAGGATTTTTTTGCAAATCTCGTTGTTCTTAAATTCTTTTCTGGTGAATTTGCTTGTGACTTGGTAACTTTTTAGTGTTCTTTCACTTCAAATATTAAATATAATACTTCATTTAGTATAATATTTACAATAAGTATAATATTTGCTAGAAAAAAAATGTAATGCTGGGGAAGGGAGGAAAGCAATTGCATATCTGCTAGATTTCAGTATTCTTGGTGTCATTTCAGTATTCTTGGTGTTTATATGAGTGGCTTAGAAATTATACTGACACCTTCCAGCAAAATAACTTCTGGTAATTTAATATTTAATAGAATATTCCCAATCTTTGGTATATCAAAGGAAGAAAAGCTCACCTGGGTTTTCAGGTGCAGGAGAATGAGGGGCTCCACTTGCCCGGAGATGTGCAAAGGCCAAGAACCAGAAATAAAGTGCAGAGCTCCTCGTACAGAATACTGTCTGTAGGAACTGACTCCACTGGCACTTCTAGAGATGCTGTAAAATTAAAAAGTTAGGAGACATTTCTAATGATAGCCTCTCAAGCATTTGTCTGGAGAAGAAAATATTTTTAAATATGTTGCTGATATTCTTGGATGTGGCTGTTTCACCTCCTGTCAATGTGCAGCTGCTTTAGGCATATAAATATATATATATATAAATATATACTTAAATATAATAAATATACACGTACAGGCGTTGGGAGATATTTCGATGACCAGATTCAATAGCTGGTTTTTTTTGGCTTATTCCTGTTGTCGTAAGGATATTATTCAGGATTTCTACCTGTATTTTCTTTCATATTGCTTTGAATTCAGTTCTGAAGAGTGGCACAGTTCCCTGAATTACAGTGTGGATTCATTTTTCCCTACATTATTCGGTGTGTTCCCTTTTTGCCTTCAAACTCATCTGTTTTTCCAAGGACTCTTCACTTTGGGGGAGCTTCCTTGCACGGCGTCTCTTGCAATATCAATGTTGAATGTAATTGTTTTCTCCTAAAACCTTTCAACCTTCACCCTTTATTTCTCTCTGCTCACCCTGTGGGTGTGCTTAACAGAACCCTCTGGATAATACTATTTCTCCTTTAAGGACTGAGTTACGCAGGTTTCCCCTTCCCTTCAGCTCATCTGCTTCATTTTTAATAGGAATAATTTGTGGTTTGCTTGTGCAGGGCTATTCCTGTTGGGATAACCTTGTAGTTGCTAATACTTATCCATGGAAGTTGCAGATTTTTTTTCCCCCTTTGTATCTTTTTAGATATGAGGATTAAACATAATATCTACTGTTCTCAGCAAACTGAAAGCCGCTACTTGATACAAAATAAGAATTCACAAAATAAGAATTCATCAGGGCTTGACTTTGGTTGCCTAATACTCAGTGTACTGCAGTGTGAAATAGTGCAACTTCACGTAACTGCTCTGTAATCCTGGATTAAATTAAGGTGCTGATGGTCTGAGATCAGTGTGGTGGGGACTGACGTGGTCTCATTCCCTCCTGGGCTTGCTTCATTTGCATTTTGCTAATCTTTGCATATAATTTTTTGCTCAAACTTGAATAGTTGTTGTTGTATGTGATTTTGGGAGGTTTTGGTCTCTGTCCTTCTGCCTGGCCTGATGTTACAGAGTGCTGACCATGCCCAGGGCACTGGTGCTCCCAGAAACCACAGTAGAAAAATCTGCTGTAATCTGCATTTATCTCATTTACTTTGCTGATCTGTAACTATAATAGAGAACTTGCATTTATCATTGTAGCAAAACCTTGTGCTACACAAGCTGGACAAAACCACCTGAGGTGTTGTCTCTTAACTCTCATGTGAAATACAAACCTGTTTCCAAGGAACTCATTTCAGTCCTGTACTTGGCTAATCTTATGTTGAAATACATTTGTTAGCGGCATAGACTTTGAATTTCAGGCTTCTCTGGTTTATTTTATTAACACATGAATAAACTCGTGGCTCGAGAGCTTTTCTTGTAGCTATCAGTAAATACACAAATAAATTATTGCCTTTGCTGTTTTAAGAATAAGGACCCAAAGGAATTTGGTCCAAATAATCTTAGTTTGCTAGGATTTGAGTCTCTGCTTTTTTAAGGATAAGAACCCAAGCAAATTAGTTCAAATAATCTTAGTTTGCTAGGATTTCAATCTTCCCTTTTTTTATCCTCTTTGGGTTTTTTTTTTGGATCTGACCTGGAAGCAGTTTGGGAATTTTCCAATTTTGAAAATAGAGTAGGAGGACATTGCATGACTCTGGTGAAAAATTAGCCCACAATCCATTCAGAAAGCAGAAAAATGATCAACACACCGATCTGAAGAGATGGCAGAGATTTTTGTACTTCTCCTCCCGTCTCAGCCTCCTTCGGAGCAGCCCCATGCGAAGGACCCTGCGCTCCTCCGTGCCTTCGTTCCCAG
Source organism: Gymnorhina tibicen (assembly GCA_013399875.1). Classification (NCBI taxonomy): domain Eukaryota; kingdom Metazoa; phylum Chordata; class Aves; order Passeriformes; family Artamidae; genus Gymnorhina; species Gymnorhina tibicen. The sequence continues at coordinate 620,834 of VXAZ01003348.1, read as the reverse complement.
CACGACAGAGCCTCGTGCAAAGCCCACGAGGGCTGGGAAGGTTCTGACACGGAGTGAGGGGAGCCAGAAAGTGCCCGGTTCAGAGGAAATGCACCATATGCTTCCCCATCCCGAGCTGCCAAACTCGAGCCCTTCCCTATTGTGTCGGCGCGGTGGAGACCAGATGGTTCCTTTCCCCCGGCGCCGGGCACGGGCTTTGCTCGCTTGTTCTGTTTGTCTGGTAAAACCAAATCCACGAGTTTCACGTGAGAAATAGATGTATAAATCTCGACATAAAAACTTCCTCTGCGCAGACCTGCGCTCAGCCAACGTTGAGCCTGAATAAATCCGTGTTTTAAGCTCCCTGAGACAAGCTTTCCTTTCTCTGTGTTTTCTGAGCAGAGATGGACTTGATGATTTTTTGTTTTTCTGAACTGCTCCTGTTAAATTCTTTCTTAAATGAGCAGGAAGAAGTTTCTTTTTGTTTTCCCTTTTTTTTTTTTTTTTCATGTGAACAAAGTCAAACTGAGTTGGACTCTGATGTTCTTGGCAGCTCTTGTAGAGTTGGCTTGCCTTCTAACTTCAGAGAAAAATTGCTTTCTAATAGACTGTTTTTCCCCTTAGTGAGTGCTTTGGCACCTGTATCCTGAGTTATGGAAGGATTTCTTTTTTTCTACAGATGTTTGAACATGAACACAACCTTTAACATCTTTACATTATTACTGACAGCTTTTCTGTCCTGTTGAAAATAGAGATATTTTTTCTAAAAAATGATTCCTTAAATCCTCCTTTTAAGGTACTACCATACCTGGAAACAGCAAATTTACCCTATAAAATGCTAGTAAAGGCACTTTAAGATGGCTAAGGTACTACTTAAGCTTGTTTTTACAAAAATTACTTAATACTGTTTGCATAACTGTGTTCTACAGCCTTAAATTTTGCTTTGAATCTCTGCTACTGTTTGATTTATAAAGGACAAAACAAACCCACGGCAAATCCCTGGAAATATAAGTCAATACTTTCAAAGTTCAGCTAAAGGAATGAGGATGTCACATCCCGTGTCCTACAGGATATATGAGGTGTTAAGGAATGTGCTGTGAACTAGGTATTATTGTTGTTAAATTACTGCTTCAGGGTTCATGTGGAGTCTTGGAAAGGTGGGGAATTTTCTGTGGTAAATGAAGGGAATTACAAAGGCTGCGATCCCTGGAAATCACTGCTGCTTGTGAGAAGCTGGGTGTGAGCTTTGGAGCCCCCTTGCTTGGGAATGTTGGGATCAGTGATCTCCTTGAGACCCAGTTTTATTGTTAACAGCGGTTCTGGTGGGCTCCGTTCACCTGGCATCTTCTCACGGCACGCTTCGTGTGCCTTCCCTGCACTGTGGGCATTGTTTACTTTTTCCTATGGAAAAACAGCCCTCAAAGAGTTTTAGGATTTTCAGGGATCTGAAGTGGATTTGTTTTAATGGCTTCTTTCCAAAACCAAACCAAAACAAACCCAGCAAAAACAAACTCTGTTCCCTGTGCTGGCACCGCTGAGGCACCTCCAGTCCTGGGGGCAGTTTTGGGCCCCTCACAGCAAGAAGGACCTGGAGGGGCTGGAGCGTGTCCAGGGATGGGAATGGAGCTGGGAAGGGGCTGGAGCCCCAAGAGTGGCTGAGGGAGCTGGGAAAGGGGCTCAGCCTGGAGAAAAGGAGGCTCAGGGGGGACCTTGTGGCTCTGCACAACTCCCTGACAGGAGGGGGCAGCCGGGGGGTCGGGCTCTGCTCCCAGGGAACAGGGACAGGAGGAGAGGAAACAGCCTCAAATTGCTGGAAAAAACCTGTCCTTGGCCACATTTCTCCTGAAATTTTTTGAGGTTACCACTTTCTTCTGTATTTCCCTGCAGGACACAATCCCACCATTTTTTATGCTCTTCTATGAATGTGTATTCTTCCTAAAAACCACTTAGCTGGAATTCCCCTCACCCAGAAACAAATAAAGTATTTATTCTTCTTTTTCTCCACTGAAATGATGAGTTCTCCAGTCCCTTTTCCTGCATCAAGTCTCAAGCTTTACTAACCAGAAGAATAATGTGGCTTTGGTGTCTGCTGACCTCGAATGCTGAAAACGTTGTTAGGTACGACTGTGTTCTTACTTCTTCCTCCTCAAGCTGGCTGATGAATCCAGCTGTTTTATTTAGGAAGTCCAAACCTTTGTTTTCCGTAGCTGGATCGTGGTGCCAAAATTCCTTGGCGGATGGAAGCATGCACACTTGTCTCTCTGGTTTCCAGGGAGCACTTGGGTTGTTTGTTCAGCTGGAAGAATTGTCCAGCCAAGGTGAATCATCTCCATTTGTTTTTTAGAAATTCGGGTCTCTTTGTCTTCTCCCCTTGACATTTGTAACTGTACTTTTAGTGCAGATTTAGTGGTTCAGAACAAACCCAGACTGTCAGGTGAGGGATTAAATTCCCTGGCTGCGTGGTGTTTGTGCTACATTTAATTATTTTACTGATCTGAGCATAACTAGGCGAGCAGTGGCAAACCTTTCCTCATAAAATCATGGAATGGGTTGGGTTGGAAGGGACTTTAAGCTCACTGGCATCAAGGACAAGTTTCTTGGAGAAAATGGAATAGTTGGAATCACTGGTGGTGGTTGTGGGGCGGGTTGAGTCATTGTGGTGCTGTGGTGGGACCAGTGACACTTGGAATGTGTGACCGTGACATCCCTGAACTTCTTTGCCGTGCCAGTGTGTGTTTCCTGAGATACCTGAGGAAAAGGTGCTTTGCATATTAGTCTCAAACTACATAAGTTAATAAATGTGAGGCTGTAGAAACAGACTGGCTGTGCACAAGTTTTATCATCATCATCATCTTCTGTTAGAGGGATCAGTTTCAGCAAGGCTAGAAGTAGACTTTAGGGGTTGGTGTTGAACATAACGGACAAGAAATATGAATTAAATAATTATTTCATTAATAACTAGTGAATTCTGAATAGTGGTAATGCTTTCCAGAGCAAAATTTGTTCATGTAAACTTTGCCAGACAGACAAAATGTATCAAACTCCTGAAAAATATGGCATTATGTTTTCAGGCTGGTTTTTATTTTTCCCCCAGATTATGATGTACACAATTAAATTTATGCCAAAACCTGACTTAATTGCGAGTTCCTTATTCTAAAGATACACCAAGCTCAGGAGCTAATTACCAAATTCAAAATTAATTTTAAAACTTCAGCATGATAAACTTCAGAGCAGTAACACTTCTGCTGTTACAAACTGATCGATAAATATTACGTGAAACACAACCAGTTCCAGAGTTACCTGCCAGCTGTTTTAGGGTGGGAAAAAAATCAGCTTTGTGCTCCATAGAGCAGGAGCTGTGTCAGTGCTTTGTAATCATGTGAACCTTTAATTAAGAAGTTCCCACAGGATAGGAAATGCCAACCTGCCGGAGACACCTCCAGGGAATAACACGGAGCAGCTTCAGGACAGCACTGTGGAGAATGAAACAAATTTGGAAAGGTTTCTCTCAGAACAGTAAATATTTAAAAATTGAATCCTTCTGGATGGCATTATTTTAAAAAACGCCTACACATGCTGTGGTTTATTAATTACGGTCACTGTTAATTATGGTTTATTGTTATGGTCAGTGCCAAGTCCCGCAGTGAGGATGAGAGCACCATGGTGTTGCACCCCCAACTTGCTGATCTTTAATACAATTTTTTGTAGGTGTTTGACTCTGAAACAAGACAGAGAGGTCACTCACCAGTCCCTGTTTTAGCCTGACTTTCCCTTTGTAGCTCTTCCAGTGCTTCCCTGCTTTTTGAACTGGTGCAGGAGTTTGGAACTGGTTCCTTGAGGCAAGTGAACTGGTCAATATGGATTTTTAATCCTTAGTTCAGACTTTGCCTATGAGTTCCTACCCTGATCTTTCTGTTTAGTAGAACAGTGGCTGCACAGTGTTCTCCAGCCAAAAAATACTGTGGAAGGTGAGGTTTTTGCTATCCTTCATCAGCCACCCAAGATCTGAATTATGGGAAATTTGGAATTTAATGCTGCACTCCTACACGTTAAAAAACTGGGAAGTGTCTGGTTTTGGTCTCGCTCAGCAAAACAAAACTTGTGGAGGTGATTATGGGGAAGGTGAGAGAATTTGAGAAGCTACACTTTTTTTTGGTCCTAACTGGGGCTTTGCTTTTTCCCCAGGCTCCATATCATGGTCCTGTGGTCTGTCTTTCTGTCCAGCAACACAGAGCTCCCATTTGGGTGGGGGGAAGGAGCTTATCAGCATTCCAGGAGTCCTCAGAGTCGGTTTGGTGCTTGTTGAAAGTGGTAATTCTCAGCAGTTCAAACAGAGAAGAAAAGTCCCTCGACCTGGCAGCAGCCCTGGTTAAAACCCCACAGAAGTTCCTTCAGACTCGTATCAAAGGGATGCTCTTGGCTGGCATCCCTTAATCCAGCAGGAAATGGTCGTGAGGAGGTGACAGACTTGTCCCCCATCTCGTGCTTCAGCTGAGGTCTGTGTGGGTGGCTGGTGTGGGACAGAGGAAGGATGTGGCACTGGTGTCCCCAAGCAGGGCAGACTGGGGGGTCCAGCCCGTGTGCAGGTGGTTCCTCCTCTGAGGGAATGGCAGAAGTGCTGGTTTTGTCATCACTCCTGCATGAGGGATTTGGGTGTTGTTTTGCATTCGTGTCCTGAGAAACTTCACTTTGAATTAACGCTGGCAATCAGACTGTACATGGAGAAAAACAGGTGGTTTGCCACAACTTCTTTCTCTTCCGTCTTTTAATATCAGGAAGGGATCTTAAAAATCACCTCATTCCAACTCCCCTACCATGGGCAGGGACGCCTTCCACTGTCCCAGGCTGCTCCAAGCCCCAGTGTCCAACCTGGCCTTGGACACTGCCAGGGATCCAGGGGCAGCCACAGCTGCTCTGGGCACCCTGTGCCAGGGCCTGCCCACCCTCCCAGGGAACAATTCCTTCCCAATATCCCATCTATCCCTGCCCTCTGGCTGTGGGAAGCCATTCCCTGTGTCCTGTCATTGCCCTGACCCCTGCACAGAACCTTGCACTTGGCTTTATGGAACCTCACAAATTCCCCTGTTTTTAAGCTTTAGAAGATCTGTCTAAAGATCAAGGTCCAAAGTTGTTAAAAGTTTACCTAAAAGTTAAAAATTAACTCAGCCAAAAATGACATTGTCTAGTGCAGTAGGGTGGAAGAGAAATCTGGTTTATAAGGTGCTGCGTAAAGCAGTGGTTCCCCATTCAAAATGCAATCCAGGACTTTGGTTTATCTATTAGGAATGGGATTTGCTCAGGAAACACAGACTTTTGACAAACAAACTTCTTCTCCAGGGCTGCTAATGTGCCTTTGGCTCCAGGGAGGAGTGATGTGGTGGAAACCTCCTGGTATCTGGTAATACAACCCGAGGCTGTGCCCCTTCCTGAGGTTTTCTAGCAGTTTCATAGGGACTTAAAGAAAGCCAACTCTGAAAAAGAACTCTGAGTTTATGTGAAACAGCTTCACAATCTAGGAAAAGTTATTTCAAGTATAAGAGTAATTTTAGATGGTTTAAACAGGAGCTACTTCTTGAAGACTAAAAACAATCTTTAGCAGTTTTCCAACTTTCACGCTCAAACATGGGGGGAATTTTGCTCAGACTTCTTCACTTGGTGCCTGGAAAGCTGGGGGATTTTTATTTGCTTGGAGTATTGTACCTCCTAAGGGGCTGTGGAGGTCAGAATTGCAAGAAGAGAATCCCTAAACTTCAGGCTGCTGCGTGAAATACAGGATAAATACTCACTGGGCGGTGCAGTAAGACATCAGCGCAGACACTTTTTAAGGAGTCATTCAACAAAAGGCCTTAAAAATAACCTGGAATGTTTCCAAATGGCAGCATAACCCTAGTGTAGCAATTTAAAATATGTAATTTAGAAAGTGAAAATAATTTCTCTGCATGAATACCGAGCTTGGTTGTTGTAATTGGATTTATTCTGGTTTGTAACCTGCTCAGAGGTGGTAGTGTCTGTGATTAAGTTATGGCCGTGGTGCCACGTCATGGAGATCACAATTACTTTTTTTTGATGCCTGAAATCCTAAAATTTGGAAGCCAAAGACAGGAGAATCTGGAGAAAAAGCAGTTGGGAGCTTAGTGAAGTATGGTTTTATTACTGAAAATCTGTCAGGGTGCTCATAATAAGGCAGAGAAAGAAACTTCCAACATTGGTTTTGTGCCAAGTAATACAGAATATGAATCCCTAGGTTGGCTATGGATCCTGGCCTGATGAAAGGTCAGGAATATAATAGGTTAGAGGATATTTTGATGAATAAATCTGAATTGGCTCTAGGTTTAGTCAACTTGGCTGCAGTGGATTTATCCTCTGATCATTTCCTGTCTTAGCACTGTGAGTGTTGTCTTTGAAAACTGTGAAACCATTGGAAGAAAGGAACCAACGTAGTGCCGCGGGTTTTTTTTTTAAAGGAGTGCTGGGAGAGGAAAAGTTAAATTATATCTCATTTACGTTGTTTTGGAGAGAATTAAGATGCTGCAAATGAAGCAACAGTTTTAACAAATGAACAAAGTGAATGAGAAGAGCTTTGACATTTCCTTTGCTAACCCTGATTGCAGGAGTGCCTGAGGTGATATTTAACTGCTGTACATGAATTTTTTAGCTTCCCACTTTGTTTTCTTTGCTTTCTTGTCGTGCTTCAAATATCTGAAAATAAAAAGAGAAATGAAGCAGCTTGGAAATAAATTGTGAATGAATGAAAGAGTGAAACCCCATATTTTCTGAACTGAAATCATCTAATAGTAGGAAGGAATCTGCCATCCTCAGGAAGGAGGAGCAGCATGGTCAGGGATGCTGTACCTTAGATAACCAGCCTTTCCTGATGTTTCCAGGGAATTTTGCAATTGATGCTGCAGGCACAGGGAAACCCCTTTTATCTCTCATTTAACCGTGTGAAAGGCAGTGCAGATGGACGCTCAGGGCACCTTTTGGAAGGTACCAGGGTGCGCTGGAGAGGTCCATGTGCTGCCTGTTCCAGGGATTGTTTTCATCCCCATTTGTGCTGCAGCAGCGCTTCGGTCACGGTGCTGCTGCCGAAGGCCCCGTGTGAGCTCCCAGCAAAATAATTGTGTCTGACAGAGCTCGTGCTGACAGCTTGTGATGCAAACGGAGCCACGTCACATCCTGCCTGGCATCCCTGCCTGGCATCCCTGCCCAAGTCCCTTCGTTCCCATTAAACCGTTACGGAATCTAGCCCCGGTAAATAAAGTATCACTTGAAATAATCACTTGTATTAACTATCTCAGACTTCAGTACTGATACTGAATGGTTCTGCTGTATTCAGGAGCCAGAGTCCTCACCTCACAGGCTGCATTGCATTTTCTGCTCCCTCCTCCCTGTCCGAATGTTTCCAAGAGATTGGCAAGGGCATAAAATCTGTTCCGAGTTACTCTTGAAGCTTGTGAGGAAAACATCTGTGCGATTGATAAAGCTGCCTCCTGAATTTTTGGCCCCAAGCAGCTCTGTTTGAGCGAGTCAGGCTCCCTGAGCTCGCTGAAGTCGTGTCAAATCTCACTGGTTTAAGAAAAAAAGCTGAGGGCATCGGGGAAGCGCCTGAAATTTCTTGTTTTGGATACATCTCATGTCTTAATTTTTGTAGTAGAAGCATCGTTCAAAATGTAGACATTTTGCATTTTGGTTGTGTGGGGGGTTTTTTTTCGCCTTTCTTTTTTTTTTGGAAGAGTCTCTGTGTGTGACAATTTCCCTTCATCCTCAGCCAGTCCTCACAGATTACTTCATTCATTTCACAGAATATTCTGAGCTGGAAGGCACCCACAAGGATCATCAGCGAATGGCCCATACAGTCTTACTCTCCTACAGCTAAAAATACGGGTTTGAAAATACCTGATACCAGTCAAAAGGCTGTTTTTACAGTGGCAGGAGAGTCCTGGTGTAGCTGTCAAATTTACTTTGGGAGAACCAGCAGTACCGAAATAAAACAGAATTTTCCACAGTGCCTGCACCTCACAATAATGACAATGATACAACATTGCCAATGCTTTTTTTCCCCGTTTAAAAGTAAAACAAAGCAAAGCTCTCTTGCACATGAGCAATGGATGGGTCTAATAGTAAGAATTTATACATAATAAAACTGTTACTTTTTCTTGCTGCTAATGGAGAGTGTTAATTTGCAGCTGTTGATGAGTAAAAGTGGCTTCCACACTTCCATGAAATCAGTTTAATTGGGAGTAACCTTGCTTTTCCCACAGAAGAAGCCAAGTAAGGAGAGATACTAAAACCTCTCTGTTGTGGAGCGTTTGCCTGCCAGAAGAGGACTTAGCAAACAAAATAATGGGAAAAAAATCGTGTCAGAAAGCTCCTGTGAAAAAGAGAAGGGATCAAAATGATGCAAGATAGTGAAAGCACCTAAATGAAAAGCAGCACTGAATTTGCCTGGTTTGTGAGTCCCAAAACTCAGTGTTACATCAGCTGTGTCTGTCATGCTTTCTGCAATCACTAATAGGTTTTTTGGGCACCTGCTGTCATCAGCACCTCTCAATTATTATTACAGATAAAACCCTTACAACTGCTTTGGAAAGTATCGTTGATAAGACTTTTAAAAAGTCTTCTAACAGTGATCTTTTAGTTTGGGTCATCTCCCTCTTTCCTTTTCTAGTGGTAATTCCTTTTGTAACTATTATAGCAAATATTTTAAAATTTTTTTCCTCCCCAATAACTGTCACAACTGGTATTTACTGATATTAGAAAATATCAATTGAGGTGAGGTCTGGTGATAGGGAACATCAAGTAGGAGCTGCAGCCCTGGGAAATACAAATCTGAGTGTGTGTGAAATTGTGCTGATTTTTTTTCATGGATGCCAGAGCTCCAGGAGTGTTTGGACAACACTCCCAGGCACAGGGTGCGATTGTTGGACTGTGCAGGGCCAGGAGTTGGACTTTGTGATCCTGTGGGTCCCTTCCAACTCAGGATATTCCAGGATTCTTTTATCCTCACTATTCTCTTCCATCTCTTGAGTGGTTTTGGTGCCAAGGTGGGTCAGTTTGGAAATAAATGGTTAATCCCACTGGGTTTATGGTTTATTTGCTGACATCAGTGATAGGATTTCTGTGGGCAAAAATAGCTTTATTTATCCCTCCTGTGACTTTTTTGCATCTCCAGTTTTGGCAGAGTTTGTCCTCAGCTGCCAGCAAGCTTTTCTCCTGTTTGTGAATGCTTGTTCAGCATCTTGAGGCAGATCTTGTAGTGGAGTCTTGAGGAAGAAGGGGTGGAAACACGAAAGTAGCACCAGGTGGAGATATCTCATAAAGCTCCAAATCTCATCACAAACTGCTCTGCCAGGGTTAAAGGAAATGTTATTTTTCCTTTTATCTGGCTTTTTTTTTTAACAGCTACCTAATGGAATTTGTGTGGGTTTTTTTAAATATGAAGGAGCATGACTTTCCTACTGATGATCTATTAGCAACATTTAATTTTTATGTGTGAACACATCGATCAAATCACAGCTCAGTAATAAATTTTTACTATTGTGTGGGCTGGTGAGACATGCATAAAATCTTGTGCTGTTCGAGCTACTTCTGACGCTTTTTCTAGGAGTAATTATAAGGTTGTTGCATCTTAAACATGGTATGAAAAGTGTAAATAAATAACACTGGGTTGTGCCTCTCGTTGAGTGGGTCAGAGGCAAAGATGTCTCACCCCAGGCTCTTCCTCAGGGATTGCTCTTCCAAAATACTCCTTTTGGAGGATTGATTCTTAGCTGGAAAGGGAATTTTCACCCTGGTCTCCCACTCCTTTGCTGTGTGGACTAACAGGCCAAAGCTGGAGGGTGTTTCTGTGGCGATGGTTCTTTTGAAGAGTCACTGGATGGTTTAGGTTGGAAAGGGTCTCTTCAAGGTCCTCGAGTCCAGCTGTTCCCCCAGCACTGACCCTTGTCCTCAAGTGCCACATCCAGAGGGCTCTTAAATCCCCCAGGGGTGGGGACTCACCACTGCCCTGGGTGGCTGTGCTGCCCTTTTCCTTATGGGGAAGGAATCTTCTCTAATCCAACCTAAACCTCCCCTGAGGCACCCCCAGATCCTTTCCCAGCCCCTCTGCCCCAGCCTGGAGCGTTCCTTGGGGCTGTGGTTCCCCGGCAGGAACCCAAACCCAGGAGTGGTGCTCAGTGTTCGTAAGCTCATCTCCAGCTCCGTGATTTCCACGGCGTACGTCGTGTGTCCCAGTCGGTGGGACCCAGTTCCAGAGTGGTATGTTGAGGAAAATGGGATCAGCAGCCAGAGGAGGGCTCGGTGTGGCAGCAGCTCCCCTTCCCTGTGTGGTTATAGATGAAATCCTGCCGCTTCCTGACCTTGAATATGAAAATGTTGTTACTGATTTTCTGAGGCCGCACAAAACGAAACGCAGGGACTGAAGGGTGCAATTAACGTGAATAATTAAAGATGAGCTGCATTTGTCAGTCTCTTGTCTGGTGTAATCCTCCCGAGTAGCGGGCTCCTCCTGGGAGCAGCAGAGCTCCTGCAGCCTTGGATGATCCAAGCTGGGCGTGTCAGCTCCTGAATGAGCAGATCTTTCCCGGGTTCTGGGAGCCCCCTGTCCTCATCCAGGGGGACACAAATCGGGGTTCTCACAGCTGGGCCAAGTGCAGCCCTTTCCCTTCCAGCACTCCCACCTCTGACTCTGCCATTGTAGGTTTGCTGGAGCTGTAGATTATTTGCTTCTTCGGGTTTCCATTTGTCTGACGTAAGAGCAGAAATGTTATTTTAATTACCTTTTTTTTTTAACTTGTTTTCCCCCCCTTCTTTTAACAGAGCATTCAGAAGCTGGCTAGCCAATACTTAAAGAAGGACTGGCTTGGAATAAGAGCTGAGGAACGAAGTGATTATAGGTAATTTACCAGTTGGATATCTCAAAATTGCTGTATTTATCATTTCAATTTGTGGCATTATTTTACTTAACAATGAACCAACCACTTTTCTGTAGTTAATTTTTCTTTTTCCTTTATAGTAGAGCGTTGCCAGTTAAAAAAGAAGCTTTGTTTTCCGGAGATTAGTCTTAAATAGATGTTTATGACTTGAATATTTAGGAAGATGGGAGAAACAAAACAGCTTGACAGGACAGCTGTAATTTGCATCTGTTTTGGGTGTTAATGCTTGTATCCGAATACAGATTTTAGTAAATAACTCTAAGGTTAGAGGGATAAGTGCGTGGATTGTTTTGTAGGAAAAGACAGGAAGAGATTTCATTTTAGGAGGGTGTTCTTTGTGAAGATTAAATCTGACAGCGGGGAGGAGGCAAAGCAAGAGACAGTTGTTTACAAAACTTCATTTCATTAACATGAAAGGTGGATAGAACATGAAACCAGAAATAACTCAGTTGCTGAAAGCCTTTGAACAGCACCTCCTAAATATTTGGAATAAGCTTTCAGATGCTTTGTTTTAATGTGTTCTTTGTGTTCTGACAAGTTTAATTTCAAACAGGAAGAAATGGACAGATTTGTGCTTGGGACTTTCGGCACCCTCGCATCGTTTGTGTGTTTAGGAAGAAATGAAGTGAATTATCAGTCTCAAGTGTACATAAAACACTCCCGTAACACCCAAGCCCTCCTACCTGCAGCTTGTTCCCTTCCATGCCATGGGATCCCGCAGTGCCCAGAGATCTTCTCCAAACCTTTCCCCGTCACCAAGTGCTGAATCCAAAACTTTTGGCAAAAAGTTGAATCACAAGACAGGAACAGGCGGGAAAATCTTTATTTTTGGTACAACTTCCTTTAAAATTTTTGTTGAAAGTGGAGATACTTGCTAGTTCAGCCTAAAGGATTGTGGTTTAGATTTAGTTTTAAAAGCAGTCCTTGGAAAAATGCTGCTGTTACATAAACCAGCCCAGGAGCTGGATTCTGATCCTTGTGGAGGATGCTTCCGATTCAGGAGATTGTATAAATCTGAATTTTCAGTGGAACACCTGACCTCCCCTTCTTCCTTCCCACACCCTCTCTGTGTTTCATTATTTTAGGAGCATGTACTCCGTTTGGAAATCACTCCTAGAAGGCACCGTGCAGGTGGCCCAGTCCCGACTCAATATCTGTGAGAACTATAAAAACTTAATTTCTGAACCAGCCAGGAGCGTGCGGTGCTTTAAGGAGCAGCAGCTGAAGAAGGTATTTGTGCTTTAATAAAATCTTTATACTTCTGTCATTTTTATTGAGGAAAAAAAATGAGTTTTAGAAATCTTTCAGTGTGACGCTTCTAAGATACCTAAGTACCCTTCATCTTACAGGTGTAAATATCCAGCTTTTTGGAGAGGGATCAAAATTCTGAGCTGTTATCCCAAATTATAACTGCTTGGAAATGAGTCTTTTAGAAATGTGATACTCAGTGGGTCGAATGTATCTCAGCAAATCTCATGCTGTGCTGTAGAAATTCCATTGCGCTGGGTTTGCAGTGGCAATTGCAAGTGGTTTTTGTTAGGAAAAGTTCTGATTTTAAGAAAAGGTCCATCTGAAACCTGAAGGAATGGCTCGAGCAATCTCCAGGATGGACAGTGGAGATTGTCCAGCCACCTCCTGTAACAGTAGCACAAGTAAGTGCTCCAAAAGCTGCTTTAATTATCTGTTTAATTATCTGTAATTATCCCCGCAGAGAAAATAGTGTCGTTCCAGTGAGCTGGATATTAATTTAATTGCTTGTTGAATTTGAAAGTCATTTATGAGGGCTGGGAGGCCCTGGCACAGGTTGCCCAGAGCAGCTGTGGCTGCCCCTGGATCCCTGGCAGTGTCCAAGGCCAGGCTGGACACTGGGGCTTGGAGCAGCCTGGGACAGTGGAAGGTGCCCCTTGAATGACAAAAAAACCTCCAAACAAAAACCATTTTCGCTTTGCTTGTTAAAAAGTGACAGCAGGGACCCAGAACGTACCCAGTTCTGTGTTCTAGAGTGGTATTTTGTAAAATACCTGGTTACAAATTGAAATAGATGTTCGTGTCACGTGAGCTCTCAATTTCTGAACAAATTATTCTACAGCTCTTAGAAACGTGTGCAGTATCTGTTTTGTGAGGGAAAAATGAACTTTATTAATGCTGTTTTATTGTCCTGTGGAATTTTATTTTCACGTGAAGCGTTCCAAACAATGCTGTGGCAATTTTATAGCATTCTTACTGGGAAAATAATCTTACTTTATTCTTCTGCAAGTGGCAATAGTTCAATGTTTATGAGTCAGCAGCAGAAGCGGGATCTTTAAATTTACAAAAGTCATAGAAGTTCCTCTATTCCTGCACTTTTGAATCAGCAGAACAAGTTATTACAATTATCAGGGCGGTGTTTTGGTTCACAGTATTCAGCAGCGATACATGCTTTTCCTGCAGCATGGAATTATCATCCACTTGGTGGGATTAATTTTCCTCCACAACCAGTTTATTGTTTTACACAGTGCAGTCTCTCACCCTTCCCTTTGAATCCTCAAGCAGATAAACAATGGACAGAGAAATAATTGTTCTGACCTCCATCCGGACAAAAGCTTATCAAAATTAAAATGCAGAGTCAGTGAAATATTGGTAAGGTTACACTGGAATACACATCTAAAGTGGCATCCAGTCTCCTGACAGTTCTTTTCCCTACAGGGATGCAAACCAAGATTATTTAACTCTTCTCAAATGATCTTTTAACTACTGGGGTTATTTGATATTTTAATTTTTTGATGCTGGCAGGAGATTTTAGGGATCAAAATCCCCGCTGATGTTGCAAAACCCCAGTCCTTTTCACAGGCTTTTAGGTCTTTGTCAGCTGTCCATTATATACACATTTTTTTACCTTTCATTTTTCAATCATGCACACAGAGAGGTCTCCAAAAATCCCAGTCCTGCCTTCCACCACTCCCCAAACCAGCCTCCGGGGAATGCACCCTGTGGAGCCCGTTGCTTCGCTGGTCTGCACGCATCAAACAGTGGCTTTAGGGTGAATTTTTCTGTGCTTGATAGCAACTGGACAGTCTCAGGGAGAGCAGCATTGTGTGGTGAGAAGACCAGCAGTTCCTGCTGGCTGCCAGTTTGTTTTGTACAGGTGGCTGGGTGTTGTTTTTTAACAGTGGGACACTGGGAAGTTCATGTTACACTGCTGGATTTCAGCACCTCCTGAGTCCTGCAGGGCTCCCAGAGGAGCTCACGTGCATTAATAATCAGGGTAATGAAGCAGCTCAGGCGTTCTGGAGGGGTGTTCACCACCAGGGCACCTGGAACGAGGGAAGCCAGGGCGGTGATGTTGGTATGAAAAGAGCTGGGACCTTTGGGGGGTGGTTGAAGGACTCAAAGGCAAATTGGTTTCCTTGAAACCACCCCTGGGTACTGCTTGGAGCCTTCACTGACCACGTCCAGCCTGTGATATCTGTAATTAAATAGCAATCCACTGCACTATCAATCTCCTGTGTGCTTAATCCAGTTTGGGTAAAAGAAAATCTTTAATAATCTCTTCTAAAGAGAGTTTTAATTCTAGGCACTGATGATTCATGTTGGTTTTCTTAACTAGATCCTACTTAGCGCAGATCCTTTCCCAGTTTGTTGGGATTTTTCTGAAGCTGGCAGGGTAGCTGAGGAATTGCTGAATATAATCATTTTTCTTCCTGTTGTGTTGTGTTTTATGTGGCAGCTTTTGCCTCATGTCTTAAATTTTAAAGAAGGAAAGATGAAACATTTTTTTGGTATCACTTCCAGTAGATTGCCTTTGGATTTTTCCCAGTTGTATTCCGATGACTTCAACTGATTACCTCATCCAAAGCTTTCAGAACTTTTATGTTTAATTTGTGGGTTATCATTGATTTTGAACAGTTTAAACAGCAGCAGAGAGAAAGGAAGAGAGAAGGTTTTATGTTCTGATCAGTTTTAAGAGACCTGCATGAATAATTGACCAGGAGTGACCCAAAGACTGCATCCTTCCCTACAAAATGCCATAAAAAGCAGCAAAACGACGATGATAATATTCTTTGGATGCAAAATAAAAGTAATATTTTGTTTCCTGAATGCTTTTTTTCAGTGCGTGGACCAGCTGACGAGGATCCAAGCTGAATTACAGGAGACAGTCAAAGATTTAGCTAAAGGCAAAAAGAAATATTTTGAGACTGAACAGATGGCTCAGGCGGTGCGGGAGAAAGCTGATATTGAGGCCAAGTATGTTTTTATAATGGCATATGTAGAAATAATTGCAGCCCCAAAAACCACATTTGTATTAGTTTTTGCACTTGGTATTTGGCTTTCAACGAGATTCTGCCAGGTTTTCTGTGCTTTTTGCTTCTATACGTTTTTGTAGCCGTTTCAAGCACGCCCTGGGAGGAAATTAGAACTTGTTTGTGTTGGTTTCTTTAGGAAGGAAGTTCAAGTAACAGCTTTAATTTGGCATTTTCTAAGGACACTGTGTCAGCTGGCGCTTGGTTGATATTAAAGCCTCCTGGCTTCCTTTTCTGTCCACACATCTCAAATTTGGTATCAGTCCACTTAGAGGGGGGAGAGGGAACAGGACCCTGTTCTTCATTTTTCAGGATAAATTTTTGAGGCTTTAGGCTTTTTCTGTTCCTTGACATCCTAAAGAGGGTGATTTCCTTCCTTCCAGGAAAACAAGTAACACGTGTTTTGGGTTTGGAGTCTGGCCTGTCTTATGGGAGTTTGCCACACCCTTTTATTTTTCCCTTTAATTTTTGTTTTTAGAAGTTATTCAGAATTGTTCTCAGGGAATGAAATGATGGTTTCAATTAGAGATCTTTTCTGTCTTTCTGAGGGATGATGAAAAGAATTTTAATAAAATTACCTATGATACCTAAAGAAAGTAAACAAACAAAAACAACCAAAAATTTGAGCTTGGGAATTTTAGAGCAGATTCCTACTGCAGTGTTATTCAGATTAAAGTAGCTATTGACTTGATTCTGTTTTCTGATTTACTTTTTAAACCACCATCCTTCAGACAGCTAAAAAATACTTTTGTAGAAATGATGCAAGGCAATCATTCAGTTTCTTCTGCTCATTTCTGTTCCAGGTCCAAACTTAGTCTTTTTCATTCAAGGATAAGCTTGCAGAAGGCAAGTGTGAAGGTGAGTATAAAACTTGGATTTTGCTGCTCATTTCATGAGGCCAATGCCCCAAATTGTCTGGAATGTAGAGGTGAGAGCTTGGAAGGGAAATCGGTAGGAGAAGGGATGGGGTAAGAGCACTCTTTGAGCAGAGTATAGAATTATATATGGAATATATACAAGGAATTGTTTCTCTAATTAGAGTTAAAACTGTTCTTTGAAGACCACATGTGAAATTCCAGTTGCAGGAGAGGAAAATCCATCAGGAATCCCCCCATCATTAGGAGAACTTAAAAGCTCTTAATGCCCTAAAGTTTTCACTGTATTAACACATATATACACAATTAATTTGCTGTTAATGTGTGTCTGGCCATTCAGATTCTCATTACAAGGTGTGTTTCCACTTGTTGCAGTTAAAAGCCCGACGATCCGAGTGCAATTCCAAGGCTATCCATGCCAGGAATGATTATCTCCTCACTTTAGCAGCTGCCAACGCACACCAGGATCGCTACTATCAAACAGACCTGGTGAACATCATGAAGGTGAGGAGGCTGCTTTGTGCCTGCCCTTGGGAACTGGGAAGATCTGGGAAGCAGAGGGAGGGTGCAGAGTCCTGGGCTGACTTTTCCAGTGAACTGTCGTGGTTGAGAGGGAAGGTGGAGCCTGCAGTGGTGTCTAAAAAAGCTTGGAACCAGCTTTCAGGCCTCAAAACTGAGCAGTCACTTCCATTTTTTAATTCACTTCTTTCCTGAAAAGCTCACTTGGATAAAACTCACTTGGATAAAGGACTAAAAAAACCTTGACTGAAAAACTCACTTGGGTAAAACTCACGTGAATTACGGAATGAGGTTTGTCAAACTAAGCCCTGCATTTCCCTTTTGTAAGGAAACTGGAGGTTTTTTAGTTCTTTAGTACCACATTCCATAATCCTTTTTCTTTTCAATCTGATCAGAACACTTCTTTATGGTGTGATTAATGAACTAGAATTATTAAATACCTTGGTTTCCAAACTGTGGATTTTAGGGAACAGCAGTCAGCATTTCTGCTCTCACCTGTGGCATTTTGCCAGGTCGAGGCAGGAGCAGCTACTCGAACTCACAGGAAATGACACACTTGAAAAGTTCAAACCTGATTGCTCACAGTTGTTTTTTCTTAAATACCACCCTAGAATTAATTAAATGTACACTATTCCTGTGTTTTAGAGCTCGAGAGTTGCAGATAAATTGTAAAATCAGCTAATTCACACTTTATCTGCTTGCGTTTCACATGTTGGCATTTTCAAACTTTATTTGAATTTGCTCTTTACAAACTGTTTCCAGGCAGGGTGACTTAGAAGTCTGTCATTTGCATTTTAAACTGCTTTACTGCAGAACTATGACAAATCCCTGTATTATCAGCGTGCCTTTGCATTTTTGGGGGGAAATATTGATGTATTGATACGAAAAGCAGGTAAGTGAGGTAAAAAATGAGAGCACCAAAGGAATCCTCCTGCTTTTCCCTGTGTGTGTGTGCATGGTTGTGCTTTTCTGTTAGTAAAACGTGAATATTTGTGCTAAATGTTTAGTACATGGGAATGCTTGTAAAGGATTTCCTTGTGGTGGTGCAGATAAAATTATTAATTGATGCTTACATAAGATAATTCCATCCTTACATGCATGGCTGGCTGTCATCACTTAATGCTCTTACTTGGGAGCAATTCCAGAAGGGAATTGAGTATGTTTGCAGTAAAACAAACAAAAAAGGGTGTTTGAAATCGTTTTTTAAAATGAGCAAAGAGCCCTGGTAAATTTTTTTTCAAGCCTTTCTCAAGCTGAACCTTTTTTTTTTCCTACAGAAAAAACCTTACGATTTATTCTTTGATATAAATAATTGTGGTTTATTGAAGGCCTAAGTGCTTTCATCCAGCCAAATTACTCTGGAAGGAAAGGAAAACACTCAGGGTTTATTTTTCTGCATCTCTCAGATATTTATAGCAGCTGAATCTCTTTGTCTGGTAAACAAAAGTGTGTTTTTAATGAAGAGCTGTAAATTCGGGTCTCTTGCACTGTTGGCCGTGAGCAGATCTCCGTGGGAACACACCCAGGTGTCCTGGGAATGGGGTCATTCTCCACAGCAAGGCAGAGAAAGTCACAGGCAAGGTCCCAAACTGAAGTGGCTACTGGAGATTTTAGGAGAGAGAGGGAAAATCTTCAGGAAAATCAAGGATAATGCATCACTCCAGTTCCTTCATCCAGGAGCTCTAATGTAAATTGAAGTGTGAAACTGCATAAATATATAAAAGAATAGAATAGAATAGGAATAGGAATAGGAATAGGAATAGGAATAGGAATAGGAATAGGAATAGGATAGAATAGAATAGAATAGAATAGAATAGAATAGAATAGAATAGAATAGAATAGAATAGAATAGAATAGAATAGAATAGAATAGAATAGCATAGCTTGTAATCTGGAAGGGGATTTGCTAGCAGGGTCCTGGTTTCTCCTTCTCCTCCTCCTTCAGGAATTCCTGAGGGAACCACACTGAATAAAGTACAGAAAAAAAGATTGTTTTATTTAGTAGAATGATTTACTCAAGTGGAGAAGGAGCTGGAGAGAGAGGGCACCATTAGAAGGTGAAGAATCATTCAGTATAAGCAGATGTGCAATGACTGAGAAATGGAGCAAGATCTTGCCAATTTTGGTTGACCAGGCGGAAAATAGCACATGAAATTAATGTTAAAAAGAGAAACGCAGTAACTTGGGGAAAAAATTGCTGCCTACAGAATAAAGAACTCTGAACAGCCATTACCGTTTTTGAAAGAGATGCTAGAACTGGAGAATGGAGTGAAGGATAAAGAAATGGAGACAGCTGTGCAGTGTTTCTAACCTCTAGGTGACATCACTGGGAAGGGAGGGTTTTGGAAGGGAGTTTCACTCTTCCAGCACAGTTTTTGTTTCAGTAGCTTGAGTGGTGGTGTGACCCAGTATATTTTACAAGCTATAACACAGTTGTAGTGTCTAAACTAAACATCTTTGCTACTGTGCTGTGATTAATATTCTGAAAATGTGCCTTTTATCTCGATATTAGTAAATCCTCAGGTATTCCTGTAGTGCCACGTGCTGTCTGCAAGTGTTTCCCCATTTAGCTGCCCTCGAGCTGATCTTGGAACTGCTCAGGGCTCTCCACGTTTCTAAATCACATCAAGTATCTCCTCAAACTGTTCAGATTTTGGACCCACTGCCTATTTTCTAGTTGTTACCCAAAAATGATAAAATCTTCAGAGATGGAAAAACCACATGAAAACTTTTCAGCTGATACTTGGCTGTATTACTGTGTATAACATTCACAAATGTTCCAGAGGCTGTTTCTGTTTGCATCCATCATAAACAGTTCCTCCATAGGTTTTAGGTTTCGTGGAGTTTGCAGAACGAGGATGGTGCTGTGTGGGTTCTGCTGCCTCTGGCTCGTTGGAAGCCAGGGCTGGCTTGGCTGGAGCACACCCAGTCCCTGGCTGTGCCGTGCCTGTGCCGTGCCTGCCGCTGCTGCCTTTGGGTTGGAGTTGTGGCCCTGCACTCTCAGACCATCCCTGTGCACCACCTGCACGTGCAGACAGTGCTGACCCGCCTGGAAAAGAGGGGATTTCACTCTCAGCTTTGACACCAACTGGGCTGCATTCATAAACAGTGGGCTAAAAGCTCAGCTGGTTCGGCTGCCTCTGCCCATCTGTCTTCTCCTTATATTAAATGACCTTTCATTTCAGTGGGCTGAAAGGTGTCTTAAGTAGCCTGAAATAGAACCATGGAATGTTTGTTATAGGATGTGGAGATTAAAGGTTGGTCCTGGCATCCCGTGTGAGTTGAGCTGAATGCACACAGGTAGAGTTCCAGCACGCCTTGTCTTGCTGCCAGCCTGGACGATGGATCTTCAGCGGTTTGTACAACAGAATCCAACAAAAGGCTGTCCTGGTGTCAGGAGAGAGGAGGGGTGGAGCTGTTTTGCAGCCCCGGTGCTGGTTTGTGCCTGCACGAGGTGTTTGCAGACTGCCGGGGGAGTGTGACTGTGCTGGGCTGAGGCACCTTGGGCTGCTCCCAAGAGGAAGCTGCTGCGGGGTTTGTTCCCCGGGGCTGGCTCTGGAATGCTGCTGCTCTGCTGTCCCGTGGCAAACGAATCACAAACCCACCTTGTGGCCTTGCTCGGTTTTCTGTCACAGGCAACAAAAGGACCTTTTTTCACGGCCTGGGTTCCTGGTACAAACAGCTCCTGCTAATTTGCAGCGGTGCAGAATATGTTACTTCATTTTGCAACATTTTTTGTGCAGAGAAGAAAAAGTGTTTGGCTCTGCTGTGTTTGTAACTGTGAAAGCCATCACAAACTGAACAGGGATGCTTGGAAAGAAAATACAAAATGCCTCCAGCTTTTTTAGTAGGATGAAGAATTGTTCCTACTGTGCCTTCCTAATTTTCCAACTACACCGCTTAATAAGGAGCAAAGCCATTCTAGGTCTCTCTTCAGAAAAGATTTGAATCCTTTTGCCTTTCTTTTTATCTGTCCTTTATGGCCACTTCAATCTCTGCAGTGAAATTAAAACCCTCCAAAGCACAGACTAAATAAAGCCTGGTAATGTTTTATTCTTTGCCAGTTTCCTGACAAACTGCTTAGGAAGAGTTGCCATCACCTGCGTGTGAAAGCACAGTCCACAAACCCTTTTAAAAATAAGTTGTCTGCCTGGTGCTTAGGTTTTTACTTTAAACTGAGGTCAGAAGGAAGTCTGAGATGATAGTTGAAGTCAGTTCAGGGTTATTTCAATACCTGTCTTTTTAGAAACTTGATCATTTTTTAATGCTGTGCTCTTAATTCTGTAAGTTCCCCTCGTGAACCACCTCAAAGAATGAGTTTGCACGGCAGCTTATGATGAGGAAATATTGACATGAAAAAAAGAAAAGCAGGTGTGCTGGACGCTTTAAGTAGTCCTGAGATTATTTAAAGAGAGAGAGAAAGAGGGAACAAAAACTTAGATTTTAAAATCACAGAATGGTTTAGGTTGGAAGGGACCATCCAGTCCCACCCCCTGCCACCTTCCACTATCCCAGGGTGCTCCAACCTGGCCTGGAACACGTCCAGGGATGGGGCAGCCACAGCTTCTCTGGGCACCCTGTGCCAGAGCTGAGGAACAGGTTGCAGGTGGTGCTGCATTTTTTATGAGCACAGAAAAGTTCTGGAGAAGGTAGCAGGCAGTAGCAGTAGGTATTTCTAAACTAAGCTCTTCAAAAAAAACCAACTTCATATCATGGCCCAAGCTGGTGCTTTGTCTTTGTGGTTTCAGTGGGTTCTATTATCCTGTTGTAATTATCAGGCTGCTTTTCTGGTTTTTTCTGTACTTTCCCATTTGCTTGACACCAGGAAGTGGAGTTGTGTAATTTGGCTCTTGTTCTTGATCAGAGTTCTTGTGATGATGTGGCAGGTTTGAATGAAAACTTGGTTACATCATTTCCCTGCACCAGCCCTTTGCTCAGGTGTGGGTGACAGTAATGACACAAGTTACAGTAGTGCTTTGTTAATTTGAGAGGTTGACTGATAAAATTGCAGGTGAAGGGTGGCTTTTCCACAGCCTTGTCTTTTTTAAGGATTCTGATAGAGGAAGAGATCTGGCTGACTTCCAAGGAATTAGCAACCTCGTGTATTTGACCCTGCTCTGAGTGCAGAGGTTGAACCAATATCTCCCCTTTAAACCTGAATTACTCTATCATTCCTTAAAAGGGCATTTTTGGGTGAGGAGGTTCTCCTTGGCATTCCCTACCTTCTGCTTTCTGGTTTTGGGTTTTTTCTGTAATTAAGTGGAGTAACTGCACGAGTTCCAGCAGTGCTGGAACCTTCATGTTCTGGTGAGCCCTGGTTTTCATTTGTTAGAATGGTTGGGAGTTTTTGTGAAGCTGTGTTGACTTCTCTGTTTTCAGCCCAGTCATCCATCACTTTTCCCAAGCACTTTCAGTGAGCATTTAAAACAAATGTAAGTGCAGGCTCCAAACATGACTTGCACAAATGAGATTCAGCTGGAGCTGGCAGGGTTTGTAAAAATGACCCCAAATTGAGGACTTGGTGGCTTTCAGTTAATAATTTGCTTTATGCCCTGAAATTAATAGGATGCGTGTGGCAAAGGGTTCTTTCCCCTGGTGGCTCTGTCTGAATTGAAAAACAAGTCGACACGGTAGCTGAAAGTCTTAAGTTGGCTCAGGAATGTTATCCCAGCACTGCTGTGTCCTGTAGAAATAAAAGGGTACCATTTGCATCAGCACATACTTCTGTAGCCTCTGGAACAAGCAGAACCAGTATTATCAGTGTAAGAAATCAATTTACGTCCACGTTATTGTTTTAGACTTTCTGGAATGATTTAGAAGCACCCAGGGGATTCCTTTTTTTAAAATGGAAAATCTGCCCCTCAACAAAAAAATAGCATTAAGATAAAGAAATTCTGAAGTCACCAGAGATTTCCATTTGCTTCTATAAATCTCTTTTATTATTTCAGTGCTACCAATTCTTTTAAGATCCTGTAAAACTCCCTTAAAAATGCAGAGGGGACTTGTGCAAGTGAAAAGAACTATTGTTTCACTTCCGGTTCTTGTCAGCTGCAAGCCACAAATATTTTGTAATCCCGGCTCAGGCAGCCGTGGATGGCATTATCTCCAGCATCAGATGGGCACAGGAGCTTTCCTTGCCAGGCAGTTCATGAGTGTGCTTGGCTTGCTTGTGTTCATTCCCACAAAGGGGGGTGACTGAGGGGGTCGTGCCCAGCACGGGATCCCGGTTTTCCAGAAGATGCTCACTGTAGGCTCCACAACAGCTGATCCCGATCCCACGCTGCTTTCCCACCCAGGGACACCTGTCCCGGTGCTGATGTGCACATAAAACCTGAGGGGAAGGAATTCCAGGTTGTAGCGTAATTATGCTTGCACATGAATTATTGGATCATTAATACACAATTGTGGTCTCTTGTTCAGGGTTTTCCTTAAATGCTCATCTCTTGCATTCCCAGCAGTCCCTTGGAAAATTTCAGCTCCTTCACAGTGCATGTGCTAACTCCAGTTTGGAACACTTGGATTGCAGCTGACTGTGAGTTAATGTTTGCAGGGAAGTGAAAAGAGGATTTGCACTGGAAATGCAACTTCTGGTGTTAATTTTTATAAAACTACAGGCAAGGGAGGTTTATTTGCCTTAACAACAAGTGGTGTTTCCATCACTAGCCACGGTATGTAAATGTCATGGAATCACGGAATGGTTTGGGTAGGAAGGGACCTCAAAGCCCATCCAGTGCCACCCCCTGCCATGGACAGGGACACCTTCCACTATCCCAGGGTGCTCCAAGCCCCATCCAGCCTGGCCTTGGACACTGCCAGGGATCCAGGGGCAGCCACAGCTTCTCTGGGCACCCTGTGCCAGGGCCTCCCCACCCTCACAGGGAGGAACTCCTTCCCAGTATCCCATCTCACCCTGCCCTCTGCCCCCCAGTTCTTATATTTCCAATTATATATTTAATTTTTCAGAGATAAAAGATGTATTTTCAGTTTCAAATCCGCCACACTCACCCCCTGAAAAATCACATTGCTCACCACGCAGTCTTTTCATGCGACCTTGAGGCACAGGAGTGGGTGTGAGTCACAACTATTTCTGTTGTGAAAATGAAAAAGTGTGATGGTCACGTTGGCCTGGTGACAGTCAGTCTGTCCCACCTCATGTTTCGATCACAAATGAGTCCCTTGGTTAAGTGCTGGACCCAAAGAAGCCCATTTATTTCAGGGATCCAGGTGTTTATTCCTCCATGGCTGGGGAGCGTAGTGTAAAAACAGCATGGCAAAGTCTAATACAGAACTTAATTATCTGAAAACAATGGCCATTTTTTCATGGTGAAATAAGCTATTTCTTGGTAGTGCTGCTGACTTTTCAGCAAGATTTCCTTTTTGGTGTTTTCACAGAAATAACTTAAGAGTTGAAAAACACGGAGTGTGATTTTACAGATGCTTATGAAAGAAAGGTATTCCCCCTTGTCTTGTCCCTCCATCCCTTGTCCCAAGTCCCTCTCCAGCTCTCCTGGAGCCCCTTTAGGCCCTGCAAGGGGTTCTGAGCTCTCCCTGGAGCCTTCTCCTCTCCAGGTGAGCACCCCCAGCTCTCCCAGCCTGGCTCCAGAGCAGAGGGGCTCCAGCCCTGGAGCAGCTCCAGGGGCTCCTCTGGACTCTCTCCAGCAGCTCCAGCTCCTGCTGCTGTTGGCCCCAGGGCTGGGGCAGCTCTGCAGGTGGGGTCTCAGCTGAGTGGGGCAGAGAGGGGGAATGATCAGGGATGATATCAGGGATTTAAGCTGAATGTAGAACATGGAAAATGACTGGAAAGCCAAAAAGAAAAAAAGAAATTCAAAACCCCTGCTAGAAAGAGGGCACCAGGAAGGCAGTGTAAGGATTAGGATTGGGAAGGAGTTACTAACAGGAACCTGGGAGAAATCTGTTTGAGGAAGGTAGCAGAAAACTTTAAACCTTCTTTTTTTTTTTTTTTTCATGTAAAGATTTTATGTCTAAACCGCTCAGGATTTGAATGGGGCTTCAAGCCATTTTGGTCAGCTGTCATAAACCTGCTCGTTCTGAGCAGGAAATGGAACTGCCATCTTGTTTCAAAGCCACGCTGTAACACGGTGAGAACAGTTCCCAAAATACTTCCCTGTGCCAGCCAGCAGCCTTGGAGCTGCTGCGGGGGAAGGGCCCCGCTCAGGAAGCACCTGGGAGCTCCGCTCGGGAGGCAGGTGGGGCCGCCGCGCTTCAGCTGGAGACACACGGCGTTCCTGGTTCAGGATTCCTAGGGACAGACATCCCAAACAGATCCTTTGGGGGTTTTGTTTGCTTGAGGGCTTTGTTTTTAGCAGCTCCTGATTCACTGGAAGAATTGAAAAAGCAGGGAAAAGTTACTGTTTTCCTCAGCGTTTTTTTTCTGCTGTTACTTGCAACCGCCCGATGTTTCAGTGAGGAATGGACGTGTTTCCATTGAAACTGGGGGGAAAATCTCCTGGATTATTCTTAAAATTGAATGTGCGTGCACAGGTTTTGTCCTGTTAAATGAGATATTAAACTGATAATTGTCCTGTTAAATGAGATGTTCAACTGTAAGAGTTACTGAAAATACGGAGACCTCAGAGCCCCCTCCAGGGCCCAAAGGGGCTCCAGGAGAGCTGGAGAGGGACTGGGGACAAGGGATGGAGGGACAGGACACAGGGAATGGCTTCCCACTGCCAGAGGGCACGGATGGATGGGATATTGGGAAGGAATTGTTCCCTGTGAGGTTGGGGAGGCCCTGGCAGAGGGTGCCCACAGCAGCTGTGGCTGCCCCTGGATCCCTGGGAATGCCCAAGGCCAGGCTGGACACTGGGGCTTGGAGCAGCGTGGGATAGTGGAAGGTGTCCCTGCCCATGAAATGGGATGAGATGATTTTAAGGTCTTTTCCCACCCAGACCATCCTGTGATTCTGTGACTCATCTTCTGTCGTCAGTGGCAGGACAAAACATTTCTGAGTGACTTCAGTAATGAAAGCAGTGGAAGAATTATAACAAGGAGATAAGGCCCAAAATAGCACAAGGCCAATAAGTGTGAGATAGAAAATGTCACACTGAATTTGAAGTTTAATTAAATCCTGAAAAACGTTAGGGGAGAAATGGTTTCTAATCTACAATTGCTTTGTCGAAAGGGAGGCAAACCTGGGAAGAGTTTTCACAGAGCTTTGAGGGTTTCGTAGGGCCCAGCTGTCAGATTTTGAGGGGTTCTTTATTCTTTCAGCTTCCAAAGCTCTGCTCTGTTTGGAGACAGGGCAGGTGTTTTGGGATGGCTGGAGGTGAGGAGCTACTTATTCCCTGTGTGGACAAGAGCTGCCTGAGCTCTGCTTTTTGCACAGTGTTTAGAAAACTTCCTTGCCTTGGTATCCCTTCCTGCAGCTGAAAATTCCTATTTAGCTTTTACAGATTGCTAAGGAGATAATGGATTGTAAAGCTGGCCCAGAAGCTTAGTCATGGGAAGAGGAGGAGGAGTGGGAATGCTCCAGTGTGGTTTGTCTCCCTACCTGCAGGTTTGATCCCCAAAAATAAAATTCCCATCTGTTCAAGTTGTCATCTCTGCTGAAAAAGCTTCGTAGTCGGGCTGGACCCCCTTGGCGTGGAGGGAAGCAAATATTCCCTGCCAGTTGCTTCCTTAGATCCGTAATTCCTGACGACTGACTTGGGGGAATGGTGTCGTTCAGCTGAACGAGGGTATTATTTTATAATGTCTTACAAATTATCAAAGCCCTAAGGTAATTGCTCGTAGGATTGGAATGCTAATTAAAGGAATGAATCGCTCTCTGGTATTCCCAGGATAGCTTGTGGATAATGGGAAGAACCTTTTCCATGCACTGGTTCATCCCAGCTCATTTCCCCTTGGCGTCAGCGTTGTCCAGGGCACCCAGCAGCACCCTTTCATAAGGACCTTTTAAAAATCCTCGTGGATTTTTGAAACTCCAGGAAAGTTTCAGTGCTGGGGTTCCAGGCTTTAATCCCACATAAAAGTCACGGGGAGCCGAAAATGATTCAAAATGAAAATTAAAAAATAAATTGTTGGGAGGAATCGTGACAATATTCTGGGATTTGGGTGCCTGAATTTTCTTGGAGAAGCTTCTTTTGACTGGAGTGTTAAACCAGCTGTGTGGAGATAGTTAAAAATTGGGTTTCTAGTCCAAGCTCAAGAGTATTAGAAATCAAATTTTTAAACTGCTCCTATTAATAAAATTGCACAGTGTTTACTATATTAGATTTTTATATACTGTATATAACGATTTAGTAGATGAGAATTCGATTTAATACAAGATAAATTAAGAAAATACAGAATTCCAAGAAAAAGGTGGATAAAAAGAAGATGGCAACTCTGAGAAGTATCTTTTTTTCTTCATAAAATCTTCACAGGTGTTTGTGGTTCTGTGTACACTCAAATAATTCAGCGATTTTTAATAGCTGATCCACTTGTGTCAGGCTTTGCTCTTCTCACTGGACAGTTCATCCAGTTGGATTCAGTCTCAATTCATCCAGTTGGATTTTTGTAATGTATTTTTATGAGATCCGTGTGTGACTTCAGGTGCAGATCCTTGGATTCTGTGTCTCAGCATTCCCACTGAGCACAGACCCCTCTCTCTGGCTGGGTCTGGGAGCCCCATTTCTAATTTAAAAGGGGATATTGGAGCACTCAGTGAATTAACTGGGCTGAAAAGCTCAACTGATTTAATAGCAAAGACAAGGCACTAAAGACAGCCTCGTACCAAAGAAATCCCAGCCCTGCCAGATCCTGGGGAAGTCTCTTCCTGTCTGATTTCAGTCTCCTGCTCTGCTCTGCCCACACAGTTTCGGGAGGGCCTCTGAGCAGTGGCACTGTGAAATGAAGTAGTTTTTTGAAAGGTTTGAGCATTAATCCTACAGGGTTGAAGTAAGTTTGAAAAGGAGCTTAACTTTAATGCAGTTATGTTCAACCAATACTGTCAGGAGACCAAAGTATATTTAGGTACTCCCAATCAGGCCACACTTCAGAAGTGATTTAATTAAAAGATTTAACAGCACTGGATCCCATTTTTGTTCATTTTTCTGTTGATTTTTGTTACCCATCACTGTCCTATCAAACAGTAGAAGATTATAAAATCCTCTCAGCTTCTGGAGAATATGGCATGACTGCTGATTCCATCAGTCCTTGTTCAGGAATACTGCTTGGAATGGGGATTCTGTGCCCGGCTTTGGGATGGGGGTGGGGGGGAATCTGTTTAAAAGGGAAAAACCTTTCACAATATTTTTAATTACGGACTTCAGGCTCAAATTATCTTTGTCCTCACCCACTGGTGCTTACAGGGAGTGCAGGCATAAACTGTCAGTGTGATTCCCCTGGGGATAATTGGGAATGGACTCCTAAAAGTGATAAAGCATAATTGGCACACAGAATTCCCAAGTGGGGTTTGGGAAACCCGGATTAATCTTCCCTGCTGCACTGCAGCTGCCATACCTTTGGCATTACCCCCGCCATGTTTTTTCCTTTATTGTGGGAGGCAATTTCTGTCATTGTTCTGTGATTCTATAATTATTGCAGATAATCACAGTGCTGTGACTCTGGGCCATTTGCTTTTTAAGAACACATTTGTGTAGATTACAAAAATTCCTAAAAATAGTTTTGTTGGATTTGGTCCTTGTGTTTTAGTGTGACTGGCAGAGTAATCCTTCCGTAGGGTGCCTGTTCAGGAACGTGGGGTTCCCTATGTGAGATGCACTCTGCCCTTTTCATACTGCTTAATTATTTCATGTATTAGCGTAAAACTTAATTGAATTTGTAATTTGAGTTGGAAAATGCCTGAATATTCTGAATATCCTGACAAGACCATTCCTGTTTTTGAGAGAGAGCAACGTTGCATTTGCAGGACCACATCAAGCTGCAGGTTGTGTCTCTTTGGCATGATAAGAATCTGAAACGCTTGGGAATATATTAAATTATTGAAATTTTTAATATTGGGGTATTTCCATCGCTGAACCTACTCTGTGAGTAGCTTTTGAATAGCCCGTTCACTGAATACAGGTGACTTCAAACCCACGTAGAGAAAACAGATGGAAGTGATAAATCCAAAGAGCAGTTGGGAACAACAGCCTGTGCTGGGGCAGAAAAGGTTGTGTTGAACAGATTTATCTGAAGAAGTAAATGAAAATCACAGTGGACAAAAAACTACCTGCTGTTAAAATGGTAATACAGAGATTGAATCCACTGAATTAAAACCTAAACCCAGCAAAATAGGTGGTTAAAAAACTGGGAGGGTGCAAAAGAGAAAAGAAAAGCTCCTGAGGAATGTTGATGCTCAGTATCTGATTATTCCTTTATTTTTTACTCTTTTTTAATGCATTTTATCTGTCAGGGGAGTATTTATAAGAAAATATAGGTTTCTTACTTTTTGAAAGAAGATATTATTAAGAAAATAGCTTTAAGAAAATATTTCAAGGAAAATATTTTTTAAGGAACATCGGGATTTGGTGTGAAATGTACTTCCCGTTTGCACATCTATGTCAGTTTAAGGTTTCTCTCCCTTAGTTTGTGGTGCTGTGATACAGAAAAGATTTGGATTTATCCAAGCTTGTGTCTGAGTTGAGGATGGTTCACCTGTAGCACGGGAGCTCATACGGAGACTTGCTGGTACATCCACACCTTTGACACGTAAGGAAGAATTCCCAGAGCTTTCTTGGAGGTGGTTCTCAGGGTGTGATTTGCTCTTGTAGGAGCTAAAAACCATCAGCTCTGGCCTGTTCTCGAGCAGAGTGCATTTCTTTAACTTACCTTCCAAATCGTGTCAAAAGATCAAAATATTTGTTGAGCTGAGCAGCAAAATAATTTCTTTTTGGGTAAGAAAAACAAAAAAAATCCAGACAGAGCACACACCCCGCTGCTGCTCCTCAGACATTTTGTGATGATGACGATGATCTTGTGGTCAGCAGAAGAATCCTTGAAGAGCGGAAATGGTGTCCAAGTGCTGAAGGATTTAAATGCACATTTTTCCACGTGAAGGAAGCCAATTATTACTGGCACGAGCAGCGTGGAGCACTCTGTGCTCTCCAGATGCAAAGATCATGAGGGTGACAGCTCTGCCACAAAGTTGTCTTCCAAGCGTTGGATTTGAGCCAGAACGGTTTTTTTCCTCCCAAGAATGAGGAAGTGCAAAAGCAAAGATGCAGTTTATTAAAAATTCATCCTGTCAAAAGTGGAATCCCCCTGGGCTTTATTCCAGAGCTGCACAAGAAAAAGCAGAATAGGCCCAAGAAGTCTTGGGAGATACTGTTGGGAAATGTATTCCTAGATGCTCCTGGAATCTTGTTTTCACCTTCCAGGGTTTTTTAAGCCTTACGTGGTAGAATTTGAAGACCTGGTTTTCCATGCTTATGACAGTCTCACATCAGGGTGCTCTCCCTGATTGCAGTGGAATTAGCCTTTAAGCCTGGAGTGTTAATTTAATGCTGTCTCCACCAGGTAACTCTCACTGCTGTCAGCCTTGTGGGAATTACCAGGAATTATAAAGAGGATTTCCTTCCACACTGTGTTCACCTACCAGACCCTCGTCCTAAAATGTGACAGCCACAGGGCACTGCCACGAGATGGTGGAGGCAGATCTTGTTACTATCATTAATTTTGCTTATTCTTGTTTTAAAGGGCCATTTTCCCTGGGCTGGGGGAGGGTGACAGGCATCTCTTGGTGGCCGTTCCATATTTTTCTGTGCTCACAGGAGACCGCATTGCCCCAACAACAAAGGTTTTGTCAGTAAAAACAATGACCCTGGCGAAATTGTAAAGGAACAAAATGATGTGCAGAACAATCATCAAGTGACTAATGAGAGCAAACAAAGAACTTGCAAACAAGCCCCAAACTCCTGACAGCAGAAAACACAAAGCTCTGGGGTAAGGGAAAGTGCAGAGTGTGTTCATGGGCACCCAGCTGAAAGGAACTTGGGGCTCTCGTGGTCTTCCAGTGTTCATTGTTCCCGTGTTTGCCATGGTGAGAGCTCCTCCAGGGTGTGCGAGAAGAGGAAACTCCCAGCTTCATCAAACCTTGTCGATTTAAAGAGGCACTTTCATGTCTTGCAGCCTGTTTCATTATATTCTCTTCCTACCTCTTAGTCTGCTGGTTTTATTCCCAGTTTTTCATTTGTCTCTGCTTTTCAGCAGGGTGGGCACGTCCCTGGAAGATGTTGTGCTTCCTTGTTGAGAGCTGGCTTGAACAAACGCACTTGTGAACAACACGTGGTCGTGCAGGATGTGGATTTAAGGAAAACAAAAAGAAACAGGAGCAATTAATTAGCCTGACAGTGACAGGACAGGGAGACGGTTATAAAAATTCCGTAAAATTACTTTCTGAGGAAGTGCAAGAAGAAGCGGAAGCCAGAGAGGACCTTTTTGTAGGGCCTCTTAAACCCTTCTTCACTCAGACCCGCTGGCATCTTCGTGGCCTCCTCTGGGCCTGTCTAACAGGTCCATGTCCTTGCTGTGCTACAGACTCTGGATCTGGATGCAGTGCTCCAGGTGGGAGGCTCTCACTGGATTTCAGATACTCCCAGACAGAACTAGGTAGTGATCCTTCAGGAGTGCGTTGGATCTGGACCTCGCTAGAGCTGACTTACCAATACAGCCTTGGGATACGTAAGATTATCCTGGGATGCAGATCATTTTACAGCCTTAGATTAGCCCTGCTTTGCTTTGGATGCAAACTGCGGCTGTTCTCCTGATAACCTTTAATCCTGATTCTGCAGAGCTGAAGCTTGGGTGCTCCTTTCTCCCCGCAGGCTGAGGAAGTCCAGCACTCACTTTTTGATCCAGGGAAGAGGGTTGGGTTTTGCCCTCCGCTTTTCCTAGCAGCTCTCTCTGCTTGCACAGCTTGGCAGAATAATGGACTTTTTCCCAAAGAGGGAGCCTGCAGAGGGCAGGCTGGGCAGCAGCTTCCTGCCACTTGGAAGTCAGGCGTCAGCCCTCGGGTCCGTGGTGGGCGCGGACACGGCGCAGTTGTTCCTGCAGGATCTCTGGGAATGCCGGAGCCTGATGCCAGCAGCTCCGCATTGCTCCAGGCAGCTTGTTCAGGGGCGCTGCTGGGGCTTTGATCTGGGCTTTGTTGGGAATTCAGATACAGATGTCGTGTTTTGTTGACAAACACAGCCCTGATTTACTTTTATGTTGGGGGGCCTTGATGGCGAGGGAGGGATTTCAGCAGTGACAAATGCTGCAGGGATGGAGGAGTTTAAAAGGAAGAATAAGCAGCTTTTTTTCTGTATTAGGAGGACTTGATGCCAGGAATCAGCATTTTTAAAGGAAAATGACTGTGGAATGGAGCTGTTACCCAGAAAGGACGGGTTTTCCTGACCTTCCTTCCCTCCTCTCCTCACGTCCTTGGGAAGTGCTGTTCCATTTCACTGCTCTGAATTGTGCTGAGTGTGGCAAATCCAGCTGATACGGGCTCTTGACTTTGTTCTGAGTTTTAGATGAGTTTTTAAAATACTTTATCCTTCACTGTCAGATAAAAGGAGATTTGTTGCTCTGTTCGGGCTAAAATACAGAGACTTCTCTTCACACTCTAGAAAGAGTGAAGTTGATGCCTTAATTCTGAGAATATCTGTTAACAAATTATTAGTGTCTGCACCCCAGCCTTTCCTTTTTATATTCATTTTATCCTTTCTGACACATAAAAATTAAAACCCTCGGAGGAGTCTCATTTACCAAAATCATTCAGCTGAAAGTTCCCAGACTGTGCCATCCGTGGCATCACTCTGCTTATTTTATGGGTTGGAGGCAGGAGTTTTAAGCACAAACACTCAAAAAGCTTCATTCAGCATGTTTGTTCTGGAATTCAGATTGCTGGGTTTTTAATTTTAAGTAAGGAAATGTTTCGAGTAATATTACAGAAAATAAAGGATGAAAACTCAAGTCCCTGTTCTGAATGGATTCCAAGTGGTTTTCAAGGCAAAGCAGATCAGGGATAGATAAAACAGGGGGGTTAATGCAAATGAGAATGGGGTGGTAAAAGAATTTAATTTTCATTTTTAATATAAATATATTAATATATAAAGTTATTTTAATATAAATATCAAATAGAGGGTGGAATCTATGATACAGATCTCCCTTTTGATTTGGGGGTTTGGCTCCTGAGCAGGAAAATAAGTCACATTACGGAGATGCAATCCCATTGACTCCACACAAAAGTTATCACTCCACAAACACAATGATTTTTGTGCAGTTCATTTCTTTCCCTTATCTTTCTGTTTTCAGGCTGCAGCCCAGGCAGGGGAGGGTCAGCTCTAATTTTGTGCTGTTTCCTCCACCCATGTAAGGAAATTCCTTGCCTTCCACATCAGTTCTATTGTATCCGGCCGAGCGGTGGCAGCTTAGGGAGAGTTTGCCAAGGGTTTCAGTGGCAAAACCAGCCCACAAAAGCTGTTGGGTTGCATCAGCTCAGGCAAGGATGGATGTTTCGAAATGAGGACTTCGTTTCACAGAGCCATAGGATGGTTTGGGTTTGAAGGGACCTTAAGATCATCCCGTCCCAACCCCAGCCTGATCGCGACGGTTCTGATCACGCGCGCGGGGTTAGGGAGTTTAAAATGCATAAAAACATAAATGTGTGTTTGGAAATACCAAATTATTTCTAGGCTGTGATGATTCAGATGAGACCGGCGTGAATTAGTCAGCGAAGCCCACGTGGCTTTACAAGTGTGCCTTTAATTGGGGGGTTTTTAACCCGCACTGGTTTTGGTGCCTGGTGGTTAAATGAGAGGTTTAGCTTGAGCACCTGAGTTTAAACTGTAAAATTATTACCCAGAGCTTCAGCACAGCCTTTAGGAGTTCCTGTGCGAGACAAACATGAACAGAATACCAGGAATATTTCAGAAATAAGTGGGATAACAGGGAAAACTCACCTTGGTGGCTTCACACAACTGCGGTCTGCATTATGTGTGGGGCAGATAGTTTCCACTTTTAGTTTCTGATGGCTTTTAAAATAAAAAATACAGAGTAGTTCAGCTTGTTCTCTGTCTTCAAGAAATTGAAATGGTGATTTTGAAGTGGAGTGTGGCTGAGACCTGTAAATGTTTTAGTCACATAAATGAAGATGAAAATTCCACACGGGGTCCGTTCTACATTGTGCGTTATTTTCAGTGAGTAACAACCTCCCAAAGGCAACCAAATGTCCCAGTAATAGCTAAAATACTTTCATTTACATATTTGCTTTTGAGGGAATTTTCATAAAATGTAGAATGATTAAAGCCAGTGCATCCAACTTCCCAAAATTTTAGCTTCTTGAAATAAAAAAACCTGCTGAAAATGATGATCTGAACTGGGACTGAAGTTTTGTTTCTGGGAAGAACTCTCTAAAGTTATACACGAAACTTGGATGTTGAAATAAGAACGATATTCTTGTCCTATTCCCTGTTAGATAATTTAATTGGTTTGAGTTAATATATAGGATTTCTTCTAAAAATACACTTTAATTTGGTTGTGTGTCCATTGTTAACAGCTTCAGCTCTTCTCAGCCCTAATTCCAGCTTTTAACTTCTCAAGCTTGGACACACGGGGAGGTAGTTCTGCACCTTTAGTATGGCAATTCTGTAAAGAAATTACTTCTGAAAAAACATTGACTTTTTTCTATCCTTGGAAATTGTAATTTTGTGCTACTTAACTTTGTATTATCTTGGGTTTGATGCCAGATTTGTTTTTTTAAAAAAACCCCCTTGATTTCCTTTTGAAGTTGACAAAAAGACAGGTTTTTCAGTGGGATTGTAATACAGTAAGTGATTTAGTGCTCTCTGGAGAGTCAGAAAGAGAACAAAAGCCATTGTAGAGGAATAATGGGTGTTGGGTTTTTTTTGATTTTCTTTTTTTTTTTTCCAGTTTCCCCTTCAAGTTGTGTGATGAGAAATTTTGAAAAGACTTTTCCTTTCAAAGCCTGTGATGTTCAGTGGTTTGGGTCAGAGCGTTTGCAAGTGGATGAGATTCAGCTGATAAGACCCCACGTGAATGTTAATTTATATCACACAGTTCAGCAAGTCAAGTCTTTTGTTTTAATATGAACACATCCAGCTCGATGTAATAATTACCATTTTATGGAATGGATAAATCCATTATTACTGGAAAGTCTGGAACCAACCAGCTCTGTGATCCTGTGGCTGATGGGATGTCATCTTTCCTGTGCCACGAGGAGCTTTTTAGTCTGTGTTGGAGCTGCTTTCTCAGCTCTGCCTGCGTGATACTGCAGTGACTTTCAGAACTTCAGCTCTGGCAGCTCTCATCGGTATTTAAGAACTTCATCATATTGAAACTGCTTTTAATTAATGAAAGGAGCCAGTCTGTAATGCAGTTCTCACATGCTGACAGACCCGTGTGCTCCCTAATGTTTTGCCACACTTTGCTCTGATGTTCTTTCGTAAATATCTGTATTTTTTATCTCCATATCACACTGGGGGCGTTTCTGGCAT
This sequence comes from Gymnorhina tibicen, assembly GCA_013399875.1. NCBI lineage: Eukaryota > Metazoa > Chordata > Aves > Passeriformes > Artamidae > Gymnorhina > Gymnorhina tibicen. The sequence goes on along the minus strand of VXAZ01003348.1, from coordinate 585,805 downwards.
CTCAGCAGAGCTGTGGTCATTGCAGGAGGAGGGGGGAAATAATGAATTTAATATTCCTCCCTCTTTTTTTTTTTTTTTTTTTTTTTTTTTTTTTTTTTTTTTAATATTCCTTGAACTGCAGAATGCAGCTGGACATGAATTAATTCCCAGTGCTGCGTGGATGATAATTGGAGGGAATAAACACGTGTGGGGCTGGGCTTTGTGTGCCTGACGTGTCTGTCTGAGCTAATTGTGGGGCACTATTTACGGTCAGTGAAGAGGAATAGGCCCTTGGCATCCTGCCTTTCAGCTGACCTATTTTAGCCATCTATCTTGGAGGGGGATCAATCACAACACACCAAGTACCAGCTTCTCTCCACTGGCTCTGCAGGGCACCCAGAGTGTCAAAACCCAACACAGATCTCAGCATTTAAGACTTAGATGTAATGACACGAACCCTTCGTGTGGGGTTTGACATAAGAACAACATTTGGGTTTGATGTGAAGCTGTGAAATACTCATTTATGGCATCGTGGGATGAAGAAAATCACAGCTGCTTTGCAAACTGAGCACTTGGAATTGCTTTGCCAGATTGAAATTATTTATTTACGTTTCTTAGCAGAGTTGCACTCCAGCCCTGGTGTTTGAGGTGAAAAGCTCCAGGAACTGATAAAAGTCGGCAATTCCATTTTGGGGGAGTTTCAGGCTTCCCGTGGTCCCCCAGGGAGAGCACAGGCAGTCTTGGCAATTTTATCCATCATTTGTATTCTCTGTGAGCACAGTGCTGAGCTGCTGTTGGGGCTGCCTGTATTTGATGTGAAAATGAGTGCCCTTGGAACGGGATGGTGACTCCGGCGCTCGTGTGACACGGAGGGCTCGTCCCTTCGGGGATAAAAGCACAGGGAGTGTTCAAATCCTGCTGCTGGCCTGGGACTGAGCTTCCTGAGCCAGCTCAGGGTGAATCCTGGCAAAGCTGTGCCCACACCAGCACAGGCAGGAGCCGAACCTGTGCCTGCTTTCCATGGACTTGCTGCTGGGAATTTCCTGATGCTTTCCTCAATTGAACATCCCGGCTCTAAGCTCATATTATGCAACTCTTCTAATAAGAATTTTTAAAAATTCTGTTTAATGGAGTGTTTGGTGGAGCAGACATCACTTGCAGAGCCTGGAGCAGTTATCCTGTAGCTCTTTCCCAGCCATTCTGGGAAGTCCTTCCGGTGGCAGGGCCTCCAGGAGCTGCCCTGGCTGCTGACCCCTCGAGCCCGGCCTTTGATCAGCTAAGTGAACCAGCTGCAGTGTGGCGGCTTGGAAGAAATTCCCAGTTTGCTACTGCTTTGGCATAATGGCTTCCTGATGACCCCAGAACTACTAAGTTCGAGGCAGGTTTAATGTGTGAGGCTGAAGGAAACAGTCAGCCTCTGCTAAAAATTCCTTGACACTTGGTAGGTGGAGGGTGAAGAAGGTAGTGTAGCGTGAAGTGGATTTGGGATATCAGAGTTAGGACGTGAGAATTCCAGTTGCACAATTCGATTATCTCCTCAAAGCATCCCTCTCTGAGCGTGGTGGCTATGTGCTGAGGTTGGTTGTACCTGGGAGAACTTTGCAGAAGGAAAATCTCTTCTGTTCTTCCTAAGTTCTGAGTGATTTCATAAAACCATGGAATGGTTTGGGTTAGAAGGGAACTAAAAGCTCACCCAGTTCCACCCCTGCCATGGGCAAGGAGACCTTCCACTATCCCAGGCTGCTCCAAGCCCTGTCCAGCCTGGCCTTGGACACTTCCAGGATTTGTGTCTGATTTATTGTGTCTGTTCACCTCACCTTAAACACTGGGCTTGATTTTTCTGGGGCAGAAATAATTTCTTAAGTTTTGCACAATTTCACTCTTTTTTCCCTCCCAAATTTTCAAAATTATTTAAATAATCAAATATGATTTTCTGCAGAAACACGTTGTTGAGTTTGTTGGAAGGGAGTGTGCAGTTTCCATGAACGCGCTGTTTAAATGGGTATCTGCGAAATACGGCCTATTTAAAAATCTATATCATATATATTAAAGTACATCCCGAGTTAAATATTTAAACGACATTGTCAGTCACTTGCAAAGTCACATTTGACACAGAACTTGTGTAACCTGCGCTGTGTGATGTGGTTTTACAGCTCTGCTTACAACAGAACTTTGGGGGTTGGACTTTGCTTTCACTGCTACGTTTAGGAGAAATTTTTTTACTTATTTGGTATTTCTGTGCACAAAAGAAAGTGAGGAGGCAGCTATGGCTCAGCTGGTTTTGGTAAGCAGACAGCTGGGGGGATGCGTGCAGATGTTGAGTGTCCTGGCACCGTTCCCTGAGGAATGCTCCGGCTGGCAGCACCCCGTGCCCTTGCAGTTCCCGGGTGTCTTCCTTTCCTCGGTGACATCTCCCCGAGCATATTCCCTTCTCCAGCGCCGCTCTGGCCATGGGAACAGCTGGATGGAAATTCACCGCGACGCTGTTGCGGTGCTGTGTGCTGCCATCTAATGGGAGCCCAGCACTGTCATTCCTCCTGCCACGAGCGAGGGACGGCCACCGGGCTCTGGCCGCTGCACGCGGGTGTGAACCTGCTGAAAGAGATGGTGTGAGCATCCTGCAGATCTCGGCATGAACGCTGATAAATTGTATACAGAGCTACTTGCTGCTTCTCCTGATTTTTTCTTTCTTTCTTTCTTTCCCTCGTGCAGGCTCTTGATGGAAATGTATATGATCACCTTAAGGATTATTTAATGGCATTCAGCAGGACTGAACTAGAGACATGCCAAGCTGTACAAAACACATTCCAGTTTTTACTGGAGACTTCCAGCAGGGTAAGTGTGAACTGAATGATCCTTTGTAACTGAGTCCTTGCAGCATGGACAAATCCCCAGGCTGAAGATCTGCTTCCAAAACCATGACAAAACTGAAGGGTTGTTATTTTTGGTTACTCCTGAGTGGTATTAAGTTAAAAGACACCAGACAGCTTTCCTGGTGAGAATTTTTCCTCTAGCACCCAGACTGCCTTCCCCCGAGTGCCTTTGCATCCAGAGATGCTCAGTTCTCCTCACCCTTCGTGTTTGGGAGGGGAAATCGCAGCTGAAGGTTCTGCCTGGTGTAATCTGGAGCAAAGCCCTGGGAAACTGCTTGGATCATTCCTTAATAATTGTCCATCATCTTAAAATCCAAACTATTACGCTGTTTTCTCCCTGGAATTAAGGGTGGCAAACACAGCAAACAAATTAGAGCCTTGTCATAGACGTGGTTTGTTTGCTTTGTCGGGCAGCCAGACTCAGAGAGGCGTGATCGCTTCCAGGGTAATTTTGATACTTAAATAATTCATCTGCTGGGCTAAAAAAAAAATAAAATAATTGCCATTGAGCTCAGAAATGCTGCTTTGGTGCAGTCATAATATTCCTTTGTACGTTTACCTTACCCACCCACCCAGAAACAGAGCTCATTCACACAGAGATGTGGAGCAAAAGCTTATTTAACACGTTCCTTATTTACCTCCGATCTCACACCTTCAGAGATCTAAAGTGAGGGCATGAAAATGGGCTTTGCCCTCAGCTTTGAATTTACTTGGCAGCAACTGTAGAAATAATCAAAACACCATTTTCTCTTCAGTTGTAGAAGGACTTCCAGTAACTTACCTTGGGGTGTGTCATTCAGGTCGGCTTCAAATACCTTCCCCAAAAATGCTGGCTTGGAATCTTTTAGCTAAACAGGCTTCTGTATAATGTCTGCATAAATAATTTTTCACTGTTGTATCAGATCCTTTGTGTTCAAAATACTTGGAGAGCTGCCTGGTTGGGACTGTGATCCAATTCCAAACTGTCATATCCAAACAGTGCCTTGGAGTAGGAATCCTTTCCTTGGATATTTGTGTGCCCTGAGTTTGTGTTACCCAGGCCGGAGAGCTCCGGGTCTGGCTCATTGTGCAGAATAACCACGTCAGGCTGTGGGTGTGAGGGGAGCAGTTGTGTTTCTGCTTTCCTCCGCGGGCACAGTGCCTGGAGAGGGGACAGAAATGTGAATCCAGCTGGCAGGTCTGAACAGGGCTTTTACAACTGCTTTTTACAGCTCGATTCGCTTCTCTCCTTGTGCTTCAGGGATGCAGAGGAGAAAAATTTGTGTTGCTTTGCTACTGAAAACATGTGCTTTGCTCTGAATATATTGACTGGTGGATTTTTCCACAGGCTTTGCTTATCCTTTCTTTCCATGACAGGTATAAGCAGTAATCAGCCCAAAAAAAGGAGAGGTGAACCCAGAAAAAAACATTTTCTGTCCACCAAAACCCACCCATGTCTTTCAAAAGCAGCTTGAGTTGTTGAACATGTAATAAATTTGTTAGCAATTTAGAATAAACCTGTCATCAAAGCAAAGGTTTTAAATATTTATTGGGGGGTTTGAATGCTTCACCTGTTCTTTGTTAGTTTGCAGTACAAGCTTGGCAGGCTGTGCTTAGAAGAGACACTTCAGGTCACCGGGAGAAACACTTCTGGTGTTTCACATGAACTCTGTTTCTCTTTGCGGGATGGAATTAAATTGTATTTGCTTTAGAAGGACACAAGTTGCTTCCCACAAGCACGGGGTGGCTCCTTGGATGGGCAGGGCTGGCTGTGGCCTCCCGTGATGCAGACTGAGGGAAATAGCTAAAAGACAGATTTTCTGTATGAAGTGCAGGTTTTTCATAGTTTTATCACAGCAGTGTTTGTTGGGGCTCTGTTTTATTACTCCTGGGTCAGGGTGGCCCCTGTCATTCCTCTGACACTGGAATGGGAACACTGACCCCAAAGAGGGTAAGTTTAGATGGGATATTGGGAAGGAATTGTTCCCTGTGAGGGTGGGCAGGCCCTGGCACAGGGTGCCCAGAGCAGCTGTGGCTGCCCCTGGATCCCTGGCAGTGCCCAAGGCCAGGCTGGCTGGGGCTTGGAGCAGCCTGGGACAGTGGGAGGTGTCCCTGCTGCCCGTGGCAGGGGTGGAATGAGATGATTTCTTAGGTCCCTTCCCACCCGAACCAGTCTGGGACTGTGATTCTGTGAAAATGCAATTTAAGTTCCTTTTCACTTGAACGGTCTCACTCAAGACTTGTACTTCTTGCACTTCTCTTTTGGAAAAAAGCTGATTTTCTTTGGAGCATTTTCTGAAATTCCATTTGCTGCTTTGAGTAACATTTCTGTGAGGTTTCTGGTAAGAGGGCAAATAATGTCCTTTATGCACATCTCTGACTGCGCCTTGTTTCTGCATATGGGATACATTTCATGTTTGGTTTCAGGTCTGTTTTAACCTATCAATTGACACTGACTTCAGAAAGCAACTGTGTCAGAACATTTATTTAATTACTGAATAACAGGAAATCTATTTGGAAAAGCTGCAGTTTAATCCCAAGGGTACAGTGTTGCTTTGGAGTCTTTGTATTTTCTTTTTATCAATTGTCCATTATTTTGTGCAAATGCAGGATTTCATGTGCTGGGCTTGCACATTCTCCCGAGCCTCCTGTTCTGATAACAGTTGTTTTCATTTTTAACCACTTATTGTGGCTTTGAGGGGAAGTCTCTCAGGAGTGCTGTTGGAAAAATGAGTTTTCTGCTTTGAACTGAGTTGCTTGGGAGTCAGATTTCTGTGGGGAAAGTGCATTAAAATATCTGTGTAGATTTTCACGTCCTCAGTAACTTCATGTCGGTTTTTCTCTTCCTAATTGAAGTTAAAATAGTTCCACATATTTGGCATGGGCCAGAGTTGTGTGCCATGGTCAGTGTTCCCATGGATCTAAGGGACAATTCTATGGAATAGCTGGTTAAATTAAATGATTTCGATGCCAGATCAGTGCTGAGCATCCTCTGAAGCTGCAGATGTTTCCTTCTTTAGTATTTTCTGAATTTCTATTTCTGGGAATTCGTGATGCAAATCCCTGTCTGTTTTTTCCCCATTCGAGTGTTTATGTTCAACTGCTCAAATTGGAGCAGTAATTATGTACTTTTCTGGTTTAGATGAGTGTACTATTGGCCCTGGAGGACTATTTACTTTCTTCAACTGGAGATTAATTTTTTACAGTTCAGTATTTCAGCAACACAAGCATCAACATTTTGCTGCATTAGAGAACAAGTTTTATTTCCCATTGTCCACCCAGCACAGAGTTCTTGGTCATGCACAATGCTGCTATTTCTGGCTAAATACCATCTTTATTATCTCCTTTGTACATGTAAACCCTCAGTTTGGTAATAGATTGATATAATTTTGATGCATTTTCATCAATTGAGGCAGTGAATGCTCTGTAAGAGTTCTTCAACCAGGGATCCTATTTTTTCATCTTGCAATCACTGGGTATTTCTTTGTAAATCTGTGTAAATTGTGACATAAGAGGTTTGTTTAGGGATCTGTGTCGTGCTGCCTGAAACGTATCATTAAACAAATTTAGGAGCTGAAGGAGTTCTGCTTCAGCAAAATGCAAGCTTGGAGAGTTTTCTCTGAAAGCAATTTAATAAAGAGAGATGAAGTTTGTAACTTCATTTTGGATGCTTTATTCCAAATAGTCTTTTCAGATCCCACAACTAATAATTTCTGCCAAATTAAGACTTTTCAGCTTAAGAAAGAGCAGTACACAGGAAATTACCCCCAAGAGGAGAGAAAAATATTTATGGCAGCGACACCACAGAGTGTCTCTTTAATAGGTGGTGCTTTTCCCCCCATTTTGTAGGTGAATGGCAGGGATATTTTGGGTCCTTGTCACCCGGTGTGTGTCCTGCCAGTACCTCTGAGCAGCTCAGGTCCTCGACTCCCTGCTGCTGCACCCAAGCTCCTGCTGCAGGTTTAATCTCAGCTGGAAACTCTCTGCTGGTTTTGCTCTCTGGCTGTTTTTCAGAGCCCAAAACAAGGAGTCTAACTAAACCTTTTTCTTCCCTCAGGTGGTGCGGGATTACAATCTCCAGCTGTTCTTACAGGAGAACTCGGCGTTCCACAAACCGCAGCCTTTCCAGTTCCAGCCCAGTGACAGTGACACTGTAAGAGCCCCGTGAGCCCCTGCAGTTACTGGGGCTTGCTCTATTTTAAAGCAGTTTGTTATAAATGGGGAGAGAATCTCTGGTATCCCAGTCTGGTTTAACCCAGTGCTGTATTTTTGGGAAAGAAAGGGAGAGTGGCCTGGTTGCAGGAGGTGGGTGATGGTAAAAGAAGCATCAAACAGGCTCTGCATCACCCACAAAAGAGCAGAACCTTTTTTTGGCTTCCAGGTTGTGACTAACAGTCCTGTGTTTCACTGCTTTCAGCCTAATTCCTACTAAATTTTGTTGCCTTTTCATCCTGCTGGCAAGGTTCTCCTAATAGTCACTAACACTGGGTTACAACTGTGCCAAATAAAGTGTCCCTACACACCTCAGTTGCTCAAGGAGTACTTAGACATACATGTAGAGAATGACTAAAAATAACACTGTTAAAACACTGCATTCCAAAATGATATCCAAAAATCTTATCTTGGTTTCTGTGTTGCTTCCAAAGCAATCATTAATGACATTAAAATGGAGTGAATCAGAGCATGTAAGTGCATTTCCAAACAGCACCTTGATTAAAGTGGGTTCTTGATGTCCCATTGACATTACTCATGTTATTTTGAGAAACAGCTATTTAAAATAAGTTTGGATCTTTAAAAAAATACGAACTTTTTTTTACCTGAATTCATTAGTGAACTGGCTTGGCCAGTCTTGCTCTGCAGTTCAGGTGATTCAGATCAAGACTTGCATAAGAGTGATTTTCCCAGTCACCCTGACATCTCTGCCAGGGTTTCCTTTGTATTTCCCTTTTAACAAACTCTGATTTTGATTTTTCTTCCAGAAGGAGTCAGTTATTCCCGTAAATAAACGTGTGGAGAGTTCCCTTGGGTGGGATTGTTGGGGTGTCCTGTGCAGGGCCGGGAGCTGGGCTCGATGCTGCTGATGGGTCCCTTCCAGCTCAGGATATTCTGTGATAAAGACTGAGGTTGTTCTTGATAACAGTGAGCAGAATCTTTCTGAGTGTCTTTGCTCTGCCTCTCTAACCTTTGCTGCCGTGTGTTCTCGTCCCTGTGCACTCCCTGCATCCAGAGTTTTAATGCAGTTCAGCTGGTGGAGATTGAGCCCTCACCTGTCAGTGCTATGAGAATGACCATAGCTGAGGTACCGGGGTTGTTTCTGGTCAGCCTTGTGTTATCCCTGTGCATGTGGGATGCTGAATTTACACTCTGGAGAGGTGGCAAAAGAATGCACGATCTCTATATATATAAAACAGAAAAAAGGGGGAGAAAAAAAAAAGCTTTTTTCACAATGAGACTTCAAGGAGGAAAAATCAATTTAAGGGTGTTATTTGTGGGGGGGGCAGCTTCACACTTCTCCTGTGCTCTTGCACAGGGCTTGTAATTGATATTCTAAATCTTTTTGGCGCATGAATTAAAATTTCACAGCTTGAGACAGTGCTGTGTGTAACTGGTTGCCGCTCTGTGAGAGGGGAAGGGTGTCTGACAGCTGCAGGCTCTCGGTGTGCACTGATGAAATGCAGCCCCGTTGCTGATTTAATTTGGCTCCTTTTCCACAGGGCCATCCCCGTGGCCAGTTGAGGTGCAAGCCACTCCGGTTGAACTCTTCAGCGGGAGAAGTGCCAGGATTCTGGGCCGTGGCACTTGTGTGGGCTCACGGGGTCCACGTGTGCTGCTGGTGCAGCCTCGCTCCGGGAGCTTTTAGGAATCGATGAATGGGTCGTTCATGTCTCGGTTCCTCACATGCAGCCACTCCTTTGCTTGGTTAACCCACTTGGGCTGCAGAATTCCTGCGTTTCCTCAGTGCACTGCAGCTTTTAAAGCTTCAGCTGCTTAGGCTGGAACCGGTTTTCCCCAAAATAATGAAATTATGCTTCTTTATGATGCATATAATTCTGCTCAGCTAACAGGATCCTGCCTGGGCAATCCCATTTTTAATCAGTAAGTACAAGAGAATGAAGGCTCTTGCTCAGGCTTTTGAATTGGTCAGAAATTGGGTGTTTTCTAACTGATGGAGCAACGTTTAATTGCAGGAGAACAATTACCAAGCATTCTTTTGCCGCGTGTTCTGTTTGTAGATGTTCTGCAGAGTTTATCAGAGTTCTGTTTATCAGCTGGCTTTTCGTTTCTGTGGGTTGTGCATGATAATTTTCACACCAAGGACTGAAAGAACAAAGCAGAGTCATAAATACATCTCGTCCAAAGTTTCATATTAACCTTTTCCAAGAACAAGTTGTGGGCTGTCTTTGGGCTGATCCACTGGGACTGGGCTCAAAATTTGGAATATTTAAGTATTGCTGGAATGGAGTTGTGAGTGCTGTAGGCAAGAGGAATGTTACAAACCATATAGGTATGGAGCTGTGAATGGAGAGCTCTGAATCCTGGTGTAAATCCCAGTTTTACGTGGTCCATCCCAAACTTTGGTTTTCTTAGAGAGGATCTGTTACCAGGATTTCTGTGCAGTCCTTGAGTCGGGGACACCTCACTTTGCTTTCAAAATGATCCCAGTGTGCACAGCCAGAGCCTCCAAAAGGGTCTGATCCTAAGAAAGGAAGGAATGAAACAATTTTCCATCAACTGCCAGGATTTTTGGTCCCAAACATCCCAGTTGCACTAGGTAAAATGTCCACTCTTGAGTGCCCACAAAGAGAAAACCAAGATGTTTTACCTCAATCAGGTATTTTCCATTGTCTAAAAAGTTTGGTTTGAGCTTGAGTTGAAACAGTTTTTCATGTTACTGAATTATTTAGATTCTTTCAGTGTCTTGGTTCATTTTGATGGACGTAAGTTCTTATTTTTAAAAAAGAAAGTTTTCCAGAAAAACCCCTAAAACAAACCACTCACCCTTAAAGAAATGGTTTGGTTTAAAAATATTCAGAAAGAGATGATTGATCAGTTCCTAACAAGCTTTAATCCTCTCCAGAAATGAATTCCCAACACGGATTTGTAGACAGCAAAGTGGAGAATGGAAAAGAGTCTTTTAAAATACCTTTATCCTCCCAAGGAAACCCAGTCAGCACACCTTGGCCTTCCACAGTTTAATCATCCCCCATCCTCCCACGAGGAAAGGGATATTTATTAATTCCACAGAAATCCAGCGTGTGGAAAACACGCTGTCCCCGTGCTCACTGATAAGCCACGAGCACAGGGCAAAAGAAAAAGGAAATTTGCCAGCTTTTCTCTGTTTCCTGTTTGGAAAAGCTGCTTTTTCCTTCATCCTGGGGTTATCACATGAGAAAAGGAGCCAGGTGACACAAAAGTGTCCCCTGAGCAGGAGGAGAAGGGCCCTGAAAAGCTGACACTTCATTTTTGAGGTTTTTTTCCTGTTTTTCATTGCCCGTTTCCTCAAAGCACGTGAGGAAAAGCTGTGGCCCAGCTGATTTGTCCCACAGCTTCTTGACATGAAAATAGTCTTCTTTTTCCCTCTTAATTTGCACAAAAACACCTGAGGAAGTTCAGTGGAAAGATCTGCAGTTTCCCCCCACGTAACTTGGCTGTTTTATGGGTGGATTGTGAAAATAAGGACGAATTTCCCTTCACTCTCAGAAGAACATCTTGGAATTTCTCTGCATCTTCTGGGAAGGGATTTTATGGAAGTTACATAAACAAGTACAAAAAGGGCCCATATTTCTGTGTTTACAGTGGTCTGTGCTTGTAATACCAGAACAGACGGGGTTTAAGTAAAACTTTCTTGAAGCTAAATCCAAGAAAAAGATTAAAGTTATTATTTCATTTTATCAACCTTTTAATGACAGAACAGACTGGTTTTTTAAGTATAACCTTTTTGAAGCTAAATATGTATTAAAAAGAGCTTATTGTTGAATTTTATTCGGTATTAGGAATTCTTTTTGAGGAGAATTGCAGCCATTCGGGTGAAGAAATGATCGGTGGGTGCAAGTGGGCGAAGCTCTGCCTTCCCTCTGTGACCTGACCGATCTTGTGCCTGTCTAAAACTGATTTTATTTCATCCCTCCCGCCCCAGCTGTGCTTGAAAAAAGGTCTGAGATCTAATACTTGTATTTGAGGTTGATAGTGAAGAAAAGGAAAGGTTTGGATCTGCTTTGGGACTTCGCTTCAGCTGAATGTGGGGATCATTTCTGGTTTTCTCTGAGTATAACGAGCTGAAATTGGCTCCCATCGTAAGGGGTTTTGTTTAATTCTCACTGCCTAGTTGGTTTTACTTTAATTTTCACCACCCAATTTTAATTTAGAGAGCACACTGTTAGAATTCTTGGGGTTTTTGCAGTCAGGAAACGCAGTTTAAGCAAGGCTCTGGGTAATTTCTGACGGTGAAGATCAGAGAGCAGAAGTTACACTTGAAAGAAGCGGCCACTTAAGAACGAGAAATTTGTTTATGTTGCATTGAAAATATCTACAAAATCCATTTTTTCTGTGTCAAACTTGATTTTAAAAGCCCTTTTTTTGCATTTGGTTACGTAGTGAGGGCAATTTTTCTGTATTTCTAGTTCTAATAGATTTGTGGAAAAGTTGGCTGGGAATGCAGCTGCTCTGAGGGCTGAGGCAAATGAGGCTAATTATGAGGGTGAGAATAGAAGTAAATTAACAAAAATTCTCTGCACTCTAATTTCAATATTGATTGCAGTGAGAACAGTAAAAACCTTTACAAATAAATAAGATTCAAATTAATTTTAAAAAAGGGTTGTGGCTTTTCATCTCTTGTATATAACAGAAATTCTTACTACAGAACCATCAAGGCCTAGGAATAATGGAGTTGTGTTGATTGTGTTGATATTTAATAAAACTCTATACTTTTAAGGTTCTAGACTTGGAAAAAAACCAAAAAACCAAACCCAAAAAACCTGAAACAATCAAAAAACCCCCGGAACCCAAAGCAAAACAAAAAAACCCCAAAACAAACAAACCAAACCAAACCAAACCATCCCTGCCCAGTCGGATGTTCCTTTTCCTTCTGCAGCTCCCTCAGCGCTTCATTTATTAGATTAATATCATATTGTTTAGTATTAATAATATATTATTAATTTGTTAGTTTAAAAAGCAGAATGTGGTTCTGTAAAGCAGCAGTAATAGGTTGATTTGGATTTAGCCTTATTGTAACATGTAGGTATAATAATAATAATAATGGTGGATTTAAGTCCTTTTTTATTATTCTGAGGGGGAGAAAAAACCCTGTATGCAAAAAAATCTAATTTTTAAAGATGAGGAGTGTCCAATTTGAAATGTTGGAAATTGACTGAAATATGAGTCAGCCCCAGCTCACTCTTGGCTAAATTAAAATTAAATGAGTTCAGCAGTAACAGACTAAAAGGAGCCCCAAACTTGGCTTATGATTTTCTCAGAACTGCTGAGTTTAGCAGTGAGTCGTGTGAAAAATGTCATGTGTGTTCCTTCCTCCTCCCCAAAGTGCCGCTCTGCAGCACTGGCATGGAAACTTGTTGTTTTCACCTCTTTTTAAAAGAAATGCCTGATTTTCGGACATGTTTCATGTCAGTGCTTTGCATGCAATAAATGTTCCCTGCTTTTTGCCTTGGCTGAAGTGAACTTTTTTAGGCCTCAGCCACGGAAATAAAGGAGCTTTGAGGCTCAAGAGCCACTGGTTTTTTTTGCTTTCAAGACAGCGCCGTGCCATCTGCATCCAGATATAACTGGGTAAATAAGGATACAGGCTGAGTTTGGCCCTGTTGGGAGGCAAATCCTGCACCTGCACCAACATTTCAGACCAAAATGGAGAAGTGACGTTTGTCTGCAGCCTGAATGCTTTCGTTAATTTAAGAAACAGCGTTGCTGCCCCTAAGCTTTTTAGCTGCTTGGAGCCATCCAGAACTTTCTGTTGGTTTACTGATCGAATTTTTAGCACTAAACACTGTTTTCGTTGTAATCCAAGCCCTGAGGGAACAGCAGAGTGTCCATCTATGTTTAGCTCAGGTTTTTTGGCTCTCCCTTCATTCCTTGGCCACGGAGAGCGGGTTTGGTTTCCCTCTCTTTTTGGAAGAGGTTAAATTGAGTCATTGGACGTCTTGGCACCACCAGGTTCCAGTCCTGAAAACACTTGGGCTTCATGGAGTAAATCAGGTCAGGATCAGACCCTTTCATTCCTCCACTTTCTTCCCTACAATTTGGAGTTTGATGCCCACAGCAGATAAATCTGGTTTAGCTCCTTTCTTCTCACCTATTTTAACGGCATCTGGGTTTTCATTTCTTGCTTGATGTTCCCCTCCAGTCTGTCTTTCCCTGAGGATACAGAACTGAGGCTTTTCATTGCCCTATTTTTATTTTGTTTTATTTTTAGACCTCGAAGCAAGGGTGAGGTCTGCCTGGGTGCAATACTGCTTTACAAATAACTAATACAAGTCTGATGCAACAAAATTCCTTTATTTTTTAGTAGGCCCGTAAGAGTAGCCACAAAGTCCGCGTTCATTTTTCGGGTCAAGCGCTTCTGATAAATAGGCTGAAACCCAAAATCCCACTTGGGACAGTGAAGATGATTATCAAGTGACTGAAAAGTCTGGATTCTTTCTGTATGAAAATGAGCTTCTGAGTAGGAGCAGGAGCAGTGGGAACACTGAAAATATGTTCTGGGCTGTTTTCACTCTCAGACGTTTCACTGGGAAGAGGGCATGGCAAGGATTCTGCTCAGGTTAAGGCTCATGTGGAAGCTGTGGAAGAAGCTGTGTGATAAGCTGTAGAAAACTTGAGGTGAAATGTTATCTTAAGGATTGGATGTGCCTAAATAAATCCACACGTTGTCCTCTTCAAGTTTACAATGGAGTAGCTTAACAGAGGTAATTAAAGAAGTCAGTAATGAAGGAATATGATTCTGTAAATCCACCTCAGTAAAAGCCAATTTACCAATTAATTTGAGAGGATGGCTGAAGAGATCCTCGCCTGAAGCTTCACCTTCCTGCCTGTTCATCCCAGAGCTGGCCCTGTGCCTTTACCTCTCCTCCTCCTCCTCCTCTTCTGGGCTGCTCCACACCTTGTCTGACAGTTCCCTGTGCTTGGAAAGTAACGCTGGCGTGGCCGTTTCCGACACTAAGAACAAAGGCCAGCTTCAATTCTGATGGCAAGGAGCTTCTGACCAAAGTAACGAGCTGAACCAATTTCACCTCTTTTTCAATTAGATCCCCCGATAGGATGTCGACCTAAGATAGTATTTTTTGCCTGTTCCGTGAGGACAGTGTAATCTAAAGGCCAGAAAGATCTCGTTTTCAGAATGACTTCAGTTTGCCTCCTGGTGTCTCTTGGTTTTACTCCAGTCTGTGCCAAATGCTGGTGTAGATGATTAAACTGTCATCCTTCCTTGACACAAATCATTCCACTTTTCCTGCTAAAATACCTGCTAACAGCATCTCTTCTTCTGCAACAGCTGGAGGCTTCCCAGCTACCCTGAAAATAATTCCGTGTCTTTCTGCTCTCTTACCCTTTCCTGATGGCTAACCTTGGATTCCTCCTGCCTAAACAACCTTTTCATCCTTGTGGGCTTCTTCTCTAGTTTCAAACTCCACCTGATGAAGAAAAATGGTGTCTTTTGAACCTCACAGAGTGAGAAATTTGTGACACGGGCATTTCTTTCACACTTCAACAGCTCTGTGCGTATTCTCTGTTCTTGAATCATAGTTTATAAGGAATTTTTTTTTGGTTGATCTCAAAGGCTGTGCAGGATTATGTCAGGACTTGTGATAAAAAGAAGTGCAGGGGGGTTGTGGATTGCAGTGACTGGCTCAGGAAAAAAAAAAATCATAGGGACTGGTTGAGGTTGGAAGGGATCTCTGGAGTTTGTCTGGTCCAGAGCTGGTTGTCCACAACTGTATCCAGGTGGCTTTTGGATATCTTCAAAGATGGAACCCATCCCAGATCCGTCTGTGACTCTTGTTACGAATGGAAATGATAGAAAGATTGGGAATGATTTCAGTAATTCCATGCTGGGAGATGTGTCTGTTCTGTTCAGCCTGTAGACAGCAGAGAACTATTTCATCTTGCTTTAGTTGGAACTTCTTGAGGAGGAGAAGTTTACTTTTTGTCACTGACACAACGATAGCAGGAATAAGATGGAACAATATCAAAAATGTGATTGGAAATTTCAGCCTCTGCTTTGCAGACACAAGCATTTTTGGACAGCAACTGCTGTAGTTTAGTACAGAAGTGCTGTACTAAAATATTTGGTGGCTTTGTGGTTTGATTACAATTTACAAAGAATGAGCCCCTTGGTCACACTAAACTTTTCATCTCTAGGAAGGAATTCTTCCCTGTGAGGGTGGGGAGGCCCTGGCACAGGGTGCCCAGAGCAGCTGTGGCTGCCCCTGGATCCCTGGCAGTGTCCAAGGCCAGGTTGGACAGGGCTTGGAGCAGCCTGGGACAGTGGGAGGTGTCCCTGCCATGGCAGGGGGTGGCACTGGATGGGCTTTAACGTCCCTTCCAACCCAAACCATTCCACAATTCCATGAGCTATGCTTCCTATAATGCCTGTTTACTTTGGGAATTGAATTCTTGTGATCTTGTGGCTTTTGGAGTTGGCTTCCCACAACCTGGTACCATCCCAAAGTTCACAAGGAAGTTCTTGTCCTATCTTCCTTGCTTCATCAGAAACAAGATCCCAGGCTGATAAATGCAACACAGAGTCACCCTGTAGGTAAACACAGAGGGAGCCCGGGCTCTGTCTGGGCCGTGACTCATTCCTTGTTCCCTGTTCCAGAGCCGGCAGCTGGAATCGGAGACTGGAACGACTGAGGAGCACAGCCTCAACAAGGAGGCGCGGAAATGGGCGACCCGGGTGGCCCGGGAGCACAAGAACATTGTCCACAGCCAGCGGGTAGGTCTGGGAGAAGCACATTTCTCGGGAGAGGAGCTGCTGCAAGCACCAGGGAGTTACTTGGGGCCTGTATTCACACGGGTGTCAAAAGTCTGCTCAACGCTAGGAAAACCCGTGCGGAATTTGCCGTTAAATCTAATGCGAAGACATAAAATTAGACGTGAATTGATAAATTTATTTCTCTGTATGTGGTTCAGCTCAGAAGAGCTAAGGGCTGTGTTTGGGCATCAGGCAGCTGGATTTTGGAATGTGCCTGTTAAGAGTGAGAATAAAGACAAAAGTTCCTTGCTCTTCCCCAAAAAAAGCCAGCTGTGGGGGAGTCTGCTGTGCTTTCACCACACCCTGCCCAGTTTCCCGGTCATCCCCACAATTCCAACTCCCAAGCACAGCATCAGCTGGGGAAAAACAACATCCAAAATGCTCTGACGTCTCTGGGAAGCCTCCAGGGAGGCCTGAGAGCCCCTTCCAGGGCCTAAAGGGGCTCCAGGAGAGCTGGAGAGGGACTGGGGACAAGGGATGGAAGGACAGGACACAGGGAATGGCTTCCCACTGCCAGGGGGCAGGGATAGAGCCATCACCTTTTTTTCCTGGGATGGACCTTTGTTGGTCATCCCCAGCATCCAGTCAAACAGTAACTTCCCTGATTGTCACAAATACTTGTCCTTGGCATTTACTGCATCTGTGGTGTGCTTCCTTGTCCCTGGCAGACCCTGGAAGAGCTGGAATGCCATGGGCCGGTGATGTCCGAGCAAACCCGAGCGGAACTGGAGCAGAAAATAGATGAAGCCAGGGAGAGCATTCGCAAGGCTGAGGTAAAAAGGAAATTCTTCTGGCATTTTCACTTCCTTCCCACAGGTAGATCTTCGTTAACAGCTGTTTTTCATTTGGTTGGTGGAAATGTCTATTTTCAGCATCAAAAACCCGGGAGTTGTAAGATTTTTTTTTTCCTTCATTTGGTATTTGTCAAATCACTGACTCAGCTTCATGAAACTCCAGATCAGAAGAGTGATATTAAAAGCACCTCCTGATGAGGAGTGAGTCCTCTCATTTCCCACTGTCAAAGGTCAAGAATTTCTATACTTGGGGCTTTATCAAAAATAGATTGAAAAACAATCTCAGGTCTACTAATTTCCTTCTGCTTGAAGGAATTAATACCAGAAAATGGTGATTTTATCTCTGTCTTCATATTTTTAGAAGCAACTGCCATGTGCTGTTGTAGTGGGTTTTGATACACAAACTGATTCTGGCTGTTGATGGGAAAACATTGGAAATAACCCTTGTATCTCTGCTTTTGCTGTGAGGTGCTTTAAAGGGTTACAGAGGTTTATGAGACCTCTTGTGGGTTAAGACTTGTGAAAAAATTAACTTCTTCTTTGGCTGCCAGCGTTGGGTTGGTAAAAGTGAACTGTTTTCATGGCCACTGAAAAACCCCATTGCAGGCAGCAGGATCTGATCTGCTGGGTTTTGGATGAGTGGGTTGCTTAATTAAAACTGTAGAACAAACCTAATTGTTTTGGTGAAGTGCTTCTCATACCTCGGATTACCTGAGGTAATTAGGAATGTGATTTGCAGGTGAAGGAGTTAGAAAATACAGAGCAAAATTATTCCTCCTCCTGGCAGAAGAACTATCAGGCTCCCTTTTTAAAGCAAGTGCAGGATATGGTTTTTTAATTCTTACAGAAAGTGGTTTAAAAACCTGTTTTGAGTAAATTATTTCCAACAGACCATACTCCAAAATACTTGTGTATATACATGTGTAGTTAATGATTAAATCTGTAAGGATAGAGAGCATGAGAATAAAAGATAAAGGCAGCAGCAGCAAGAAGTAAAATCAGGATAAGAAGCTGCCAAGGAGAAGGATCTCACAACAAAATATTATAAAATTAAAATCAATTACAAATTAAATCAGTCTGGAACGGAAGTGACTGAAGATAGAGGGAAAGTGCCAAAAAGTGCAAGTTTTATATACATTTAAACACAAATTATTTTCTCCAAGACGTGGCTAATACAAATAATTTTAGCTAATGCAGTATTTGCCTGGTTTTCCCGTGTGTTGGAGTTAAACCATCCCTTATCTTTCCAATATTTAACACGTGCCCTGTTTTACAAGGGAACATGGTGCCAGTGCCAAGTATTTGAGGATGAAATCCCTCTCAGTGACTGGGGGACTTTTGCCAACTTCTTTCTCTTCCGCTGCATATTTTAAAGGCATGAGGTTATCCCCGAGTTTTTTGGAATGGTGTGGAAACCACTTTGTGGGACTCGTCTGTATTGCCACCAAAGCTATTTACGGCGTAGCACTGTTTATTTTTTTATGATAAGCCAGTAAGTGAATTCAGGGAGCTTTTATTTCCACTTGGGAATGGCTTTTTTCTTTTAGCCCTGTTCGTCCCCACTCCTCTAAGACTGAGCTCAAGTCCGTTAATTAGACAAGAGATTTTTGCAAACATAAAATCCTGGAGAAGAGCAACCGAAGCTTTGAGCTGAAACCTTTCCTTTGGGAATGCAATTGTAATTCCTTCCCGTGTGTGAAAAGCAGGCATTCCTGCATATTTATTTAGGTGCAACTGATGGAGTTGGAATAACCGAGGGTTGGGCCAGGGTGCGGCGTTGGTGCAAGAAGTTACTTAGTCTGTAGGGAGGCTGTGGCGTTTGCTCTGGTATCACATCTGGAGGTGTGTGAGGATGACATGGAGATTTAATTTTTATTTTGTTTTTCTCTTGAAATGCTTGTTATTTTTATGGAAATTTTTATGCCTGTTCTGTCCCATTTTGGTTTCTTGACTCGTTCCTTTTCCTTTGCAAATCCGCTTTCTTCCTTCTTTTCTGTCCTCATTCCTGAAGGGGAAGACCAACTTCACAAACACATTGGGATTCATTTCTTCTGGTTTGGTCATCTTCCAGTTGCCTGTTTCCCCGTGGGGAATTTTGTATCCCTGACAGATTGCTCCAGTGCCAGTGTCAGTGTGCCTTAAAAAGCAGGATGAGCTGAGTTAGGGCCTTTTAGAGAGGACTTTTTTCGGTAAAGGTTTTTTTTTCCAGGATGTATTGGGTGNAGTTAGGGCCTTTTAGAGAGGACTTTTTTTTTGGTAAAGGTTTTTTTTTCCCAGGATGTGTTGGGCATAGGTGTGCTCATCTCACTGCCCTCTTCCTTGGAGACCCTGAATCCAGGGAAATCGAAGCCCTGGGAGGAACTGAGGAGCTGTTCCATATGGATAACAGTACTTAACAAGCACAGCTATGTGGAAACAGGTGTAATTTGAAAGTACAGCAGAGGAATTGAGTAAAAATGTGCTCAGGATCAGGAAATACTGGAGAATTCCAAGTTTTTTGTCTCTCTCTACAGGATGAATATAAACCCTCAGATTGGCACATCCACAGCTCAGTGGGTTATTTCTGATCTTTTTCTCCCTGGGATAACAGCTATTTTTCCTTGTGATGTTTTCAGGGAGCAAACTCCTTGATTAGAATTGGGGGGAAATTAGGAATTCCAGCAGAGTGCTGCTGTGCAGGTGATACGTGGCAGATGTGACTGTGACTGATAACCAGAACACACATTTTTGTGCTAAAATTGGAAAATTTGGGGACTTTTAAAGGTTTCTTTTGTTTGATTGCTTGTTTTTAAAGGAAATGGTAGAATAACGTTAGATTTTGAGTGATAATCTGGCACTGGCAAAGAAATTAACTGTAGTTAATGACACACTGTGGAGTTTAGATCCAGAGGGATTCCATCCTTGTCCCAGCAGCATTGAACCACTTTGATAAAGACAAGCCCTGGGAGCACAAGGTGCTCTTTCACATTGCAAGTGGCACAATTCAGGTATCAGCTGTGAAGGAGATCAATGAAAAAATTGGAAATTGATACTGAAAACTGATAATTTGTGAAAATAAACCATTCTTGGAGCTCCTCTCTACTCACTCAGCCAATTCAGGTAATTGAAGTGTTTTAAGCTTGGATTTCTGTAACAGCAGGAAGGAAGGAATTGAGCTTTCCATTTTCCCAGTGCCTGAATCCCTTTATCTTCCAGTGACTGGAGACAGAAATTTACTGGCAGAGCCAGACACCCCCGGCTGCTCCCTCCTGCCAGGGACTTGTGCAGAGCCACAAGGGCCCCCCTGAGCCTCCTTTTCTCCAGGCTGAGCCCCTTTCCCAGCTCCCTCAGCCGCTCCTGGGGCTCCAGCCCCTTCCCAGCTCCGTTCCCTGCCCTGGACACACTCCAGCCCCTCAAGATCCTTCTTGTCCTGAGGGGCCCCCCCTCAAACTGCCCCCAGGACTGGAGGTGCCTCAGCAGTGCCAGCACAGGAGATTTCTTCTTCTCATTTTTCCTCTCTCAGACCGAAGGCTCCCCGGCGTGGGTCTCCCCGAGGAGCTGGGTTGTCCCAGGGCTCCCGTGGTTTTTCTCCGGGATGGTGGGAGGTTTCCCATTTGCGCTCAGGTCTTTGGGCCTCCACAGCAATTAATCCTGTTCCCACTTAATTATAGGGGGATGCATTTTGCCTCCGCATCAGGGTGTCTGCAGCTCTCCAGAGAGCGTTTGTAGCAGATTAGATCTGGTTAAGGCTCGCTGCGGTGCTGTTTGCTCCGTTTGATCAGCTCCGAGGTGTGGGGCCATTTTTAATTGTGCATGGAGGGCTGATTTACCCCTCTCCTTGTATTTGGCCGTGGGTATTTATTGCTGTGTTGTGTCTCAGTGGGAACAAAGCAAATTCCATATGCTTCAGGAAAACAAATGGAACGGAGTCGCAGAGTCACAGGGGGGTTTGGGTTGGAAGGGGCTTTCGGGATCATTTAGTCCCACCCCCTGCCATGGGCAGAGACACCTTCCACAAAACCAGGTTGCTCCAAGCTGGGTCCAACCGGGCCTGGAGCTCTTCCAGGGAATAATGCTCCTAATGCGAAGAAAAGGTGAATTTGTAAAATGCCTCTCGCTGCTGTCTCTGGTTGAGCTCAGGAAGCAAAGGCTGGGAGAGCCATGCAGGGCACCAGGTGCTGTCCCCGCGGGAGATGTGCAGGAGCTGTTGGTCTTTCCAGGTCAGCAGACTGGGGACTGGCCTGGAGAAATGCCAGGGACACCCACAGAGCAGGAATTTCAAACTCTCCTGGTGAAAAGCAGTTTAGTGAGGGGGAGAGGGACTTTTTACGTGGCAGATAGTGCCAGGACACAGGGAATGGCTTCCCACTGCCAGAGGGCAGAGGTGGATGGGATATTGGGAAAGAATTGTTCCCTGTGAGGGTGGGGAGGCCCTGGCACAGGGTGCCCAGAGCAGCTGTGGCTGCCCCTGGATCCCTGGGAATGTCCAAGGCCAGGCTGGACACTGGGGCTTGGAGCAGCCTGGGACAGTGGAAGGTGATGGGCTTTGGGGTGTTTCTAGTCCAGCCTCTGCCTAAACCTTACTGAATTTTTTGGTTATGAAATGTCCATAACATATTTCACCATGTGAAGAACCATGTGTTCACCCCAGGAGCACAGAGAAATGCGTTAATAAAGGTTTGCATTCATTTATTTTATGTACATTTAATTCTCTCCTTACAGAATTTGAGTGATTTCCATTCAGCCCCATTCCCAGCAGCCTGGGAGCCACTTTTTAAACTCTACAAATTCAATCCTTAGGGATCTTTAATGTTTTATGGGCCTAAGCTTGGGGAAAATCCATCTGCCAGTTGGGCTGGAGCTGTGCAGGTGGATTCTTCTCCATGAGTAGCTTCCCCTCTGTCTCCTTAACCTTGGAGTTCCCTAGGGAGAGGTGTTACCTGTGCCAGTGCCTCATTTCCTGTTTGCTTCACCCCAACAGCCTGGTTGGATTTCAGTCCATGCAGATTATTTAGCATATAAATTAACTCTGGAAGAGCTGTACAAACCTCCCACCCAGCCTCCCACTTAGAGAAGAAACCCACTCAGTGCTCTGGTGGAAAATGTCATTTATGAGCTAATTCCCCACCTGGTGTAGAAAAAGGATGCAGAATTTGGGTGAGTTGTGTTGGACAGGATTTATCTTTTTTGGTTGGGGTGGTTTTGCCACAGCTTTGGGTTTTCCACCCCAAACCCCAGCAAGGCAGTGAAAGTTGGATTTTGTGGGTTATTTCCTCATACACTCCTATATTAACACCAGTGGGCTGTGATTTAAAACTGAACTGCATGGAAT
The DNA here is from genome assembly GCA_013399875.1 of Gymnorhina tibicen. Classification (NCBI taxonomy): domain Eukaryota; kingdom Metazoa; phylum Chordata; class Aves; order Passeriformes; family Artamidae; genus Gymnorhina; species Gymnorhina tibicen. The sequence goes on along the minus strand of VXAZ01003348.1, from coordinate 563,887 downwards.
AAGACTTACTTTGGGTTTTGAGAAGTTTAGGGCATTCCAAGACTTAATTATAAATAAAATTGATTTATAGTCATGTCTGCCTATCACTGTACCATAATTCCTGTGGCCCAAAATGTAACTTTTCCTGAAGAGAATTACTTAATTTTAATACCTTTTTCAATTAAAATCCTAGAATTTAAACAAAAAGTGTTTCTAAATGGGGACAGAAATAAAGATAATGGCTTTCCAGAAGGTTTTGCCAGAACCTTTCCACACTGATTTCTTGCCGACTAAAAGAATTTGCCAAATGAGACTGACCAACCACCTGGGGATGTGGTCAGTGGTGGCCTTGGCAGTGCTGGGGGAATGGTTGGACTCATGATCTTAGAGGGCTTTTCCACCCTAAATGATTCCAGGGTTCTGTGATTCTATGATTTTGTTCCTGCCACTAAAAAAATACTGCAGTGGAATAAAACATTTCTCACAAAAGATGGTTTGGGTCTCCTCATAATCCTAATTTAATCTGATTTAATATCTGACCAAGATCCTAAGTACAACTTCTGTGTAGAAGAAATAATTCTGAAAAAAATCTGGGTTTGTTCTGCACCTTGAAAAGCCATGGCAGGTAAAGCAACTCTGCTTTCAGGAAAATCCATTTAAAACTGGTTTTAACAATCCTAAACCAGAATATTGAAGGGGCCCCACTTGCTGCATTTCTGTGTGGTTTTTACCCCAACACCTTTATAAATGGATTTGAAGGGATTGGATCCAAGGTGTTTGTGGGACGTAAAGGAACTCTGGGTTTCTTTCCAGCCCTTTTCCTCCTGGGAACAGGGAACAGCTCTGTAATGTTCCTGCTGGGTTTCATTTCCATGCCTTGCAGAGCAGTTGTGTGTCTTCATCTTGAGTAAGCTGTGGGTCTAAAACCTTTGCTTAATTAGGAGTGGAACAGTAAATAAACAAAACTATTCCATCTCCCATGCGGAGCAACGTCAGGTATGCGAGGAACAGATAACAGTGTTTATATTTTCTAAAACTTGGGTGGTTTTGCCTTTCATCTTCTTAGAACCTCCCAGCAGAAAGAACAGCTCGGAGAAGCAGGAACCCCCCGGAAGAGTTTGTACATCTTGTGGGTGGCTGATGGTTTTTTAATCGGTGTAAGAACACCCCAGTCCTGAGCTGTTAACCAGGAGCTGGTGACTGCAAAGAGCAATTTCACTGTTACACAGGAAGGTGTTTGTCCTGCAGTGAGACCTCCTAACAATGACGTTTGGGCAGCACCCAGATTTCAGAGCCACTGCTGGATTCCGGCATTCCTGGGCTTTGGAAGCTCGGCTGCCTTCCTGGAGATGCCCGGTGTGCCTGGGAATGCCAGGGCTCGCTTGGTTTAAGATATGTTCAAGTCTTGTCGGTGGAGGTCACTCAGCTGGGGCACAGCACGAGTGTCCCTGGGGAGCATCCAGTGGGAGGGAGGGAAAACCAGTGGTTAAAGCCTTGTTTAGTTTTAAATGTGATGAACTTTTCAAGGGAGCAAGGCTTGCGGAAAAGCTTGGGACACAGTGTGGTGAAATGCTGGTGAAATCACCACTGTTGCCCTGTTTCCTTCTTACTTAACATTTTATTCTGGGATAGTGAAAGCATCAAACCCCAGCTGATGTAGGTGTAGTGATGTTTGAGTGAAATGTTTGTATCTTTATAGAATCACGGAGTCATTGAGGTTGGAAAAGCACTCTGAGATCGTTGAGTCCAACCCAGCACTGCCACCACTAAACCATGTTTAAATGTGAAGCTGTTCCTGTGTGAGAAGCAGAGTAAAGTTATACTCCTGAGTGGTATTTTATTTGTATTTTTCCTATAGGTAGGAAGCTGTTAACTCTGGTCTACCAGCATAATTATTTAGGTAAAAAATATAATCTCAGCTTGTAAATAACTTTCAAGTGCAGGCCTGACCTAATGCTCCTGGTGCTTTTATGGCTTGTCTGCAATGGAATGAAGCTCAAAACATTTGTGGTTTGGAACAAACATCTGTTGACTGTTAAGGCTCCTGGGTGTAAATAGGGAGGGGGAACTCCACTGGATTTGCTGGGTACATTGAATTAAAACCTCTTGTCAAGTACACTCAAGGATTTGGGAGCAGCTTGTTTATTTTAGCTCACAATTTGTACAAACAAACTCCAGCAGAGCAAGGACCAACAGCAACTGCAGATGTTTGTAGCAGCCTGGACCAGCGTTTATTGCTGGAGCATAACTCAGCCTAATTGGAAATTGCATAACGAGGTAAACAGCAAAACAACTGGGCTGAGCAATTCCGTGGTGGAGGCGCAGGGAAAGTCCTTGCAAATTGGTGTCAGCATATATAAGATGAATACGGGGAAAGCTGCTTCACTCCACAAGTAAATATATACATTAGTACATATATTTATATATTCAAAGCCAGGTTGGATGGGTTTTGGAGCAACCTGGGCTAGTGGAAGGTGTCCCTGCCCATGGCAGGGGGTGGGACTGAACGAACTTTAGGGTCTTTCCAACCCAAACCATTCTGGGATTCTGTGAAGAGGTTGCCTTTGACAAGGTTGTTCACCCTGCCTGCGTGTTCCTGTGCAGCTCCAAGGTTGAAGTGGCTTTGTTCAAAATCTTGAATGCTTAGGAACAGGAGAGGGGGGATGCACATCAGTGTATTTAACGTTTCCTCCTTTTCTCAGCTCTCTGAGCACTATTTACAGTACCGTTTAATCATTCACTTGGAGACACTTGCATGAAGAAGTGGAAACTTCCCTTGGCTCAGTGGCTTTGGCTTTTCCCGTGGGAAACACCTCTCAAAGCTGTCCCATCCTCCTTTCTCCGTCCCTAATGATGGGGGAGAGCACGTGCATGCAGCTGTAGCCACATGAAGATACATTTAACATCATAAATTCTCCTCTTATAACTTACCTGCTCTTTAAAATCACATTTCTTCCACGCAGAATTTAAAATAATGCCTCTCAAAAGTGGTTTGATTGAGACAGGTTTAAAGTCACCTTCACAAATTAAGTGAAAATGGAGACACGTTAAGGGGTTCGGCTTAATAAAGTTAACAGTCATTTCTTTTCTGATTTATTTTCTTAGTAGAAAGATATGATTCTCTTATTCTACAAGTCCAAGCAGCCTGTCAAAAATGAGAAAAATACCTGTATCACTTCAGCTCAACGCAAAGTTTTGTATAGAGTAAGCATGTGTGTAAGAGAAAAAAATCTACGTGGCACCAGTTGGCATTTTAATTCACTGTACACATATTCTTCATAATCTGCTGTGCTCCAGCCACTACTGAAAAGGGAGTTTCCCTCTAATTTTTGCTGGACCCGTCTGTTTTTTTGCTGGTGTTGCTTGGATTCCCAGTGCTGCTGAGAGCTTGGTGTGTCAGGGATGCTGCAGTGAGCTGCTTCAGATCCCTGTGGGAAGGGCTGGAGGGGAGAGAAAGGAGATGAAGCTTTGCTACGTGCTAAAAATGACCAGTGCTGTGAAGGGGAATGCAGGAAAAACATCCAGGGTGGTTCAGTGGGTTTCTGTTGTTGCCTCCATCAGTGACTCACCGAAGGGTTTTTGGGAAATCGCTTGATTTTTGTTGCTCTCATGAGCAAGGGCAGCAGGAGGGTTTTGAGAGGGCTGGACTGGACAAAAATATCCTCGGTTTTATCCCTGGGTTTGCCCTCCACTTCTTGATGCAAATCTGCTTTTCTTGAAATCCTGAATTTCTTCACGCTGCTCTTCCCATGCCTCCTGTTTAGACTGTGAACTAATTTGGATTGGGGTGGTGCTTTGCCATGAATTTGTTAAATCCTTGGCTCCATCGGCCAGCAAGTGTGCCAGGATGCTGAAGTGAACCCAGCTGTCAGAAAACCTCCATTTTCATGCTGTTCTGGAAACAAAAACCCTGAAACTGTTTGTTGGAGTGCGATACTTATTTAATTTTGGGATTATTAACATATTCTGTTTCCATAACAAATGAGTTTCCTGTGATCTCTGGCACGTGCTGGTGGAAAAGAGCCTCGCTTGGGAGTTGGTGGGTTGGTGTGTGTGTGTCCTCTCAGATTTATTTGTGTTTCGTATCCAGTTCAGTCACCGCCTGGACGGGTCTGCTCTGTGGATATCCCTAATTTTAAAAATCCTGGGAGGCGCTGGGTTGTTGGACTTTAAAGCTGCGCTGAGCTGCTTCAGGGTGTGAACTGGGAGCGAGCATAAACTCAGAGGTGTTCTTTTAAAAACATCAACTGGTGAGACTGGCTGGGCCTCCAGAAAAACCATTCCCCGTGTCTTGGCTCGCACCACGCTCCTGCAGGCGAGGAAACGAGGAACGGGACTCATTCCCACAGGGAGCAGCTTTGGGAGCCACCCGGGTCGTTCGCGTATCGGAAAACGTCGCGGGGCGAGGCGGAATCCTGAGGAGTTCTGAGCTCTGTGTGTGTTTGTGCCCCCAGATCATCAAGCTGAAGGCGGAGGCGCGGCTGGAGCTGCTGAAGCAGATCGGGGTGTCCGTGGACACGTGGCTGAAGAGCGCCATGAACCAGGTGATGGAGGAGCTGGAGAACGAGCGCTGGGCCAACCTGCCCTCGGTCACCAACAACGGCTCCTCGCACCTGGTACGGCTCCGCGGGGAAACCTCTGCCCGGGGCTGCTCCTGGGATACAGCGCGTCCAGAGGGGGCCCCGGAGCTGCTCCAGGGCTGGAGCCCTTCTGCTCTGGAGCCAGGCCAGGAGAGCTGGGGGTGCTCACCTGGAGAGGAGAAGGCTCCAGGGAGAGCTCAGAGCCCCTTGCAGGGCCTAAAGGGGCTCCAGGAGAGCTGGAGAGGGACTGGGGACAAGGGATGGAGGGACAGGACACAGGGAATGGCTTCCCACTGCCAGAGGGCAGGGATAGGTGGGATATTGGGAAGGAATTCCTGGCTGTGAGGATGGGGATGCCCTGGCACAGGGTGCCCAGAGCAGCTGTGGCTGCCCCTGGATCCCTGGCAGTGTCCAAGGCCAGGTCGGATGGGGCTTGGAGCAGCCTGGGACAGTGCAAGGTGTCCCTGCTCATGGCAGGGGGTGGAATGGGATGATTTTCAAGTTCCCTTCCACCCAAACTATTCCATTAAAAAAAACTGATAATGTTTGGTTGGTTGTTAACCAGCAGGGAAAATCTTGTGGTTTTACATGGCTGAATTTAATGGAAAAACAAAGAACCCCTCCAAAAAAAGGATTTTTGGGTTCTTTTGCTGAGTTTACTTTAAATTGATTTTTCTGACCTTGGGTGAGTGCCGTAGTATTTATTTGCCATTTCCTGAGAAGAAAAATGTCTGTGTGTTTCCCTAAAGTTTCATTAATAGTTTAGGTTGTTATCTTGAGATCCCTGAATTAGAGACTTCATTCTTCCAAATAAAGTCTTTATTCTTCCTTAGAAAACTAAGTTCCACATCATCCCCTAAAGAATCATTTATGTAGCGATTGTGGGGAAAGTCATCAGGAGACCAAAGCCCGTTTTCCAAATTGTTTCGGATACTTTGAGGTAAAAAAAATTTAATTCATTAAGAAATCAGTGTGTGGTTTTGGAAAACAGACTTTCCTTTCCTGTGACCGGGGTTAGATGTTTTCCCTCAAAGATTTTTCATGGATTATTTGAGGTACTGTAAAAAGTGCCAGGGAATGGTTGGACTCAGTGATCTTGGAGGGCTCTTCCAGCCAAAGTGGTGCTGTGATTCCAAGCCAACTCTTTGGAAAATTTCATCCAATATACCCAAAACTGATCTAAAAAGCAACTTTGATCAGTGGAAGGTTGGTAATGATGTTTTTAATTGAGTTGTACGTAAGACTAATTGCATTTGTAGTGTCTGTTCACTTGTTTAGCTTGGAAGAAAGCACATTTTTAGGTAGTTCAAGGAAGAATAAAAAGCAAACTTTCATTTTCCTCCCCTCTTCCCCAGGAAGAGTGAAATACTTCAAAATCAGTAGTGATGGCTGAATCAAAGAAAGCCTGTTCAGAAAAGAGGAACTGCTAAAAGAGCTTAAAATACCTAGGGTATTTTTTTTCATTCCCATCTTTCTTTATGCTTTTCCCATGTTTTTTCTCCATGTTTTCTCCTTTCTTTTTAATGTTTTCTTGGTAGTGGTAGCAAACCTTTAGAGGGAGAGGGTTTTTTTGGAGGTACAGATATTTTCCTCTGTGGCAGCTTTAGTTCAGAGTAGGGAGCACTCACTGGAGTCTCAGCAAACGCTTCCCAAATCCCCTCTTCGCTTCCTTCGGGCCGTTGGGAAGTTTCTCCCCGGATGTCACACCCAGCTCGTGGTGGTGATTTGCACTGAAGGTCATTGCAGGCTTTATTCCCATCATTAATATAATTAGGAATTAGAGTTGGAGCGTGCAGATCTGAGTTCAGCCCTCCCAAATCCCAAAGGAATTCCTGTGCTGGCTTTCACTTCAGATCCTCTCTGCTCACGGTAGGTGAGGATTTGCTGCGTGGCTGTGTTAAACAGTGGGTTTATTGGATTTTTTTCTTGTACTCCACCTCCTTTAGTTCCCCTGTGTGCCTGTTGGGCTGCTCCCAAGCCCTCATTCCCAGTCTCCCCAGCCATGGCACAGCTGGCCCCGGAGCTGAGCCGCCCGTGCTGGTCCCAGGCGATGCCACAGCCTGGGAGGTTCAGCTCTGAGTCTCATTTTCCCTTTTTACACTTACGTAGGCTCCTGTATTTAAAAAAGGCTCTGTTGACCTTGGCAGGCCGGACAGGGACAGCCCAGAGATGGAATTCTTAGAGCTGGGACCAAAATTACGCCAGAATTTAGAGGAATTACTGCAGTTTGTAACAAGCAGCACTTTCACTCCAGCCTGGAGGAGTGGGCAGTGTTTAACAGAGCTGGGCAGGGGCTGGAGCCCCAGGAGCGGCTGAGGGAGCTGGGAAAGGGGCTCAGCCTGGAGAAAAGGAGGCTCAGGGGGGCCCTTGTGGCTCTGCACAACTCCCTGGCAGGAGGGGGCAGCCGGGGGGGTCGGGAACAGGGACAGGACCCTGTGTCTGTGTGCAACAACACAATATATATTTTTTTATATAAATACATTTCCATAGCTTTTTTCATGTATCTAATCCACTTTTCTCGTCACCTCCCCTGCATTTCTTCCTGTGCTTGCTGCCTGTCCCGGCACCCCCTTAGTGTCATTCTGTCCCATACATTTGTTCCTTGCTGATGCCATCTTCCATCCCAGGCTCTGCGGAAGGATGAGCTTTATCAAGCAAACCTCTTGGTTCCCTGTTTCCCCTCTCCGTGCCCGCTTCCCAAGCGATTCCAGCCGAGGAGCTGAGAGCAGCCCACGCGCTGAGAATGAAGGCGTGTGTTTCCTCCTCGTGTTGCAGACCAGGAGCAGATGCTGGCCGAACTTCGCAGCCGTGATTTGCTGATTTCCCTGGTGTCCCAGCTGGGTGTCAGTGCACAGCAAAAGGCAGACACGGGAGGGGAAACCTCCACTTTGCCACCATTTGTGGTTGGTTGCTGATCTCCCAAAGCGTCACCCAGGTGCAGGACAATTTTTTGGTTATCCCAGCATCTGTGAGCACACACCGAAGGAGAGATGGAGGCAAACTGCTCTGGAACGAGAGTGAGTGAGGAAGAAAAGATCTCCAGGATTGCGAGGATTTGGTTTGGAAATAGTAACATAAAAACTAATTAAGTCAGAACATGATGAAGCTTTGTGCTCTTCTAGTCCAGGCCTACAAGAGCAAAGCTGGTTTAGGGAAGCTGCACAGGGAATTTGTAGGCTCGGCTTAACTTTTTTGGGTTTATCAGCCTCTCACTTTTCACGGGGAGCACCAAATTTGCTCCCAAATTAACAGGAATAAAACCAGGGAAGATGGAAGTACGCAACAGTGCTGCCTTTGATTCAAAGGACTGTTTTCTCAGAATAATTCCTCATTTTTCACATGAGATAACGTATTTATTCAAAACATAACCCGGGCACGAGGCCAAAGCACAGCTCATGGCAGTCTTACCCAAACTTGTATTTTTCCAGCACATTGACTTCAAGTTTCATTTAAACTTTTATAGCAAGTTTTTACAAATCTTCCTGTCTCTAAGAATTTTTGTCATAAACTGCAGCAAATCTATTGTGCAGAACACACCAGCTAGAATTGATTTGGGGGACGTAGTTTTTTAAACTTTAAATATTTCCACTGCAGGTTTATTTTATAACTCGTGGTCACAGGTACATTAATCTTTTAGTAGTATAAATTCTCTTTTTTCCATTGAACTGGTTTTTGTGCCTCTGCAATGGCATCTCCAAAGTACTTTAGTCACAGCTTATATGAAAAATGGATTTTGAAACTAGCCAGCAGTTGAGTTGGAGCTTCCAAAATCTTCAACCGTTCTTTTTAAAGTCCACGAGCTTGTGCTTGAACAAAGAAATCCAGCTGAGTTACTTTCAATAACAATAAGCCATAAAAAACCCACACTGAAAAATATGAACCAGCTCATTTTTATTGTTATTTCTTCACCAGTTTTTAGCAGCTGCTGTAATGCCAACTGCAATTTGTTTTACCAGGTCAATGCTGATGCAGAAAAGGAAGAAGGTGAAGAGTTTGAAGACAGCATGGATGTTTTTGATGACAGCAGTTCTAGTCCTTCTGGTACTCTCAGAAATTACCCTCTCACCTGCAAAGTTGTTTATTCCTATAAGGTTAGTGATGGTTTTTTATTGATTAGAAAAATGAGTTCTATGAAAACAAATAATAAATGTGCCTGTGGGAGCTCGAGGTTTGCTCTGCTGGTAGGGTGGGATTCAGGGAGCTTCCATCTGCCCTTCTGAGGGAGAAAGGCTCTGGTGAATGGCAGAGCCTTTATTGGGACGTTTTAAATTACGTTAAAACTTTCAGTTTTTAAAAAAACATCACTTCTAATAAAAGTCTAGATGGGAATGTTCTTCCCACTGCCCATGCCTTGCTCTTAAAAGCCACTTTTCGTTTCCATCCTTCCTGTCCCACGCTCCAGGCTTCTCAGCCAGATGAGCTGACCATAGAGGAGCACGAGGTGCTGGAGGTCATTGAAGATGGAGATATGGAAGACTGGGTAAAGGTACCGCTTTCCTGAGCTTGTTTGCACAAATTCCTTCAGGATAGAAGCTGGGATGGGAGGAGGTGCTGGGGTTCTTTCCAGAGCACTGTTCACGAGCAGAGAATGGCTCCTGTTGCTCGTTGCAGGCGCGGAACAAGGCGGGCCAGGTGGGCTACGTGCCGGAGAAGTACCTGCAGTTCCCGACCTCCAGCAGCCTCCTGAGCATGCTGCAGTCCCTGGCTGCGCTGGACACCCGATCCCACACCTCCAACAACTCCACGGAGGCTGACCTGGTGCCGGGCAGCCTCAACGGAGACTCCAGTGGTAAATTCCAGTTAAAAAGACACAGGGTATTGAGCTGGCTCTTGAAAGCAGTCTGGACATCGAGTCTGGGAGGTTTTCCTAGATTTTGTGGAGTCAAAGGATCATTAAGGTTGGAAAAGACCTCCAAGGTCGTGAAATCCAGCCTTTGACCAAATCCCACCATATTGCAAAGTCTGCTCATTTTTTAACACTTCCAGATGTGGGAACTCCACCATTTTCCAGCCTGTTCCAGTGTTTAACCACTATTCCAGGGAAGAAATTGTCCCTAACATCCAGCCTGAACCTCCCCTGGTGCAATTTGAGGCCATTTCCTCTTGTCTTATCTCTGGTTTCCTGGGAGAAGAGGCCCCACCTGGCCACAGTCTCCTTTCAGGGAGCTGCAGAGAGAGACTGACCTGTGTCTGAGCACAACCATTCCCAGTAATTATCTCAGGAATTATCTCTCTCATATCAAATCTGCATAATTCACCTCCTTAGCTCCTACAGCTGAGATTAAAATTAAGGCAAACCAAAATAACCTGGCTCAGCAATAACAGAGCCTTTAAAAGAACTTCAGAATCACCAGCTCCAGCTATAAAACTTTGTGTACACTTGAAATATCTTTTCTTAGCTCACTGGGTTTTTCCTTTTCCATTTTGCAGTCTGTTTTGTAAAAGCACTTTATGATTACGAGGGGCAGACGGATGACGAGCTGTCCTTCCCGGAGGGAGCCATCATCCGCATCCTGAACAAGGAGAACCAGGATGATGATGGCTTTTGGGAAGGAGAATTCAACGGCCGCGTCGGGGTCTTCCCCTCGGTGTTGGTCGAAGAGCTCACGGCCTCAGAGAATGGAGAGACTCAGAAGACTGGGGATAGCCAGGTATGGAAAGAGGTGGTGTTGGCTTGGTTTATTATCTGGGCAATTTGCAAAGATCTGTCACCTCTTCAGGGGAAAAAAACATCAGAACCAGTTTAAGGAAAAAAAATCAGAACCAATTTAAGGAAAAAAACCCCAGCGAAGCCCTCAGTGCTTGCATTTGAGTTTCTTACCCAGCCTAATAACTATCAACTGATGTATTTTTGCAGATAGAACAGATTTGTGAATAGAGGCAGATACTTGGGTAGAAAGGAATCAAAGGAGAAAATTCACAGTTTACTTCCTGTCATTAATTTATGAGAGGCTGAGATGTCTGACACAGCCTAGCAAAAAGAGAATTACAGGCTCTTTCAGCCCTAATTTAGTGTTTTCATACTTAAATCTGTTCTGGATCCTCTCATTTTTGAGGGGCAGGGTACTGCTGAGTTTTGGATTACAGCAGTTTTTGCAAAAACGTCCTCATTTCTACAGAGTAGTCCTATAATCCTTCTGTCGTGTTAGAAAATCAGGCACATTCCCTTGTGGAGTTTGGGGCTAGAAACTGCACTTCCACATTTTCTACAAAGGAATTTTTCAGTATTTTTATTCCTTGATTTAAGAAGACCCTGAAAACGAACATTTAAATGCATTTGGGTGGGGATAATGCTCCTGATCCCAACACTTTTGTGTGAACCCAACTTGGCCAAGTGACCTTTTTGTTTCAACTAACCTTCGGAAAGCCTCTCTGAATTACCTGGGAGAGGCTGAAAATTTCTGCTCAGTGGCAAGCTATGATTTAAAAAAAATTGCATCCCTGTTGGATACCTTGGCTTTCCTTCCCAAACCTTCTTGTCAGCTGCTTTTCCTCCGGAGGGAACTTGCTGGAGTAGGGATAGGTTGGAAAACTGGTGTGTGTGTGTGTGTGTGTGTGTCAAACGTGCCGAGGAGGATTTGCTGCAGCCTCTCCCTGGTTTTGGCACAGGTATCCCCCACTCCAAAGGCCAACAACTCCCTGCCACCACTGCCTCTGTACGACCAGCCTCCCACCAGTCCCTATCCCAGCCCGGATAAAAGAGGATCCCAGTTTTTCCCCAGATCTCCTTCGACGAACGGTGAGAAATTTGTAAACCTTTTGGGTAAAGGCTTCGTTTAGAAGCTTCATGTTTCACAGGGGGCAAAAAAGAAAAAAGAGCGTTTTTACAACATAAATCCAGCAATACTGAGGGGCTCCTTTGTGACGGGGTATTGCTTATTCCCTCAGAAAACAGCTTTGGTTCCGAGTCCCCCGGATTTTCCCAACCTCCACGAATTCCTCCGGAGAGTTCCTATGGCAAACTGCGGCCTGTAAGTGTCCAGCACGTCCTGTGGTTTTTACTGATGTTCAGAGGGTAACAGCCCCTAAACAGAGCTGAAAAAGAGGTGGGGAATAAATGCCAGAAGAGGTCAGTCCCATGGTTTATACAGTTCCTGCTTTCCAGCAGGTTCCTGCACATTTGGGATCATGTTTACTTCCAACCCCTTTGGTTTGAGGGGTTTGGATTCACGATTCTTAATGGTGAGGATTTTGCGTTGTCTTTGCTGCCTAGAAAAAGGACATTTGCCAGAAAAGGAAGGGAAGAATTAAATCACTTAGAACTCGACAAAGTCCATCTCCTATGATTAACTTTGAAATCAAGTTTTGGGGGTTTCAAAACCCTAAACCAAATCATACTAAAATGTAACATTTGTCTTTTCCTGGCCTTCTCAGCAAATGAGGTTGCAGAAAAAGAGCATTTTTGGATATTCATATAATATATTCTGAATATTCCAGCAGTATTGGGCAGTTTGGTGCAGGATTGCTCCACAGTTCATGTTTTCTGTAGCGAGTCTGGTGTATTCTGAAACGGCGTCCTCAAAATCCTGTTGCCACTAAAGGTGATCTCTGTCAGGAGCAAGAATAACTTGACTGATGTGGCAGAGTTTGGAAACAACATCAAATTGTGGGTGTGTGGAGGTCAGTGATTGATGAAATACCAGTGAGTCAGATGCAGCAAAACATTCTGGTAGTTCCCACTCCACAGAAATTCCAGGCAGAAGCACCATCAGATTCAGCGTGTGATGAGCCTTTCCCAGGCTTACATCCTGGCTTATCCATGGACACAGGCAGAATAGATGAGGGATTGCACCCTGGAGAGAACCTGTGAGAGGTCATGAGGAAAATCCCCGATGGCTGAATTGGGGAGCACTGGAGCTGAGTCCAGCTGGATGCACAACCTGTTGGTTTGCGTCGTCTGCAGGGGTGAGCCTGGAGGTCTGTGCAGGAAGCGTGAGGGGTTTCTGATGGAATTTGGCCATTTTGTGGTAGTCACGGGCTGGTTCTGGCTGTTGCAGGTGCGAGCAGCTCCACCCCCCCCGACACAGCACCACCGCCGGCCCACGGAGAAGATCGAGGACGTGGAAATCACTCTGGTGTAACGAGGGGACTGGCTAATTAGTAGTGCTACAATCAAGGCCAAACACAGCTTTTGGTCAATCTCGTTTTTAGGCACCTTTGCATGATGAAGACTTGGACTAGAGCGAGCGGTAGGGAGGATTTTATGTGACAGTGACCTGGCAGATTCCTTCCCACAGTCATGAATATTTTGTGCCTTTTGTTTGTTTGTTTGTTTGTTTGTTTGGATTTCTCTACATCATTCTTCCTCCCTTAGCACAAACCAAGACAGGCCAAGATTGGCTTTTTTCCGTGGCGGAAGATGCTCCATTTTTATGTGGAGACAAAGAAAGAGCCTCGTTCATGCAGCTTAGTCTTAGCATCCTTTGCTCCTGTGCATTAGTACAGTATATTACTGTTGCCATAGGAATGTGTTAAAGATTGTGGGTCCTTCCAGTAGCATCACCTGCCTGATCAGGTATTCATCAGATGAATGAAAAAGGGAACGGAAAAAGAAGTCTGAAGGAGAGGCTGGCTCCTCTTGAATCCCCCTGCAGGAAGGAAGAGATGGGAAAATGATCTCCTGGAGAAGCAGAAGTGTTCGTTCCATGGGTACTCCCCTCGTCAGTGATTCACAGCCGGACATTCTGCCTTGGATCTTTGTGTTTACTCAGTGCATTTACTCATAGAGGATCTAACACGGAGGTGCTGAACCAGCAGCAACATCTTCTTCCACAGCAGAAGCAACGGGTAGAAAAGCGAAAAAGCAAGTGAGATTTTTGTCTAGATCTGGAAATTGAGCTGCTTTTTCTTTTCTTTTTTGTTTTTTTCCCCGTAGCAGATTTTGGGGATTTTGGTTTTTTTTTGTTGGGTTTGGTTTATTTTTTTTTAAAGCATTTGGGTCACTCTTATCCCAGTTATTGCCGTGTACTTTATTATCCAACGTTAGCAGTGTATCTTTGTCATCAGACCACCTGAGTTCTAGAGTTAGCAGTTCCGTTTAGAGTATTTACGTGCATTTAGTTGTTGCATTGGATGGTCCTGTAGCCTTTTCCCACCCCAATCCCAGTAACCAGCCAAAGCCAGGGAGCCGGGAGCAGCTCCGGGTTCTGCCTTCACACCACCTTCGTGCCCGAGATGTGCCCAGTTCCTCTCGGGAAGGCAACTGGGAGGAAAGGAGTTGCACGTTTGCCTCGGAGAGCTCTGAAAAGGGAGCTTGGATTTTGGTTTTTTGAGAGAAAAGGGCGAAGAATATTCTGAGGTTGAACGTGGAGCGGAATGGTTGGAGGAGAGGGAAAAACTGGATGCAAACAGGTTTTTCTTTGGGTACTGACTAAAATATTGTCAGCATTCTCCATCAGGCGAAAACTTCGGATCAAAGGCATCCCGAGGTCGGGTTTGGAGCTGTTTGTGGGTTCTCTTGTGTCTTCATGGTTTTTTTTCAAAGCCAGTAAGTTTTCTACCTTTAGTTTACTAACAAGGGCTATTTTTTGAGGCTGCATTTACAACAAAAACCCAACGACTCATCTAACAAGATTTTATCATAAACTTTGCACATACTTGTAAATCCCAACCCGAGCTGGGTCTCCGAGACATCCAGTGCTTTTCAGTCTCCTTTCCCAGTGGGATCCTTAACCAAGAGTGGGGCTGTCTGAGGACAACAATTCATGGATCAGTTATGGAATCAGTGACTGTCCAATGAAGTCTTTTCCATATTATTCCTTCTTTTTTGCACCTCTTGTCCTGTTGATCTGTTCGAGGTCTTTTTATGTGTTTATCAAACTTATTCTTAAGTTTAAAAAGAAAAGTTTTAAAAAAATAAAAAAAAAAGATTTAACTGTTTGCAGATACTTTGAGATCTTCACAACGCAGAAGAAAACCAAGTTTTTGCCATAATGTTCATGTTCAATTCCTTTGGCCAGTTTTTCTGTGTCCTTCACACCCGGACTTTCAAAAATCCAGAAAATTTTTATTTAAAAGTCTCTTTAGTTGTATTTTAAAATATTTTCTGTAAGAGCTGCTAATTTTATTTAAAAAACAAAAGTGAAAAAAAAGAAAAAAAAAAAAAAAGGCAAAAAAAAGAAGAAAAGTTGTAAAAAGATGCCTCCTTTTTAACTATGATTTCTTCATACAGGGCATGTATCGGCCGTCGCATCGTGTACAGCTCAGTACACCCTGAAAGCATCAGTGCAAATGCTTTCTTTATATTGGCTGTAAAAAGTTTGTATTTATTATGTATAAAAAGTTGAATAATAAAAAAGTGGAACTAAATCCCTGGTGCCCTGGGAGATTGGGGAGTGGGGGTTTGAGGGAAAACCCAGGGATAAAAAAATCAGCCTTTTTTTCTTGAGAGGGAATTTGTGCTTTTACACGGAGATTTGAATCTTGTGCTTTGGGAAAAGCACATCCTTAAAGTCAGCTTTAAACATCTTTAGGAGGGGGCATTTATACGAGGAACAAAACGTTGCCAAAAATGAAGAGCCAGCAACAAAGCTCCAGTTATCAAAATAATTGCTTAATAGCCTTGGTGCAATTAGGATAATTGTCTAAAGAAAGCGAGGGGAGTGATTGATAACAACCCTTCAGAGTGATTGTCCTTTAATAGGCTGCATTTGCCTAATTGTGCCAGGAGTATTCCCACCGCATCCCAAGCCTCTCCAGCTCTGGGATCCCTCTGGGAGCTGCGTTTCCACGTTGGATTTTCTTCCTGCACTCGGAAGCCTCCCGCCAGTGGCCAGCTCCTTGCTGGGCTAATCCCGCTTTCCTACAGGTGGTAGGTGCCAAATGATCCATAATTTCCACGTGCTCCCTGGTTTTGGAGACTCCTTTTCCCTCGTGGAACACAGGACTTTGCTGTGGGGTTGGGTTGGATCTTTTTTCAGTTCCGCTCTCCCCACAGAGCTGTTGCACAGGCCTTCCCTTTTTCCCCTGAGCTCCTGCAGCCTCCTGCTTTGAGACATCCCATCTTTCCTGCTTTTTATGTGGATTTATGGTGCTCCGCTAAAAATTATTGTCCTGCCTTGCTGCTTTGACAGCTTTGTCCTTTTCTTTTCACTTCTTGCTTGTTGCTTGGGGTCCTTTTCACCACCACTGTGACCTAAAAATTATTTTAATCCTCAAATCCACCAGTGGAGTCACTTTTCCTTACTTCCATTTTTAACAGGCCCCCTTCATGCCTCTGCTTTTCCTCCTTCCCAAAACAGAGCCAGCAGCAGCTGTGCTGTGATCCCATCATTCTTGCCATTAACTGATGTCCATGAAAACCTCTTCTCCCTGAAGTGCCTTCGTGCAGGTGGGAGAGGGACACGGTGTGAGCAGCACACAGTGATCACTTAGAGGCAAAAAGAGGTGCTAAGGAGCCACAGAAGGCTCCAGGGCTCTATTTCCTGCCTGGGATAGTTAAGAGAAGGAGACTGGGGGACTTTCCCCAGTGCAGAGGGTGAAATGTCGGTCCCTGGGAAGTTGGCAGCAGGATCTATTAGAGCCAGGGTTTCCTCTGATTGCTTTGGTTCCCAGATTTTGGCTTTAAACTGAAAGAATGTAGGTATGGGTTGGGTATTAGGAAGAAATCCTCCCCTGTGAGGGTGGGCAGGCCCTGGCACAGGGTGCCCAGAGAAGCTGTGGCTGCCCCTGGATCCCTGGAAGTGTCCAAGGCCAGGCTGAACAGGGCTTGGAGCACCCTGGGATAGTGGAAGGTGTCCCTCCCGTGGAGGTGATCTGAGATCCCTTCCATCCCAAACCAGTCTGGGATGGAGTGATTTTCAAATAGGGTGATAGGACTCAGATTGGGTAGAAGAGATGGGGGTTAACGATGTGATGTTTATTACAAATGGTGCCAGGGTTTCTTTCTGTTTGTTTTATGGAAGTATTAGAAGGAACCAAAGCAAGTGGGCAAGTTCTCTTTCCCATACAGCACAAATGTCTCTCACTGCTGATAGTAATTAAAAAAGAAAACAAAAACTGCACCATCTTCTCTAAATAAAGCATCTTCTGCTTCTTGGAAGCCTGGCTGCTCTGGAGCTTGCACTGTGTTCCTGCTTGCTTTTCCAGCAAAGTCCCTATAATTAATACCTTGTAAATCCCAGCACGGCAGGGGCAGGATTAGCAGGGAATCTACCTCGGTCAGCCTTTGGAGCCTCCCAGGAAGGAGGGGATGCCTCTGCCAAGGGAAGAGTTCTGTCTCCCCAGATTTTTTCCACTTGCAGATCTGTTGCCCTACGTGAAAATTTTGGGATGGATGGGAGTAAATGTGCTGTCCCCCTGCACCTGGGCAGGTGTCTCCAAGGTGGGGAGCTCATGGATATCGAGACCTCAGTGCAAGGCACAGGGGGAGGCTGCAGAAAGTGAGGGATGAAAGGGAAGAAAACTTAACTGGAGTCAGGGATGCAGCAGAGAGACAATAAAAAATGCAGCCAGGAAAACGCTGACGTGCTCGCCATGCCAAGTGGTTTCCTACTCCAGGCATTCCCCAGGGGGATTGAGGATTACAGATCTGGCAGCAGGATCAGTGCAGCGAGTGAGCCTCTGCATTGCAGGTCATTTCAGCCAGAAAGGGAAAGAAAGCACTGCAGTGATAGCGGAATGGAGAGGTGGGAAATCCCTCTGCTTGCTTGAGCAGCACAGGGAGGAGGGGGAGAGCGGCTCTGACGGGTACCAGTGCATCTCCTCGCATCCTGGCACTGCCAGGGAGAGCCTGGCCCCGTCCTCTCAGCACCCTCCCTTCCAGCATTGCTGCACATCGAGGAGTTCCCCCCCAGCCTTCTCCTCTCCAGGCTGAAAGTGTAGAGAACCCTAGAACAGAACCAGAGGACAAGAGGAAATGGCCTCAAGTTGTGCCAGGGGAGGTTTAGGATGGATATTAGAGGAAAAACCTTCACTGAAAGGGTTTTCAGGCATTGGCCCAGGGCAGAGGTGAGTCCCCATCCCTGGAGGGATTTAAAGCCCTGTGGATGTGGCACCTGGGGACATGGGTCAGTGGTGGCCCTGGCAGTGCTGCAGGAGTTATTGGACTCCATGATCTGAAGGGATTTTCCTGAGTGGTTCTCTGACAGGGAGAACCTCCGTGTTGAGCAGTGTTGGGCTGGGCGCTGTGCAATGGCCACGGAGACTCAGGAATGGGGTTCCAGGATGGAGGCTTCAGACTGGACCTCCTTAAGGATCCACGATAAAAACCAACATTCTGCCGTGGCCTCGTGTCTGTTCCCAGAAATCCTTTGGAATAAAACACGTGCTGTAGCCAGCGGCAGCTTCGTGTATTGGAAATGGTTTGTGGAGGCTTTCAAATCCCGAGCCCGGCCCACATTCCCAGGGAGTGAGGCCTGTGGTGGTGTCTGCCACATCCATCCGCAGCCCAATCCCATTCCTTCTGCTCTTCCCACTTCAGGTTTTCTCCCTGCAATCATCGTCCAGCCTGTCTTGAGTGTGTTAAGCAGCAGTTCTTCCACCACTTCGTTTGAAATTCCCTTTTGCTGTCAGATGGATTTCCCAGCTGGTATCCAAAGGGAGCAGGGGCCAGGCCCGCGGGACATCCAGCTCTGGGGATCAGGAGCTGCCTCTCACAGAACCTGTCACTGCCCCCTGCCAGCCCAGACCATGGCCAGGGATTAAATGAGCTTGCCAGAGGGCTTTGGATTCTCTTCCATCATTTCACCCGCAGACGCGAATATCCCTGGAGCGTTCTGGGTCAGGCAGGACTGGCTGTGAGGATCGGGAGACAGGGACGAACTTGCCTTTGGAGTGCTTTGTCTTCATTTGTGGAAGGAGAAGCTGTTCAGCCACGAGTGTGCGAGTTGAGCTCCACAAGGATCCCAGGATATTCTGAGCTGGAAGGGATCCCCGGGGATCATGGAGTGCAGCTCTTGGGAATCTAACCCCAGACCCTGGCGTTACTGACACCATGCTCCAGTTCTTCTGGCAGCTAAACACATCCCCCAACACTCACCTGGATGTGAGGTGAACATGGAATGGGCCCCACTGAGGAGGAGCTGGGAGCTCCTTTCTTCCCCCCACTCTGGCATCACCCCTGGACAAATCCTCCCATCCCCTGTGTCCTGTTGGCCGAGCACTGCCAGCATCACCTGAAGGTTTCTCTTCACAAAAACCAGTCTGTGCCATGCTGAAGTGCCCCTTCTATTTCAAAATTGCTTTTACCGTGCTCCCAGATTTTCACCTTTTTTTGATGGAGTGGTTTTGGGGTTGGATTTTTCTTTTTGAATGCAGATTGAAGAGTGAGTGCTGTGAGCTGTGCCTCAGCTCTGCTGTAATTAGTTTTGTCTACTGTAATTGCTTCTCCTTTTGCCATTGTTTAGTGAAAGACGAATGAATTTCCAGGTCTGGTTCCATTGGGAATGCTGACAGCAGCTTTTTTAAATCCCACAGCACAGCTATTTGTCTTTTTTATTCAGCTGAATCCTGCAGAGTGGGACAAATTCGGCTTCTCCTCTGTGTCCCGGGCAAATTACTGCACTAATTAATTTCTCTAAGACCGGGGCCTCCTTGCTTAGCAGAGGGAAGGGATGGAGGGAGGGCATTGTCTGGAAAACAGCAACAACCCGGGATTAACTCCTGGAGTAAACCTGCATGAAGAGACATGAGAAGCAGATGGTTTAAAAAGGAGGTTTACAGGATTAAAAAAAATGGGTATTCTGGTATTAATCCCACATCTTCCTTCATAAGAACATCTTGGTTTCTGAGGAGGGAGCTCTGATCCATCACGCTGTTGATGCTCTCAGGGTTTCCTGCTGCAGGCTTTGCTGTGGGATTTAAAAGAGAGTTGGCGTTTTCCTTGGGAATTTGATGGCAGAAGTTACTTGATGGCTGCTCCTTAAAAAGGAGGAAGGGGTGTGGCAGCAAGAGAAGGGACAGAGAGGGGACTGTGGCCCAAGGACTTGCGTGGTTCTGAGAACATCAGTGACAGGGGGAGGTGACAAAGCCAGTGACAGGATGCCAGGAGAGAAGAACCCTGCAGAGGGAAGCTCCTTTGGGCAGAGCTTTGGAAGGAAGACTTTGGAAGCAGTGAGTGCTTGGACTTCCCAGGAATTTCTGTGACCGGATCTGAGAATTTGTGGGGTGCTTGAGACATCAGAGCTGAGGCTGAGCCAGGAATGAAAGTGGCAGGAGGGAAAACCAAAATGTAATGTTTTCTGGTTTGTTTGTTTGGTTTTGTCCAGTGAAACAGGTGGGGTTTTTTGGTTTTTTTTCTGTTTTTTTTTTCTTTTTTCCAAACAGAAATCTAATTCCAAATATTAATCAAATATTAAATTCAATAAATATGGGTAATAATAAATACAGCATTCCCGATTCCCAGACTGCCACAAAGTATTGTTGAGGTCAGTGCAAATTATTCCCCAAGGACACTGTTGGAGTGGGATTGCTCTGGGATAACGAGGGATCTCGTGTTAATTCAGCTGGCAGAGCTGCTCTGCCTAACAGTGGGGAACTGCTGCTGCTTTCAAAATTACCTGACCGAGCTAATCTGAGGGTGAGGAGACAATTTATTGATTGGAGTCCTAGCCAGACGTAGATGGAGATAATTCTGGGATGTTAGTGGTATTATTCCTACAGAAAAGCAGGCTGGGTAAAGATTTTCAGGTTTTTATTAGCCCCTGCCAAACAATTGGGCTGCATTGCAGCTCGGATGTTTAATTTAAGATGTGAATGGCTGAGATACCAAAAATCAGAGCTCTCTGGGTGGTGGTCACTGGGTATTCCTGCTGAAACTGCTCATTTTCTAAAGCCAACAGCCCCTCACACTGCTTTGAGCTCCCTTTCTAAAGCTATTTTTAACAGATAAGGGGTGGGGGGAAAAAAAAGGTGTTAAGTTTGCAGCTCTGCTTTTGGATTCTGGTCAGGTGTCTTGTTGCTCCTCACGGCTCTCCTGCAAGCTGGCATCCGAGGGTTCTGCTTAATGTCCTAGAAAATGACCTTGTGCTCGGACCAGCAGCCAGTTTATCACTGCTGCTCCCTGGCTGTGTCTCCGGGGCGGAGAGGAGATGGGAAAGCAGGGAAAGCACGGAGCTGGGAATTGCCAGGTGGCTCCTGGACCAGCAGCTCCCTCCCTGCTGCTGCTGCAGCACCTGGGGTCAGCTTGGCAAAGCAGTTCTGCTTCTCCTTGTCCAAATGGGGAGCTGGAATCCCGGGAGCTCTGGGATTGAGGGTCTGGGGTTTGGGACCTGAGCCCTGCTGGCTCCTGCTGCAGCCTCGCCCAGTCCTTTCAGCTTTACTGCCTCCGGTGCTCTTCAGCTCTGTTGAAGGTGTCAGCCTCTCACATGGACGGCTCCGTGGATTTCCCTGGCAGTGGGAAGCCGTTCCCCCGTGTCCTGTCCCTCCAGGCCCATCCCTCGTGTGTCACATCAGCAGTTCCACCACGCAGAGCAGGGAATGGCCTTTGTCCCCAGCCTTATCTCAGTGCACCTATAAATCATCACAAAACTGTGCTGCTGGGGCAAAACAGCCCCTCCTGCCCTCCGCCTGTTTCCTGGGGCTTGAAAACTGATTAAGAATCACTTGCTGAAGCTGCTGGGTCTCGGGTGACAGTGCCAGGGCAAACTGCTGTCCTGGAAATGCCCATTAAAGGTTCAATTTACATCCTCACCCAGAGCCGCGGGGCCGGGTGTGAACTGCTGGAATGACCTCTGCCAGCAGCCACTCGCTTCATTAAATAGTAACGAGCCCGAGGATTCCCAGCTAAACAGCACACCGAGCATCCTTATTCCATTTCCTGTTTCTAAAGGAAGTTTAAATTATTTACTACTCTGCTCTAAGTCCTTAAAGTGAATCCAGGCAAAAGCAAAATCTTGGCAATTGAGGGGTGTTGGTTTTCAAGCTTTAACGTGTCCTCAGAGGTGTGAGTTCTCCTGGAGGGTCGCACTCACCTTTCCAGAGCAGTTCTTTGTCCTTAGCTTGGTACTGAGCTGGTGTTGCCCCCATTTCAATCCTGCTCATCCAGCTGCAGGGAAGGGGATGGGATTGGGGCAGCTGAGAGCCGTCTCTGGAAACACGGGTGCCCTTTTCCATCCCTGTCCTGCAGGATCCCGCCACCTTCCCCTGCTGCCAGGAAGGTTTGCTGGGCTTACTCCCCGTGTTCTTGCCAAAACCAGTAAATCCTCCTGGTGTGAAATGTTTACAGAAGGCCTGTAAACGTGGCCCTGACCCCTGCTCCTCCCAGGCATGTTCCCTCCATCTCTCCCTGCTCCGAGGGGCTGCTCCATGTGGGAAGGCAGAACACGTTCCTCAGGAAGACTTCCAGGGAGTGGTGAGTAACTCAGTGAGGGGTTTATACAGCTTGGGCAGTAGCAGCTGCTCCAGCTGCAGCAGGAAACTCTTAATACTGCATCTGCTGCAGTAAAATACCTGTCTGAGTCAGACTTTACAAATGCTTTACAGCTGCTGCTTGCAATTCATCTTACCTCTGCTGGAATTACCTTCCAGGACCTGCCTGCATTCATTTAATGCAAACTATCTCATCTTGTCCATCTCTACCCCGGGTTTCATTTTCCACAGCAGCTCCCTGGGAAAATTCATGAGCTCTGCAGTGCGTCTGATGGTTGTAGGGAGGGTGATTTGGGAGGTTTTCTGTCCTAGGCTGCTGGTTCCTGCACTAAAAGGTGGTGGGATGTGGGTTGGGATGGGGCTGTCCAAATCCCCCTGGAGCACAGCCCCAGGCACTGCACCATGGCTTGTGTTTGCATGGAGAGAAATCATAAGGAACAGGCTCTGAATTCCTGAATTCCTCAGGCATGTCCAGAGAGACGATGGGGCCTGGCACGAGCGGGAACCCAGCATGTCACCCCAAATCCTGCAGGTGTCTGAGCTGGAGGGACCCCAGCCGAAATGGGCAGACCCCGTGCTTCTGCCTGTACCAGTTTGTGGTTTTGACACCCCCGAGGCTGTTCCCTGATCCTTCCTTTGCAGAGCCAGCACAGTCCCTGTGCCTGCAGGATCTCCCTTATTTCGGGAGCAGCAATGGCAGTCGGGGACTTTCCCAGGCAGGACACTCGCTCCCAATGCCACCTTTTGTCGTGGCCCACAGAAAGCAGGGGGTATCCCAAAATCCAGCGTGCCTGCAAGCTGGGAAAGCTGCTGGCTGTCCTGGCCTCTTCCCTGCACGGGGCTGCCAGCCCCTCCTGCCTGCTCTGAACAGGAGCCAGCTTCCCGGGGAGAAAACGCTGGGATACTGGATTAATTGAGCCCGTGCAATAGCCTTCAGCTGCCATAAACCATGTTGCTGTCTGGGCAGTGAATGGAGCTGGGGGGAGGCAGGACAGCTCCCGGTTCCCAAACCTGCTCCGCGCCGCATCCCCCACAGCGAGGAAACCTGGCACCACCCCCGGCACCTGCCAGGGGCCTCCCTGCAGGCACGGGGGGTTCCTGCTGCTGCCAAGTGCCACAGCCGGGGGTGACATCCTTCCCGCACATCCCTAATTTTGCTCCTGTGGGATGTGAGGGGTGCCCGGAGCCAGGGAGGGTCATGGCTGGAGCCAGAGCCAGTGGCTCCATCCGTGTGGCAGCCGATGGAGACTAATCCCAGCTGCTGGGCAGCGGAGCGAGGTCAGGCTCTGCAGCAGAGCTGGCATCACTGGCACATTCCTGAACACCCCACTTCATCCCAGGGGACTGCCTGGTGCTCCCAGAGGAGGAGGGAGGGAGCTACGAGGTCAGCCAGGAACTTTTTGCTTTTGCTGCAGCAACCCCAAAGTTTTTTCCGTCCCCCCTTTGGGAAAAAAGGGAGCTCCTGTTCCTGTGGCGAGGCAGCCCCTGCCCTCTCACATCTGGCTCCACAAAAAAGTGGGAAACGGGGAGCAGCAGGGGTGCAGTCCCCAAGGGTGGGGACCCAAAAACCTGAACGTCAGTCGCTTATCATGGGATTTATGGATAATCTCAGGCCTGCTGCAGATCCAAGCCACTGCTGGGACTGGGAAGCCACTGGGACCTGCCGGACCCCACCTGCGCTCTCTGCGGAGAGGGCTGCAGGCGTGTCACAGCTTTTTTGGGGTGCTGGCAGCTTCCACTTCAGCAGGGACGGAGCAGAGGTGAATTCACAGAGTCACGGAACGGCTCTCTTGGAAGGAACCTTTAAAGGTCATCTACTGCACCCCTCCTGCAGTGAGCAGGGACATCTCCAGCTAGCCCGGAATCCATTCCCAGCACCTGGGAGCATCCCCCAGCGCTGGCTCGGGCTGCAGCCAGGGCCGGCCGAGCTGAGGGAGGAATCCCACGTTGCTATTTGGGGAAGGGACTGAAATGTTCCCGGCCGGGAAGGCCACAGCTCGGAGCCCGCTGGCTTAGCCAGGCCGTGTCCAGGGGGACAGGGGACATTCCCCTGGTGCCAAACACCACCCAGGCCCCTGCTTTGTGCCCGGCTCCGGCCCTCGGTGCTGACCTGAAATGCTGACACAACACATAGTTTGTCCTTAATTGGGCATGGAAAAGGGGACACGCGTCAGGATCGGGCTTTTTGCTCGTGTTGTGCCTTTCCCTGTCTTTATGGGATCCAGGAATACATTGCGTGAGCCCCTCCTGGGTAAACTCAGCCTAAAAAAAAAAAAATATGATCTCGGGCAGATATTTCCTGCTCTGGAAGTACGGTGGTGCCGCGTTGGAAAACAGCAGAGTGGGGTTTGTGCAGCTTGGGAGGGTCGTTCGTGAAAAATTACATGAGACCCCGGTTAATAGGGCTCAAATCGCTGCACAGAGACATCCCCAGCTGCTACACTGCTCTGAAGCCTGGTGTTCTGCATGGGAAAGAGAATCTTAGGCAAAGGGAGAGCAGAGGGAGCTGGCTGAGGGAAGGGCAGGACGGCTGGGCACACCAGGGAGAGACAAAAGTGTTTGGTGACACAATTCCTCACCGCCACCGCCACCTGGCTCTGCCAAGTGCCCCGTGGGATGCTCCGCCATCCCTCAAATTCTGGGTAAATGAATCCCCGGGGAAGAGGCTTTTCCCGCTCTGGGAACCGTCTGCACTGACATCTAGTGGTAAAGCAGGCTTTTCCCTGGAAAAGAGCAGAGCGGGATCCTCCGGGGGCTGGCTGGGAGGTGCTTTACTGGTCCTGCTGGTGTTCCTGCTGTGGTTGTAGCCAGGAGCACGGGGGGCTTTTTCACGGAATCATTTAATTTGGACAAGGCCCTTAAGATCTTCGCGTCCAGCTGCAAACCATAATAACATCCATGATAAAATGCAGTTTAAATCTCCGCTTCCTAGAGGCTGTGCATCAGCTGTACCCATTATTGTTATTATTTTCGTAATCCCCTACAATCCCTAAACCATAAAAAAAAAAAAAAAGTGTTCTGACAGGACAAGGAGGAATGGCTTCCCACAGCCAGAGGCAGGGTCAGATGGGATATTGGGAAGGAATTGTTCCCTGGGAAGGTGGTGAGGCCCTGGCACGGGGTGCCCAGAGAAGCTGTGGCTGCCCCTGGATCCCTGGCAGTGTCCAAGGCCAGTGGCTTGGAGCAGCCTGGGACAGTGGAAGGCGTCCCTGCCCATGGCAGGGGTGGAACGCGATGAGCTTTTAGGTCACTTCCCAACCAGGCGATGCTGTGATTCTGGGATAACAGCAGAGCATCCTCTGACAGCAACGACTGGGAAGATCAGGTCACTAGGTGTAAGCCCGGGGTGCATTATCATTTATCTGTTTTATTGTATACACTGCTGACTCTCGTGTCCGTTTGCACGGGATTTAGAGCCCATTTAACGCTGGTCTAGAGCATCCACGGGGTTCAGCCCTCCCCAACATGGCGACGTGGCAAAAACTACATCTCCCATCGGGCCCCGCTCGCCGCCCCACGTGACATCGGCGAGCCAATGGGGCGCGGCGGAAGGCGGATATAGCTCCTCCCGCGGGGCCCGCTCCCTCCTTTCCGCCGGGCCGCGGCTCATCATGGCGGTGCAGATCTCCAAGAAGCGCAAGGTGAGCGCGGCCGCACGGATCCTCCGCGACCGCGGGGCGCCGCCGGATCGCCCGGGCCGGCCCCGGCAGCCGGCG